>LPNX010364432.1:125048-135317 GCA_001517045.1 Pseudotsuga menziesii | reverse complement strand
GGGGGGGGGGGGGGGGTGTGTTAAAGGACTATGGTTTTGTATTTTATGCAAAAATGATTTAAGAATCAATGAATCATCTTTTTTGTGAATGTTCATTTTTCAGGAAGTGTGGGATGAACTTGGAAAGATTCTACATTTTTGTGACTCACATGACTATTATACCTTTGAGGGGAACATGTTTTGTTGGAGTAGAAAACATGATAAATACAAGGAGTTACCCCTTTTTACTATTTAGGAAGTGTGGAAAGCCCAGAATAAATACATAATTTAGGACATTAAACCTCTTGTTGTACATGTGAGTACAAAAATTGTTGCCCTATTTATAGAATTCAGTAAGGGATGCTTTATTAAGGTTTCCATGTTCGTTACGAAACAATCAGCATATTGGTATTTTGATGGGGAGGAACAAAATGGATGTGTGGTGTTGGTATTATCATCCATCTCAACTGGACTCATGTAATTAAATTATGGATGGGAGCTGGAAACGATACTAATACTTGGGTGTAACTCATTGCATTGTGGGGTTTCCTTTGATTTACTAAAAGGCGTGGTATGTCTATTATTCAGATGAGAGGGTACTCAAAAGCAGTAATTGATTGGGTAAATGGAGTCTCTTCTTGACACACTCTGCTTTTGGAGCATTGGATGGTCAGAATGAGGATGTTGATTTCAGAATTTGTACATATTAGTGTTCAACACATTTTTCAGGAATATAATGTTGAAGTGGATGAACTCTTAAATCAAACTACAGGTGCAATGGATGGCCAGTTATTTTTTGAGGAATACAAATATGGATGTGTTCTAGACTCTGGTTTAATAAGTATCTTTTGAAGAAACATGTCTTATTGGTACTCCACTTGACAATAGTATGGTTTTATGCATGTAGTTTTGTTGTCTAGTTTTTGTTTGGGTATATTTGATCCTATGTGGTTTGGGATCTTGGCACTCAGTAGTTGGTATGCATTTGTTGTTTTGTTGTCTATTTTTGGTTGATTGGTGGATGATGTATTCCAACTATGTTTTTGAGGTTATGGTTGAGGAAATAGTCTTATTTTCTCTCTACTTTAAAGATGTAATACTTGATGCAACTTTGATTCCATGGAATAACAAGTTGTTGTTGTTTTTTCGGTGTGAAAAAAAGTACTTGCATCTTCATATTTGCGCTTATTGAATGTTTTGACGTCCATGGACCTTATGAATCCACTGGATCCATATCCTTATTTTCCAATTAATGAAGTGTTTCGACGTTTTGCGGATGAACATAAAGATTTGATCTCTTCCCAAGTTTTGGCTACTCGATTTGTTAAAAGGGATTTCATTCCATATATCAAGATTACATTACTTTCAACGAAAATGAAATCCCTAGGATGATCAAAAAGAGGTTTAGTAGGATTATTCACTGCATTATGGCCATCCCTAAGGGACATGGAGGTATGGTTAAATAAAAATAGGTAGCCACTTCTATTTGGAAGAATGCAATGCCATTTTTATGGAAGGGGTTACTATGTTTTTCATTTCAAATTTAAAGTGGATCAAAACTAATTTTCCGAAATGGTATGTACTTCATGGGCCGTCAAGGTATGTATCTTAATAGCTGGAATATGTCATTTGATCTGGAAAATGATATACTTACTGCTGTCCCAATTTGGTTTAAATTGCCCCATCTCCCATTACATTGTTGGTCTGATGAAGTTTTGTCATCCATAGGAAATTATTTAAGAAAATATATTGACAAATCTAAACCTAAATATCCGATGTTCTCCTATGCATGAATGTCTGTCGAGGTGGTTTTGGATAAGGGACACTCGGAGGCTGTAAATATCGTAATGGATAGTTGGTCTCATGTACAAAAGGTGGACTATGATCAATTTCCTTTTAAATGTAAGAAGTGTCACGAATATGGTCATTTTGATAGAGATTGTACAAAAAAATGGTGAAGGAAGTGGAAAATGAACGAGACAAGGAATGGCAACGAGTAATTAAAAAGGAAAATCTCAGGTAAATCCTCCTAAAATTATTTCAAAGTATCCTTCAAGTTAAAATCAGTTTCAGACTTTAGCCGGCACAGGGGAATTTGTAGGGAAACAACCAATAGAGATTAATGATTCATAAATAAAAAAAATCTGATCTAGTCCAACAAATAGTTGAAGAGATAGGGGTAGAATATTAACTTTTTGTTCTTCCTCAACAACCATTTATTAAAATTAATACTCATATTCATAGTGAACCTACACAACCCTTAGACATGGGAGATGAGCAACTCTTGCAACACACTCGTGAGGAATCATCATAGGAAACAAAAGAAGGCCATTCAATTGGGAAAAAGGCATGGAAAAAGTTCCGACAAAACTTAAAGAAGATGAAGCTAACATAGAAAAATGGTTGACAAAACATGCATCATTGGGTGTGCTAATAGAAGGTACAATCTCGAGTAAAAAAGGGAAAACAATAAGAAGTCTAAAGTAAGGCCAATCCAACTTCAATAAAGTAATGAACACTATCTCTTGGAACTGTAGAGGTATGGGAGGAAATCAGAAAGTGGAAGCAATTAAGAATTTGATACATAAAGAAAGAATTTCCATTCTTTTACTCCAAGAGACAAAAATGCCATTAGATGAAGTAATTCAAGTAGTCCAAAAAAAACAGAAGAATGGGGGTGGTATTGTTGTCAACTCCTCGTCAGTAAAAAGTTAAAAAAATTGGGTAATGGAAGAATTGGAAGTTATAGGAAGTTGTGAAATATTAAAAATACATAATGTTTATGGCTATGCTCAATATAACCTAAAGAAAGAATTTTGGAGAGCCTTAATTGCTATAAAATATTCAAAATGCAATGTTATAATTGGAGATTTTAATGTGACAATTTCCTATAAAGAAAGAAGATGGGGGACCTTAGTAAGAGATCCTTTGGAGAATATCTTGAAGACTTGGTTGATAATTTTGATGTGGTGTATGTAAATCCAAGGAAAGGGTCATACACATGGAAAAACAAGAGAATTAGGCCAAGACATATTGTTGCTAGATTGGACAGATTTTTGGTCCATAGTTCTTTCTTTTGTGTAGGATATTTGATGGATGTGAAAAATCCTTCTAAACACAACTTCAGATCATAAACCGATCTTGTTATCCTTAAAGGAATTGGAAAAATAAGGCCCTATTGTAATGTCCCCATTTTGATCCCTATTATATTTCCCTGTAATTTAAATGTTGTATGTATGTGATGTATAATTCCTAGTGAGAATCTCAAGACCAAGGCCCCGCTAGTGAATGATCGGTTTATAGAGGTGAGTTTTATACATTTTCCCGTCATGGATGATGTAAAAATGTAAATATTTATGTACATCATGCAAATAAAATGTTCAAGGCTGGATATGGAGGCAACGCGAATGAGGGTCTATGATACCCATTAGGGAGAGGTAAGGTGGTTGTGGGATTGAATTGGACATTGCCAAGTGTCACCTTGAGAACCCCTATGCCATAAATGGAAAATAACTACCCAAGTACACTCCCTTAACTATTCTTAAATGCTATTGCGAGAGGGAAGCTGAGGAATTAACTCAAGAGTTTAAGAAAATCCACAAAAGAGTGCTATGATGGGTATACTATATTATTAAATTAGATTGCTTGACTTAGAAGTCAAGGGATTCATGGAATTTTGTTCCATCATCCCCATGCAGTAAAGTAATACGTAGGGGGAAGAGAAAGGCATAATATGGTCACACAAGCATCTAACTGAGCTCTGTGTGTGTGGGGAGAAACAGGGAGAGCCCCCAACTTATCTAGGGTGGATCACACATATTGCCGAGGTAGCAGCAGGAACTGTCGAGTTAGCAAATCTTGGTGAACAACATATAAATTGGTTCACACGAATGAAGCCAACATGGTATGGGGGTGAAAATACATCATAATCACAAGTTAGGGGGAACCAGGGGCGGAATGGCCTGATAAACCTAGTGAAAGAGAAAATATCTTAGAGTTAGTAGTCACAACCTTTCTATGCCCACCCTAAATAACATTAGAGGGAAGGGTTTCCTAAGGGACTATGTAGCAGTGAAGGGGTACTTCCTTATGTTGGGTGTGGTAGGTATTGTAGGTATATCAATAGATGAATTGAGTGAGATTCCTGTAGATTTGTGGATAAGCTTACTGGATTAGCATTCGCTTCTTTTGTCTCCCTGTATGCTTGATAAACCCAATAGGTTATGGCTTAGCATGGATGGTTATTGTTTTGTCTATAAGTGAGTCTATCTAGTTCCTATCTAGTGAATATCATAGCCTATATTGGGGATGGTCTTTGAGTGCTAAAAGAATATAGGCCAAGCAGAGACTTGCGGTTGGGTGGAACGTTGCACTCACATAGCCAATTGCTAAACAAACTTAAGACTCTTGACATTTGTAGCGTTAGATTCATGATGTCTGATGGCTCAATTGAAAGTTGGGTAAGTGTCAAGGAGAAAAAATTCCTATGGCTTATGGTGGACCACAACAGACAATATGACACCATAAGTCAATCCATTATCTAGCATGCTATATACATAAAGGAAACTGAACACTAAGGGATAAGAACCGTACCTCGACCAGATGTTCGAAGAAGATCCCCGTTGAGCTCTCAATCAAAACTTGTCCCTACACTTCGTCGTCAACAACAAAGAGATATACAAGCATGGTATATAATGTGTTAGTGTCTAATCTAGAATATTCAATTTAAACATGTATACAAATTAATTACATCCACAGATACAAATATTCATAATTACACATGAAATTGGATGAGAAATGGATATTTCTATGAATGTAAACAAAGATACAAATGACAACCTCTATCGACACCTCGTTGGAACTGAGAAACTGAGTCCCTCCACCACTTCAATCCTTAATGCAATTGCAAGCTCAAAAAGACAAAGGCAAGTTTGGGAAAGAGCACTAATGGCTTCCTCAAGGACAAAGGGATGCATACTCGGGCATACAAGAATGGGGAAATTTTTTGCTATAATATGTTTACTCTCTAAAGTTCTCCTCCCCCAATGCTTCTCACTATCTCAATATATATCCCCTCAATAGAACGTGAAGGGTCGAATCAAAGCGTTTCCCAACATATCTAAGGCCAAGGATCAGGTCATTTGTTACTTGATGAGGAAAACTCCAAATATTTTTTATTTTTATTTTTGAGCATAAAACCTAATGTACGTGGGTGACAGTGGTGCAAGTTGCATATACGCGAGTTGTAGACTTGTGACCCACTCGTATCTTCAAAAGTGTTTTTTATAGGGTTAAACTGGAGCTTCAAGGCTATGGTGAGTAAATGGGGTATAGTGAGTCTACATAGGTATAGGGAAAGGCCATCAAAGGATGATGTATCAGGTGTGGAAAATCACATTATAATAGATTCCCCTTAATGTGTGAGGTTAAAGGGGTGCATGATGGCTGAAATACATTATAATATTCCCAGGAGTGGAGTAGTTAAGAACCATGTGGAAGAACTAGCCACTTGTCATCATAATACAATGATAAGTCTCTACATATGATTGCAGATATGAAGTATAGCAGTCTCGGATACATATCAGTACAGTGGTCATGGATAGGCATAATAGACATATGTCATGAGTGGTCATTGCCACACACAATATACACTGAAGTATGGTCTCCATACTGAATGGAGATGTATGGTACATAGGAAGGTACACTGAACTCTAACATGAGAACTGAAATCTCATAAATACTGTCGTGATCAAATAAGTAGAATATATGAAATGCCACCAAACTTTGAGGTCTTCTACACAAACTGCCACTAGTACACATTCTCCCATCATGCAAATAAAGGTATTGAGGTCAAACATGATGAACCATAGTCTAATTACTGGTCGTTGATGTATATCGTTAACAGACGCAAGACATCCTACCGATAATTATAATGGGAATCAAGGTACATAGTGCATTCAATCAAGTGTAAATAGATGTGTTGAGGTCGAACACTTGAAAAAATCCATTGATAAGGTACACTGATGTATTCCTAAATCTGTTGATGGCAAGAGAACCTACCACTGATGACTGCAATCCTCAAGGCACTCAATGGACTCTAGATCCATATTCCAAAATAAATGATATGAAGTTGATGGAATGGAATGCACTGTAATGAGGGTATTAAGGCACCCCCCATAAACTAACATGAGGTACTCAACAACACTGGATAATTTGGAAGAACTAGGATGAACAAGATGTGCACGAACTAGTAACCAATGTATCGAGAATGACCGGCATGCAAAGGAAATATAACCGAGGAATGTCCGACTTAGGTTAAATACTTCATTTGAACAAAAGAATAAGGAATATGGAGACACTTAGGTAGCATATACTCAAAGTTTAAATTGAGACAACTCTATGACACATGAGGCATCAACAAAGGCTCCATATTGACTGGAAGCATAACCAAGCAATGGAGAAAGCTATGAGTAATGAGTACATCTCCTAAGGTCATATTAGAAACCCAACCAATGTTTAATAGACTCATAGACTGTGCTCCATTTGAAGGCGACACGACAACTGCCAAGGTGAGACAATATCATTTCCCGTCTTACTTTTTATGTTTTATGATTTTTTTGGGTCTTTTTCATGTTAAGAAGCTTGAAAAAGAGTACAATTTATTATAGTACAACAAGAAGGAAATGAGTGTCGTGGGAAATCAAACTAGTTCCAAGCAGTGGAACATAGCTATGCTCAATGTAAGGAAGCATATGCAGGATAAGGACACTCAAGGGGATGTCTCCTCTGGGTTGTTTGAATTATTGAACCATTGATCTACATGCAATGAGTGCAATTGAAAGGTATACTTGTGCAGTAGAATGGAATGAACAATGTACACTGAACAAGACAATTTTCAAATAAAATTGATAAGAGATGATCAGTAAATTACAACATTAATATTCATTAATTCCAGCAGTATACAACATTGTTACAATAAGGAGAATTCAAATCACATGGATACGATTCGAATCTACCAACTCAATCCTGTCTGACTGGCTAACTAGAAGTGTCTAAATCACTATCAGAGCTCACTAGTCTAAATCCACATGTCTACTTCAGTTTATCAATCAGTTAAAAAATTTAAACTGACGAGGTAGGTGAGAAATGGCACCTACCCCCATGCAACCATGCAAGACTGGCACTAACTGAATTGAAGGACATCTAACTGAATGTAACTGGAGCATAACTTAGCATATCTACTTACCAACTACAACTAAATGATGGAGGTTGGTGGCGGAACTCGGAGTGTCTCCTAAAGTGTAGGGATTGGCACTGATGGCACCAAATGGCACACTGGTGGCACCAATGGGGCACACTAGTGGCACCAAAATCATGGCTGCACCAAAATATAGCAAATTACTCCTAAGTTAGGCACATGATATAATATACTATATCTAGACAAGGGATGATTATAAATCCTAACACCCCCCCTTAATCCTAACTTGGAAAACTGTGGGACTTGGAAACAAGGCCAAAATTTACCCATTACAATATAAAAGAATTAAAAAGCTACTTAATAAACCGAGGAAATAGGGGAAAACCTCATGGGAACCCCCCCCCCCCCTCAAAATAAGCAGGAACATGAACTATGAATCAAGCCTTTATACATAAAAAGATATCTGAGAAAAAAAATCTCTTTACTATGAAGGACTTGGTGAATATGTTTTCAATCTGATCCTCTGTAGGACAGTAATGCAGTGTGATGGTTTTGTCATGCACTAGTTCCCGAATATAATGCATGTGAACCTCAATGTGCTTCGTCCTTTGCTTCTGAACTGGATCACTGGAAATTTTTATGGTACCCTGGTTGTCACAATAAATGTCCACTGAAGGTGAAGTGCCAATCTCAAATTTTGTCAAGATGCCATGCAACCAAACTGCCTGAATAGTTGCATTCATAGCTTCCCTATACTCTATTGCTGTTGAAGAGAGTGGAAGTGTTAGTTTCTTCTTGCTGGACAAAAAAATTGGCCTAGATCCAATCATAAACACAAATCCTGAGTGGATTTTCTATCATTCCCATCTCCAGCCCAGTATGAAAACTGAAGCCTATGAGATCAAGCTATGCACCAACTGCATAATGAATCCCATAATCTTTGGTACCCTACACATAGTTGAAGATATGCTTTGCTGCCTTCCAATGCAACTCATGTGGCTCCTGCATGTACCTGACAACAACACTCACAACATAGGATATGTTTGGTCTCGAATGTGTGAGAGATAGGAGGCTCCCAATGAGTTGTATGTAAAGAGTGTTGTCCGCCAATGGTGTAGATCCACCTTCATCTAGCCTGATGCCATATAGGAAAGGAAAAGGGGTTGCCTTGTAGTCTTCCATGTTGAATATTCTGGCCATGTCTAATGTGTATCTGGATTGTGAGATCATGATTCCCGAAGTCTTTTGACTTACTTCGAGACCAATAAACTGTCTTAACAGTCATAGATTAGTCATAGCGAATGATTTGTTCAGATCCGACTTGATGCTTCTCAATCCAATAGCATAGCTGCTAGTAATGAGTAAGTTAGCCACATACAACACAATCAATAACAAGGATCTCTCTTTATTCTGCATGTAAACATTGCAATTTGATTTGCATCTTTCAAATTTCTATGACGTGAGGAAGGCATCCATTTTGGAATACCATTCTGTTGGGGCTTGTTTGAGCCCATAGAGTGATTTCCTTAGTTTGCAAACCAAGGAAGTATCCTCAATGTACCCCTCAGGTTGTTTCATGTAAATCTCTTCCTTCAAGTCACAATGAAGGAAAGCACTTTTCACATCCGTGTGATGTACCGCCCATCTCTTTGAAGCTGCAATTGCCAAGACAAGTCTAATAGAATATATTCTTGCTACTAGAGTGAATGTCTCATTATAGTCCAATCCTTGAACCTGTGAGTATCCTTTGGCCACCAACCGAGCCTTGTACTTGGTTGTGGTTCCATCAGAGGCTATCTTGGTCTTGTAAGCCCATTTTCACTAAACAAGTTTCCTCCCTGGAGCTAAGGAGACAAGTTCCCAAGTTTTATTGTCATGTAGCGAATCAAATTCCTCATCCATAGCTCCCTTTATATGCTTTGAATAGAAGCTGTGGTTGTACTGGGTTTGAGTATGGCATGAAATGTGAGAATGCATATGCCTTGGAGGCATGGTATGCAATTCCTTTCGCTATAGTCTTCCCAGTTGATATTTCTATGATCTCTACTGAGTCAGGGCCCATACAACTTGCTTTGGTGAGCCAGTATGAGTCATCTGATATACATAAAACAAATTTGTTGCAAGGGAGGGAACATAGAGTACATTTTTGAACTCCCCATGCTAGATTTTAATAGAACCTCTTCTTGCTGTTGGGATCTGAGAGTCATCACCCATATGAATAGTAGGTCCTCCTATGATATTGAGAGTGGTGAAGGATTCCTTAGAGGCAACCATGTGGTTATATGATCCAAAGTATACCAAGTAAGCCTTTGATCGAGTGGGGCCAACCTTCAATGCATGGAAACTCTCATGATCTTATGTCAGTTGTCCAACATCCGACTTCTTTACTCTTTGTGGAAGAGCAATTTTGTTTTGTCTAAGGAGGGCTGACAATTGGTCAATTTGGTTCTTCATGCACTGGCTTTCAGGATGAAAGCCTCTCATACAGTAAGGACACTTAGTCTTTTCAAAATTTTTCTTTTTCTTGGAGCCCAAGGCTCCTTCAGATGACTTCTGATTCTATTTTGGCTTCGAATCAAAGGCTTTGGGCTCCTTCCCTTTGTGCTTCCCTTTAGCTTGTGCATTGGTTGAGTCTGACATTAGAAGAGCTTTATTCTTGGATGTTTGGAGCACTCCCACCATTGAACCAACTTATCCTGCTCCTACATTAAATACTTAACAGACCCATCTAGAGAAGGCATCTTCCAATTGAGAATGGAAGCTCTTCTGGAATGGAAGGTAGAGACAAAGATAAAGTACTCTGAGCCAATCTTGCTTAGTACCGATAGAACCGGTTGTTGATGTATTTGTAACTTCGGAATGTATTCATCCATATTTCTTATGTATTGTAACCCGATGTTTATTCCGGGATTTATTTGAGTCATGTCATGCCCCGATGTTCTGATCGAGAAGTTTCTATAATGTGAAAGTCATGTCAAGTCATTGTGGGTAACCCTCCTATTTGTCAAGGGTTAAATTCCCCACAGTTATGGGTCCCTAGGGTTATTAGACTATCCTAGTGAAGTAGACCCTAGGTGAGTCATTGTAAGTCG
>LPNX010364432.1:90673-115409 GCA_001517045.1 Pseudotsuga menziesii | reverse complement strand
TCCTCCTGCACCTATTCTTCTTTAAGCCACAGGATACCTATGGGAAAAGCAGGGAGGAAGAGGGGCATGTCACTCGTCTCATGGCACACTGCACTTTTTCAAGGGAGGCTGGAGAACTTGGTTTGATTGATATATGACCTCAAACAGTAGTGATAGCAACCAAATGGATTGTCAGGGCAATAAGTTGGTCACCTCCTAGGCAGCTTCTTATACAACATCAAGTTCATAATGCTACACACATGTAGGGAGCATAAAAATCTGCTTTCAATTTGTGGACTAGTTGGTGGAATCGGTGCTTTCAAAATTTCCAGATTATGTATCCTCAAGAAGATTTGGTAGGGTCTTGGTAGTCAGTGTCCAAAGGATTACATTGAGATATCATAAACCCAAAAGAGGATGGGATCTACTGATGAGATACATTTGGACCTTCGCCTCAGACAGAAGCTGGTTTAGTTTAGTTCCCTTTTAAACAGGAAAGAAATTTGCCAAAAAGGATTTCCACGCTTGGCAAGATGTGGGACAAAGAGGTGGGTCAGTGGTTAATTTGGAGATCTGTCAAGTGTTCTCAAAGACTACATGCTGCTGAAAAACATGCCTGCACACAGCTGTGTAAGATCATTCCTGATTTACACTAACACTAGACAGATCAAGCTGAGTTTGGACACTTCAGGATCCAATTTGGAGGGATGGGAAATGGTTAGATGGAAAAACATTTATGGATTATAGAACTAAAAGATATATTCTAATGATCTACCCGAATCATCCATGTGTTGATCACCTTAACAAAAAAATGTGCAATTTAGAGATGATAAAATCAAGTGGCTTAAGAGCAAATTATAACTTAATTTAAACAGGCACATTTGTGGTCTAACTGGAATCTATGTCCCTGAACAAACAAATGTAAAGAATTGTAATTTTCACACTGTAGTTACATAGCAGAAAACACAATCAGAAATCAAAATGACAAAAAGCAAATGTGTAACATAGAGGAACCAGCGCAAGTTTGCAAAACATACCATCCATAATTGGTTCTATCATATATGGATGGTATCAAGTTATCAACATCTCTCACTTGATGATCTTCATGGCATTGTCTTGCCCTTTGCATTTTGTTTTGTGCCAATTCTGGGGCTATTTGTGCATAATAGGACCCTTAGTTCAGACACCCATATTTGTTACCATAAATTGTTGAACAACAAAGGCTGGTATAGAGATTGTTATTATAACATAACAAGTAAATCCATCTGGCAACCTCCAAGCAAGGAAGAGGCACAACAAATTGAATAAAAAGAAACAGAGTAAGTTTACATTAAGTAAATGAACTGAAACATAACAGAGATACAAGTTCATATCCATCGTCACCAACATCATCATATTTGGCAGTTTCTGCACATGGACAAGGGATCTGTAGCGTTGCTGGTTTGTTCAAATTTCTGTCATAAATAGTTTATCAAAGCAAGTGTATGGATACATCATATCCATTAAATATATAATATTAAGATTAAATCATAGATTTTATGTTGCGGGCCATCAAACCTTGGAAGTCACCATCTCTATGCTGTAAAAGGGTGCAGTTTCGGAGATCTCAACAAAGCAGCCAATTTTCAGTGAGGTTGACACTGGAATTTACATCATTGTTGGTGGAGTTTTTGTCTCTACTAAAAGTAACAACTTATATATAAGAATTGCTTGATAACTCCTTATCATGTCTCCTTGGAAAAAACTCCTTATCATGCGTGTGCACAACAATCTCAATGAGTTACTTTGCAAATAGAATGCCAAGGCTGGGCATCGATATAGCTTCCAAATTGTTTTGCCAACACATATAACTCAATGAACATAAATACCAAATTCTGGGCATGAGTTTGCTAATTCATTTGAATCATCCAAGCGTAATTTGATGACCACAGAATGCCAAGTTATGGGCATGAATTGGTCCCCACAAATTAATTGGCACACGCATATTTACAATACAAGAGAAGGTTGTGTTGCTGTACAAAAATAGAATGCCAAGGCTGGGCATCGATATAGCTTCCAGATTGTTTTGCCAACACATATAACTCAATGAACAGAAATACCAAATTCTGGGCATGAGTTTGCTAATTCATTTGAATAATCCAAGCGTAGTTGGTAGTTGGTAGTTTGCTAATTCATTACGAATTTCCTGATTGTGAAACAAACTTCAATATTAAACAAACTTCAATAGTAATACCTGTACATGGTAGTTGTATTTGATGCAGAATCAGACCTACAGCAACATGTCCAGAGAAAAGATTGAATTATAAGAAACCCTTTGCCCATCTGCTTTGGTACAAGAAACCCTCTTTCTTTTTGAATAGCAGGGATTTATTTCAACAAATCCAGTTGCACCAGAAGAAAAGTTAATTTTCACATCTGCATATGTATCTTGTTCAAAGTTTACCCGCATGTTGATTTCTGTTCGAACTTCCTCAGCCTCCATTATATCATCGCAAAGAAACTGCAAAATTGTTAGCTTTGTGGAAGGCAATATGGTATAGTACTCACCATTCAAAAGCTTCAAATGAGAAATATTCTGTCCCAGGTGATTATAAGAAGAAGTGGGTTGCCATGAAAAATAAAAAAACATAGTGAATACAAGAAGAAACGAAATGGGTTACCGTGAATGCTTGTGTAGAGGCAGGCTGCATCTTCAGAACATCTTTCCAATAATAATTAGTGGCAAGGTGCTTCATTTGCCCTCCATAACCTTGACTTACACCATAAACAATCATCACCACGACCAGGAATGGAGTCCCAAACGCCTCTCTCATCACTACAAACCATGAAATCAAATATTTCACAACTGTCCATGGGATCCAAAGCCTCATGCGTGTTACTCCCTCTTCCTTTTCACTGCAATTGCTTACAGCATCAACAGATAGTTATTATTGCTGGGCATTTATAGAGGCTTGGGCTGACCATGGCGGGACCTCCAAGTAGATGTAAATGGGGCCAACGGTTAAACCCTAGCTCGCTGGTGCGATGATGCCAGATCGAATACGCAGATTTGCATGAGAACACCTTGCTAAATATTATTATCGATTTCCAAAAACAGCCGCCTCGAACTCTTCCTCCCTCTGATTCCTCCTCCTCGTCCTCCATAACTATAAGCATTAATCTACCCACCCACGAAAACGAAAACAAAAAGAAGATCGAACCTCTTATTTGTAAAAAGTCAACAAAAGACGGTGCCGTCGCTATAGTGACAGATAGCCGTGGATATAGTGACATCCAAGGTTTTGGGTGTGGATACAGTGATGGATAAGAGTCCCTGCGTGGATACAATGATGGCTAGGCGTGGATACAGCGACGCCTCGTTCCTGTTGCTTTCCATTTTACACCAAAAAGTAAGAAACATGGAAAACCTCCGTGGAAAAATCCGCGCTTTTGTACTAGTGTCCACATGTCTAATTTAGTCTATCAATTAGCTAAACCAGTTAAATTTATGAGGTAGGTGAGAAATGGTGCCTACCACCATGCAGCCATGCAAGGATGGAACTAACTGAATGTAACTGGAGCATAACTTAGCATAACTACCTACCAACTACAACCAACCGATGGAGGTAATTGGTGGTGGAACTTGGAGTGGCTCCTAAAGTGTAGGGATTGGCATTGGTGGCACCAAATGGCACACTAATGGCACCAACGTGGCACACTGGTGGCACTAATGGCACTAGTGGTACTAGTGGCACCAAAATCATGGTGGCACCAAACTCTAGCAAACGACTCCTAAGTTAGGCAAATGATCTAATAGACTATATCTAGACAAGGGAGAATTATAAAACCTAACACGGGTAGGGGATAATCAAGCTGCAAAAGATAAATGAGAGGCTCTGCTTGGTTATAATTGAGATAAAATCAGGCTATATGGCTTATAAAAGTGAAGCAAAGAGCTGACGTTAAGCTCAACAAGGAAAGCAGATGCATGCAATGCATTTACAACTCTATAAAAATAGGAGTCCCTATAGGAGATGACCAACATAAAATGATAAGAAAGAGTAATAGGTTCTTATTCAATGGCATTGCATGACTACAAGGGACTTCCAGATCTAAGGAGGACACTCAGCATGGGCACCGAATGATGAAACGAGATCTAACTAGGGTACCCATGATTGGGAAAGCTCTACCGTTTATATAATGACACTTCTAGTAGCAGCAGAATGGTTCTTTGATATTAAGAAGCGGGTTTGTACCTATGGTTAAGGTGACATAGTCATGGGATAATGCAAAATGCACGTAGAAAAATAGTCCTATCCTATATTCCAGTTGAGTTTTCTACCTTCCAAGTGCATGAACGAGCCAAAACTCGGCAAGAGTGCATAAAAAATGGACTGTACACAATGACATTAGTCCAAAAACCATTGCACATAGTTAGTAGAGAGTCCAAAATATAGGATATAGGGAGGATTGGTATAGAAATCTGTATAGTGGATGATGGGACATAAGAAGGAATGTAAGTTGTAGACCCAATATTCACGTATTCACTACCACCCCCAAGGGAATGAAAACTAGTGTGAATATTAGATGAAGGAGGTGGAAATTCCCCATCAAATGGAGTAGAAGGAGGAATATGACCACTTCTGAATTGATGCTCAAGGTAAGGGGCTGGCGTCCACCCAAGTACAACACCAGGGTCTGCATTAGAACTTGGGACAGATGATGGAATACTAGTAGTGATGTTAGGCATGCTAAACGTAAAAGGGCTCGAACTCAAGGGAACCGACTGAGTCTCAACACTCGAACTTCCGTAGGAAAAGTTTCGATAGGCTGTAAAGTCTAAAAAATTCGGTCGTGTAGTATGGGAAGGACCAGCCCCACGAGGGTCATTATAAACCAAAGTCTAGGGAATCCATATAGTAGATGAAGGAGGAACCTAAATGACTCCTCCCTCTATTCCAGATGATGGTGATGGAGGGAACTTCGGGGACTCTGAAGTAGTACTCATGGTAAAAATTGTGTGGAAACCTCTATGGAAAAGAGGCATCCCAGAGTGTTTAATCCTCTTACGAACAGAAGGTGTAGGATCACAAGGTGATATTCCTGATAAATGTCGATATCGGCGGGACGTCAAAAATCGATCCATGATGACCCACAAATAAAAGACTCAAATAACTATGATCCCTAAAGCCAACTAGCGGACATAGGTACACCCCTATGTAAAACTAGGTCAGATGCAAACAAGACAATAGTGAAGACAAGTGAGCTCACAAATACAACATGTATGTCTCTCCTAGCATATGCTTGAGGCTCCCATACACTACAAGAAAATGTGTGTAATCAATTATAGTGGGCCTTAGCTTCAACGCGTAAAGCGACTGTGCTGTCCAACCCCTACCTGACTAGGACACTCACATAATAACCTCTGCAAGCACCCCTGGATACCTAGGTACGACAACTACAGCCACTCCAATATAATCAATGCTCAGGCAGACATTCACAGGTGGGATCTACCATATGGTCAGGGTAACAAAGACCGAAGCTCGAAAGCACCAAAGGTACCCCAAAATCCCCCATATACGAATAAGATCCTAGAAATATCTCTGGAACTCAATAGAAAGTAGTAGGGGGTTATCCCCACCACCAATGTGTGTGCTGGATCGTGCTTAAATCCTATGTAAGATATGCCTCCTGAGAACACTAATTATACCAAGGATTTCTCTTCTCACCTGGACATACACCTAATTGTTTTGTTTCATAATCTTGTAGAATTTTACTCACAACAGCCTATTCTAAGACTCTAAAACCTAAGCTTGTTGGTGCACCCTATAAAATAAAATTGTTGTAATTAATTTTAATTCAAGCGTTAATTTTAGAGGTTTTGATCACTCAAGGGAAATGTACGTGAAACTAGTGATCTTACGACTTAACAATGAAAGCAAACCGCACACCTAAAAACAATGCCAAGTGCAACTTTGTTTTAAAATAAGAAATGGTATGACACTATATGTAATGCACAAAAAATTATTTCATTTTCAAATGTCAATGCAATCCTTCCTATATGAAATCCTGAACACTAATCTCATCTAAGCAAACCTAATGCAAGTACCAATTTCAATGCCTATGCAAGATGCACATAACATGCAACTATGGAATTATTTTTGTGTTTTTAATATAATTGAATGAAAATGCAATAAAAGTCACTAAAACTCTTAGTCCCTGCAGCAAGTCACAAACACAAGCCAAGAAAGACACCAAGGCTAAAAAGACTAATGCACTAATGGAAAAACAAAAAAGGAGATAAATGACAAGAACTACTTCTAAAGAAAAGTTAATAAAAAAGAGGTCTCTAGTCACAACAGAAGCAGTCAACTGACAACATAGGTACCCAGGAAGACTCATCCACACTCACAATCCACCCAAAAACTTCACACATCAAGAACTCAACCAAACAGGGAGGTGTACACATATGTATGCGTCTGTGTAGACTATAGCCCACGCATATACATGACTATATGTTTAATGACCCACGTATACAAAGAGGAAGGTGGCAAAAAGAAATCCAAGAGCCAAATAACTTTAAGGGACTGTCAATGAGTGAACATATTACTAAATGTGACATAGAAACATAGAGAAATAGAGAGCAAATCGAACAAAAAATGCACCCAAACCCCAACAAAAAGGAAATTCCCCAGCAGAGTTGCTAATTCTGTCATGGAGAAAAACTTCCTATGGCTTGGGGTGGATCACAACAGATAGTATGATGCCAGAAATCAATCCATTCTCTAGAATGACAGTTACATAAAGGGAACTAAACACTAAGGGATAAGAACCATACCTCAACTGAACATTCGAAGAAGATCCCCGTTCAACTCTCGATCAAAACTTGTCCCTGCACTTCATCCTCAACAACAAAGGGATATGCAAGCATGTTATATAATGTGTTAGTGTTTAATCTTGCATATTCAATTTGAACATGTATATAGAGTAATTACATCCATGGATCAAATATTCATAATTACATATGAAATTGGATGAGAAATGGTTATTTCTATTAATGTAAACAAATATACAAATGACAACCTCTGTCAGCACCTCGTCGGCACCGAGAAACCGAGTCCCTCCACCTGGGCCTCCACCATTTCAATCCTCCATGCAATGGAAAACTCACAAATATAAGGGCATGTTTAGGAAATATCACTAATGGATTCCTCAAGGAAAAAGGGTTGCAAACTCAAGCATACAAGAATGGGGCAAAATTTTGCTATAATCTGTTTACTCTCCAAAGTTCTCCTCCCCTAATGCTTCACACCAGCTCAATATATAGTCCCTCAATAGTAAGTGAAGGTTCGAATTAGAGCGTTTCTCAGCATATGGAAGGCCAAGGATAAAGTCATTCGTTACTTGATGGGGAAAACTCCAATTTATTTATTTATTTTTTAGCATAAAACCTGATGTATACGGGTGATAGTGGTGCAAGGTGTGTATACGTGAGTTGTAGACTTGTGACCCGCGTATCTTCAAAAGTGTTTTTTATAGGGTTAAATTGGAGCATCGGGAATATGGTGAGTAAATGGGGTATAGTGAGTCTGCATAGGGGTAGAGAAAGGCAATAAAACCATGATGTATCAGGTGTCGAAAATCACGCTATAATAATAAGCAGTGCCGCTTTGTGACTCCCTACGTTAGAAACGTCGAAGTCGGGACTGTTTTGGTTGGAAGGCGTTATGCAGTACCAACTTGTCCTTCCCAACGTTGAAAATGTCAAAGTCGGGAGGTAGGAGGGTTCATGTTGGGAAACATGTTATGCATTTCAAGTTCTGCCTTTTGATGTCAGAAGTATCAGGGTCAAAATGTCAACAAGGGTTCACGAGTGAATAGTTTGTGGTCCCATATTTTGACTCTCGATTGTACAGACATTAAGAGTCAAAATTCAGATCGACCTAAAAAGGTCAAGAAATATCGATTAAGTGTCGGAAGTGAAAATTCATATCGACCTGAAAAGGTCGAGAAATATTGATCAAGTTGTCGAGGTGTTTAACGACCGTTGGATATCGATAGTTAAACCATTGGTATTGCATTAGGGCCATTGGATTTGGCCATTAGGCCAAATTGAGCAGTCAAGATCAATTATGAACTTGGTTAAGGATCCAAATAAGTGAGATTAAGGATGCTCTAGTGATCAATTTGGTCAAAGCAAGGCATATCAGATGGTATCATAGGAAATACAAATTTGGTTGGTCATTCTAAGAAGTCTCCCATCGCTTCAAAAGGACACCGAGGTGATTAGGGATGTGACACCTATCCCTTTTAGGTTTAACCCTTTGTGGATGAAATATGAAGAAGTTCATCATTCTATTGAAAATACTTTGAATAAGTACGTGGAGGGCTCTCCAACATATGGTTTGGAAACAAAACTTCGTGCGGTCAAAATAGAGTTGAATTCTTGGGCCAACACATTATAACTCGCTGCCAAAAGAGAGAGTTGTTTTATAGTAGAGTTTAAATAATCTCTAGGAGCAGATGGAAATGATTGATGTCACACATGGATATATTCAAAATGAACAACAAATCAATACAAGTTGAATGAGGCTTATGGAAGTGAAGAAGAATTGTGGAGGCTTAAATCCCGTGCTCTTTTGTTAAAGGAGGGTGGAAGAAACACCTCATTTTTTCATACTCAGACAAAAATCAAACTCAATACAAACAATATTAAAGAACTTCACAAAGAGGATGGGGTAAAATTCACCGATTGTGTTGATATTTGGAGGGAAGCGTTTTTTCATTATAAAAATTTGTGTATGGAGCAAGGGATAGAAAATTCGAGTTCTAAGGAAGGAATGCTGGAAAACATCCTGGTGATGGTCTCAGAGGAAGAAAACAAGATGTTTACTAACTATATCAGTCAAGCATAAATATTAGTAGTCATCAAAGGATTATGATTGGATAAGTCCCCAGGTGTTGATGGGTTTACTATACATTTCTATCAATCGTTTTGGCCTCTTACTAAAATATATCTAACCATAATTCTAAATTGGAAAAAAGGAAGAGAGAATATAGGTGGTTCCACCAATTCCTCCTTCCTGGCATTGATTCCCAAAGAAGCTCAACCCTCTTCTTTAGATAGGTTTAAACCTATCTCTTTATGTAATTCCTGATATAAGATTTTAACCAAAAATTCAGCCAATCACATGAAGTATTTAATGCCTATACTTAATTTCTGAAGGGTAGGTGGGGTTTGTAAAAAAAATGGTAGATTGTTAATAATATATTTCTTGTGCAAGAAGCAATACACTCTAGTGTAATTCGTAAAGAGCAAGGAATGACGATCAAATTAGACATGGAAAATGCATTTGACAGGGTCTAGGTTAGTTTTTTGTTTGATGTCCTTCTAAAATTTGGGTTATATCCCTTATTTGTGAAGTAGATAAAATCCTCCAGAAACTGTCCTTGGATCACACCTTTGGTTAATGGTGGACTTATATATTTTTTACAGGCTTCAAGAGGGCTTCGACAAGGCTGCCCATTATCTCCTTTTTTGTATATTTTGATGGCTAAAATTTTGGGAATAAAACTTCTTAAGGAATGGGATGAAGGAAAGTGACATGGTATCAATATAGACAGGGGTGTAAAAGCTATAAATAATACTCAGTTTATAGATGACAATATTCTTCTTGGAGGAGCATCGATGATTAATGCCTCTTGATTCAAGCAAATGATAGAAGATTTTTTGGAGGCCTCTTGTGGTGAATTCAATAAGAACAAATGCAATATTTTTGGATGGAATGTCTCACCAAAGATTATGCAAAGCATTTATCGAGTTCTAGATTTTGTCGGTAATACTCAATGGACCTATTTTAAATATCTTGGTATTCCCATTGCTAAAATAAGGTCCAAATCAACAGACTGGGAGATAATATTGCAAAAAATTAAGGATAAAATTCAAAGCTAGGGTGTGCAATCGCTCAATCCACTAGGGAAAGTCATCCTTATCAAGCCGATTCTCTACTCTTTCAATGTTATTCCTTTCTTACTCCAATTGGTATTATGCAAAAATTATGTAAATTTATTCAAAATTTTCTCTTGCAAGGAGGTAAATACAATTCTAAAAGAAATCATCTAGTGAAATGGGATATTGTCAACACCCCCAAAGGAAATGGAGGACTTGGTATTAATGACCCAATGCTAATGAACTTGGCCTTGGGTGCAGATCTTATTTGGAATTTGGTCTCAGGATAAAAAACTTGGTGGAAAGAAATACCTAGGAAAAAATATCTCTCTCAGTCTAGGCTCCACTTTGTAGATAAATGTAATTGGGAAGGAAAGGGCTCAAATATATGGAGAGTCTATAAGGCTGCAGGAAAAATAAGACAAGATGAATTATATTGGATACCCAGAAATAGAAAAATGATAAGTTAATGAAAGATCGTATCTTAGGGCTCCTCCTTTGAGCCAAAATCCTAACCAATCAACTTTAAATATATGGATAATGAATCATGGAATTAAACCATGTTTGATCTTTCAAAGTGGGTTGAGGATGCAAATTGGTTTACTTGAAAGCATTTGAAAACATCATATGAAGGTCTTCTCCAGTTGCTTCATGGGGTGGCTCTGACCATTCTTGATAGTCAAGATTGTAGAGGTTGGGGAAAAAGAGGAATTTATTTGGTGAATGAGGGATAAAATAATCTTTATTTGAGGCATACTTCTCCTGCCTTCTCCAAATTTGGAAACAAGATGGAATTATGAAAATCAACATCTTATCATTGGGTATTGGGTGATGGAAAAATATTAATGGCAAAAAATATTATGAAATGGTGAATTCAAGGTCCTTCTTGACATGTTTTGTGTACAACTTTTGAAGAAACTATTCTTTGTCTCTTTTTCCACTGTGACTATATTAAACATGTTTGGATCAATGTTATGTTGGAATTAGATAAGAATGTAGTTTCTAGAATTAAACCATTCTTCTTGAATTGGATAGCCAAGTTCCCAAGACAACTAAATGGAAAACCTATCTTGACTCGCATCTTGACAACTTTTTTGAATTATGTTTGGTTGGAAAGTCTGGTTGGATAGAAACCATGGATTTATTATTTATTATTATTATTATTATTTAATAAATAGGTCTCCTTGATAGATTTAGTAATTCAAATCAAGTCTCTCTTGAGTGAATTTATACAAACAAGAATTAATAAAGATTTAATCTCGAGGAATTGGACAGGGGCACAAGAAAATTGGTTAAATTTTCTTTCTTCCTTTTCCCCTGAATTCGAGACAGAATGTTTCAAAGCAATAAATTCTCTCCCTTGAAGTTGGATGTGAACCAGGAAGATTTTAAAAATTAGATGAAAAATATGTCAAACCATATCCTATTCTTTGACGGATCCTTGAAAGGCAATCCAGGGGAGGCAAGTGTAGAGGAGGGGGGGGGGGGGGGGGTAATTTTTGACCCCAGAGGAAATGTTGTGTTAAAATTTTCATGTGTCCTAGGAAGAGGTATAAACAACCAAGCATACCAATATGATAGAATTAGGATTTCGATCCCTAATGATGACCGGAGTTTCCCTCCTTATCATTTCTCAAAGTATGCATCAACAAGAAATCTCAAATCAAATATCTAGTTGGTTTCACAAATGCATCCTTGGCATTATCCAAGAATCATGGATATCCAATTCTATCACGTGAAGAGATAACATAATGCTATTGCAGACAAATTAATTAATGCATATTTTTAGTTACCTGATGGGGGGTTTTAAAAAAATGTGGGTCAATGTATGCCTTGTTGGCTTCACTAGATACTATGGAGCAAATAACTCTCATAAGTTATCTTTCATTTCAAGAATTTAATTTTCAAACAATGCTAGCTGTTTTATGTGCACTTTAGTATGTTGGGACCCATGGAAGGAAATTAAAGTTTTAGATAAAGAATCCTCTTGAACATGTCATGATAATGTATCTGGGATTTCGCCCAAAGTTGGTGAAGGAAGTCAACTTCGTGGGGAATCCTTTCTTTTTGTTTGGGAGTATTAGTTTCATCCCTCTGTTTGTTATGGAAGATTTGTTCAACCTATTGATGGTGATAAGGGAAGTAGACATTGTTTGAATTTAATATTTGGAATGTTGTTCTGAACCATAGTGGATGTTTTTCCTTCTCCTCTGCACGAGAAGATACAATTTTTAGTGTAGAAAGTGCCCATACTGAGGATCTTTAGGCTCATGTAACTTCTTGGTTAATTTTTTTGGTTTCCATTCTCTCACATACTTGGAAGGTATGAGGCATTATGGTTTGGAAAGACTACACTTTAATTTGATAGTTTGGGAAAATTGTTCTTTGTTGGCTTGGGTGGGCCAATATTTCTTCCCATGTCGGGCTTTATTAGGGTTGGATAAGCCCCTATTTTTTTAGATGGGATGCGTGCATTTCTGATTATTTAGGAATGTTTTGGGCTTGTGTGGAGGGTTCTGGTATTCTCGTTACCGGTTATTGTTATATCCTTTCCGTTCTTGGTAGCTACAATGTTTGTGTTCATGTTGGAATTGGTCTTAGATAAGGGGTTTGGGATAATGCCGTTACAATAGATATCGAGAAAAAATTTGTTGAACTCAATGAGAGAATTAGAGACACCCAAGCCTATATCCATGACATTTGGTTGTATATGTGGTATTTAACGGACTGAATGGAGGGTTTAATTGCTACATTTCAATAGTTAACTGCTCATGTGAATGTTTTGGATGACCGATTGGATGAAACATACCAAAACTCTTCGAAAATTTCTTGTTTTGTTCTAAGTTGGATACTCGTCTTGATGTTGTAGAAGGTACTATCTGAACCTAGGATGAGCAAGTACAGGTGATTTCAAAGACTTTATCCAAGGATGAAGAACTTATTGTAGGGATTAATTCCATGATTGATGAAAATTCTAAGGATAAGAATGTTGATGGTATTTCAATTCAACAACCTGTTCTTGTTGAGGTGATTATTTCTAACTCAGAGGAGAGAGTTGGGAATGTTCATGATAGCCTAGTTAATCTGACTATGGGAACCAACAATATAAAGGATGATTCATAGGATACCCACGATGAGGACCATGAGAACACCATGGACGAAGATCAAGAAAATGAAGCAACAACCTCAGGTGAAGACTTTGAAGAAGAAGGTGGTTTGAGAAGTTCTGAAGATGAAGAAGATAACATTTTTGATGCCCAGGTTTTATACAGCGACTCTAGCAATTAGTCTCCCCTTTATAAATTTATTCTATATGATGTTGTCAGGTAAGTTTGTAAAAAATTACAACAACTTAGGGAATTTTGTGTTTTGTTATAATTTTTCTCCTTCATGGATGATTGTAATTAAGCTCTTCTTAGTTTCTGATACTACACAATAACCACTAAACCTTTTTTGAGGAATTTTTCACTTTTATGTTGAATTTTCATTCAAGTTTTATAAAATCAATCTTAACCATTTTCGTTAAAAAAAGTTGTAACTTATATTATATTATTATTATTATTGTTGTTGTTGTTACCATAATATTGTTAATATGAGTGGAAAAGGATGACTAACTTAACATTGTTGAGTTAAAGTTTTGAATTATCTTATACCAATATGCACGTGACATCTTCTCTCCTTCGAGTCATTATCTTCTTTCATTCAGTTCAAGTCACGACAATTTATATTTTAGATGAAGTTGAATACATCATTCAATAATAGTATTTTTGGTGTGATCAATGTGGTCTCCTATAACCCATTTAACTCATGTAGTCCCTTGTAACTCCTCTAACCAATATGTACTCCCTACAAATAAACCTTATCTCCATTGGACCCATGTAACTCCTCTAACCTATGACATAACTACAAAAGAAGCCACCCAAAATACCTTCAACTCTCTCATGATAAACCACTCAAGAATGCATTCATAAAGTGTCCCCCCTTCATAAATTTTGAATTCCCAATTGATATTTCATTTCCTTCAACACTTACAATGCAAAAGAACACGTTAAAAAGAGATGTGAAGTGGTATCCTCATTGCAGATGAGCAAAATACACAGTCCAGGGCCCAATCGTTCTTGTCCTTTGAAGCATGTTTGAAGTCAAAACCTTATTATTCAGTACTAGACACATGGGCGATTTGATTTTGGGAGGGTCCCTTACTTCCCAGACCTTTTACCACCACCACTTCATCCATGTGTGTATGTGTGTGTACAACATATGTAATATATGGTGTGTGTGTGTGTTGGCGCGCGCGCGTGTGCGCACATGAGTGCTCTTGCATGTGTGTGTGTACCATATATGCATATCTACACACACACACACACAAATATGTATAAGTACATCAAATTGCATGATAAATTAGAACAAACTATAATATAGAATAACTAAGAAAACAAAAGCTTAAGAAATTTCTCATGCGTTTGATTTCATAGTTATTCTATATGATAGTATGTTATAATTTCTCATGCAATTTGATGCACATAATTCTTAATAAATTTTGGAATAATTTTAGCACTATGTAGTAGAGTGTCCATTGCAACGAAAGGCATACCCAGTGCTCACAAGTTTGAAATACACTGTAAACCATGATAAAAGAACAAAATAACCCTAAAAATACAAGAAAAACATCAGCCACAATGGTAAAGACATCGAGATGACAAACAAAAAGTCCATTTTGTGGACTACTTACCAATTATTCTTAAGATTTTCAAATATTATTTCCCGCGTTAATATCTTCGATCATAGAAAACAAATAAAAGGCATTCGATTATTAGTCTAGCTAGTAAACTTTATAGACATTGAAGAACTCTCATTTCCATCTAGATCATACAAAAGTTATGATTTGGATATTGAGGATGAAACTAAGGGTCATTGGATATAACTAACAACCACACTGAAAGCCATAGAAATACTACTAATAAAAAGTTAACAAAAGGCCCAAAAACCCCACCACGAGGCATAAGAGTAGGAGTAGGAAGTTAGCTTATCAAATTTCCCTTGCCACTAAAATGCCCACTACTATAGCTAGTTCAGTATGGGAAATGACCTTCAATATAATATTCGAAGTCTTAGGAGAAAAAAAAATCCTATGATGCATAAAGACTTCAAAACGACGGTCTCGTAATTAAATATATGATAATATCTAAAACTAGAGAATTTTACTTGAGATCAATAAAGTGCAATGCACAGTTTAAGACAATTCACATAACAAAGAGTTGGGAATTAAACAGGTTGCAGGCACAATACAAAAGGACTCATAAAAGATGATTTCACAGAAGATGATTCGACACATATAAGAGTGTGGAGCAAACAAAAGGACACACAAGGAAGCTCAATTGTGACTTACATAACTATCAAGAACGAAGTTGTTACAACAACTTGCATGTGTATTAGTGGTATGTTAATGACATAGGTTTCTATAAAGGTAAATAAATCAAATGGGATCAAGTTGGTTGTTGAAAATTTGGTTTGTAAGAGAATATTAGCCATGGAAGAGGCTTGGGATTCTAAAGGTTTAATGATGATGAGAAGACAAGTAAATCAATCAATAAGAGAGCTCAAATGAAGTGGAAAGTCAGTATAAAGTTAAGAAAAAGGATGGTGTTTCTAGACCACCAATTGTGTAGGAGATATAGAGGCCGAGGTAGGCATGGAAGGCATTGATGTGGAAAACTATGTATATTGTAAACATACCTTTAAATGGAAAACTATGTGTATTGTAAACATACCTTTAAATGATAATACGAAGATCAATGCCATGTATTCTTCTTTTCCCATGAATTTGAATGAATATTTTGTTCTTGCATTCTAAGATTTGGAATAAGAACCTAATGTTGAATTTGCAACAACACACAATTTTGAGGATGGACCTTTCAAGGCTAACTCTTTCTAGGGTTAACCTTTCAAGCAAGACCATACATATTTAAAAAGGGGTTGACATTTCAGTGGAAAACAACTCTACAAGTAAGACCTTTAAGGGAAAATCTCCTCATTTAAAACATTTACCTTTCATGCAACCAATAGGAGTTGACTTTTCAATCAAGCCCAACTAAATAATTCAAGTCTTGTAGGACTAAATATTTGAAGAATTCACCCTTTTGAGCTAGAACTCACCCAATAAAATAAGGGTATACTTTCAAGGCTAATCTAACAAGGAAAACTTTTCCATAACAATTTTTTAAATGGAACTTTAGATTGGACAAACTCATATAAACAAAGGTTGATCAATAATTAAGCAGTTTCTAGATTTTAATTTCAACTTTGTCCAAAAGATGTTAGAACTAATCAATTCAAAACACAAATATACCTTCATGCCCTCTCTTCAAGGCATGGAAATTTTCATTTTATTTTTAACTTTGTGAAAAGAAAGACACTCATCTTTAAACCATTGATCAATATCAAAGAGAGGCCTTCCCTCTCTTCAAAGCATATTAATGTGGTTTTATTTTCATTTTCAATGGAAAGACACCCATCCTAGTAGTACTTAATTCCAAGCACATGCATACCCTCTTTTCAAGGCACACAAATTTGGATTTTAATTTCAACTTTATAAAAATGCAGGACACCTACCTTGGAACTAATCAATGTCAAACTTGGACTGCATACAAAATGTGGATTTTAATTTTCATTGTGTAAAAAAAAAACATGTTAGAACTACTAAATGTTAAAAATGTCCCCACCCTCTCTTGAAGGCATGTGATTTTAGTTTCAACTCTGTCAAGAGCATGGCACTTATCTGAAACTACTTAATGTTAAACGACTGCCATCAATGTTTTCATGGCTTAGAAATATAGAGTTAATCTTAAAGAAGATACTCATCCAAAAAAACTATTCAATGCCAGGAAAAAGGAGAGCTTGTATAATAATGTGAAGTAAAGAAGGCTAGGGAAAGAGAAAGGAGCAAAGAAAAATAAAAGGGGAAAATATTTCCCACTATGGGGAATGGAATTGAGATAGTGTTCTCAGTAGTTCGATCAAAGTTGTATAAAATTATAATTTTTTTCTTCTTCTAAGAATGTAATACTTATTCATATTGTTTTTTTTCGTGAGGATTTATAAACACCTAGCTAAGGGAGTGAAGTCAATCCTCCATATCCATAGAAACCCTTAGATAACAAAAATAAGTCAACCTTCCATCTTCTTATCACCCCTTAGGTAATGAAGTGAAGTGCACCATCCTTCCCTTTATCAACCCTTAACTTATGGCCTTATTGGAACAAAAAGTTCCATTATTTCCTTACTAAAGCAAAGTATTTCATGCCCCAACCAATGAAGAGACAATGCCAAGGAATTTCTCCTTAGAAATAACCACATAAGAGGTCTCAATCCAGCCCTAACCCAGTGCTAAGATTTAGTATAAGTGCCTTTCAATACCTTAATGATGAGACGGTTAATGGAAGCGCAAGCTGGTTTTTTTCAATCTCAATGGGATGTGAAATTTAACCATTGCTAGTGAAGATTTGGACATGCTAATAAATCAAGCAGCTTAAAGGCTTAGAGTTTTCCAAGAAGAAGATAAAATTGTTTCTTTCAAAATGCAATAATGTTTTCTATGACAATACTTAATACATGACATAGTGGGACTAATAGAGTCCCAAATCAAGCAACAACAACTCATGGACTCTGGAGATTAAGTGAAGAAGAACACCGGCCTCACACATGAAGAGGTATAATTCTCTAGCAAGAGTATTCTTTTCCAAGGTTAAGGAGTTGGATGGATGAAAAATCTATCATGGTTGAACTTGAATGGATGAAAAACCTTTGCGATGAAGTAAAATAAGCTGAAATTTGTATAATAGTTGGACTTAACAACATGCATGTATTCTCCAAAACTAGGACGATTAAACTTTCCTGTAAAACACATATTATTGAAGGTAGATTGGAGACATGTGGAGAAATTAATTGTGCTCGATGCATTCGGACTCGGGAGTAGAGTACATCATCATGAGTAAGAGGTATTCTTACTCATAATGATGGACTTTACTCCCGAGTCCAAAACACGTAAGAATACCTCTTACTCCTAATGATGGACTCTACTCCTGATTCTGAACACGTCAAGCATAGTTAATTTCTCCACAAGTCTCCAATCCGCCTTCAATAATTCCATATCCCTGTGAAATCCTAAAACACACATTGCTTGGAAAACCTGGAACTAGAACTAGGGCTTTGACAAAATAGCTAACTTTTCAATGGATCTCCTTTATGTAGCAGAGGTTTTGAGGTGGTAAATAAAAATGACCTTAAATCCATTAAAAATAATCAAAATCACTATGCCCCCAATCTAGAAAAGACATCCCCACTTTGCTTTTAATGGCACTTGTAAGACATAATTTAGTGCATAAACATAGAGAAAATCACTACAATAAGTATTTATAAAGGTTTTTAGGCCCCAACTTGAAATAGATGTAACTTATGAAATACTTCTTAGAATGACTATTATAACCCCAATCTAAAAATGACACAACTACTTTGTTTCTAATGTTTATGGTTGTGCTGGAATCAGGTTCATACACATAGATATACTAATGTTGCAAAAATTTATTGTGAGGGTTTTAAGTGACAACTTAAAATAGTTATAGCATTCACATTATTTCTTAGAATCTCTATTATATTCCCAATTTGTAAATGACACAGGAATGCTGCATCTAATGGAATTTTTCCAACTACAGTTCGATTCATATAAAATAGGTACATAATCATGTCACAAGAGTTTCTTGCAAGTATTTTGAGTCACGACTTAAATAGTTGCAACTTCCACGATCCTCCCAAAAATATCTAGTATGACACCAACTCTAAAATTCCACACCCACTCTAAAATAAACTCAAATTTGTAGCTTAAACCACGAACATGCACAACAAAAATGTTAGACAATTTTCCAGGATTTAACTTCTAAGCGTTGGAGAAAAGTATTTTCTATGGAAACTAACCTCTATAAATACTACAGACCCCAGGGAACCTTGAACAAACAGATATATTTTACACTCATCTACTGTCGAATTGCTTTCCATTCAATGACTGTCAAATTGTAATCGAAATCAAGCTTCATGCAAAGATATGATAATTCTTCATGTGAGATTTGACAAGATGAATTTATGACTCTTGCTGCATTATATAGGGAAAAATCATCCCCATTTTACTAGATCGTTGCACGTTTTCCCCCAATATGGACCATTTTGGAATTTAAAACTTCTTCACCTAACACATTTGGGAGCTAAAATTCCCAAATTTCTCATTTACCATGAAATGTGGAGATAAAAAACACCATCAAAACCTTCAATAATGAAATTCCATAGACGATTTTGCCCAGGGAAGTATAAATGTGAAATTTTTTGGGGCAAATTCAACCCATGACCTCGAATCTAGGGTGAGGTAACTGCTTATTGCCCTATGGTCCATAAATCGGGGGTGAAAAAACTAGTAATAACTTCCATGAATGAAAAACACGGCTAAACGAACTCCTCACACCTCTAAGAATGAAAAATTAGGGCAAACCAACTGACCTTGACCTCCATTATGGGAATTTTAGGGGCGAACTCACCATTTTGGCCATATTTCACAAAGCTAAATTATTTTTTCCCTCTCTCACAGGGTTGGCTATTTGTATTTTGACTATTGTGGGATTAATAAATAGTTGACAAATTTCTTAAATTTCAAAAAAAACATTTTCATATTAAAAATTCGCCTAGGATTTTTGTGTGACCCCTATAAATTCTCCCATGGGCTATAAATCGCCCTTAAAATTAACCCTTCTTTATATTACAAAACACATGAGTTGAATAATCAATAATGTTGCCATTGTCTTGTCATGGTAAAGTTACAAATACTATGAGTTACCATAAGATGCTATTATTATAATTCCACTCTTATATTAAAAATTAAAAATTTGTGAAGACTTTGATATTAAGATGATATTAAGATGAATACAACTTATGTGTTGTGGAAACATATAATTTGTAAATATCACATTGTTATAAAACATGATAGAAAACTCATACTCATTGTTATTTACATTAAAAATATGACACTCTATATTCATTATACAATAAATGCATTCATTATATAATCTATTTCCATTTTTTCAACATAAGTGTGGAATTATTCAAGATCATTGAATATAGGTTCCCCATTTGAATCAAACAATTTTGCAATTTCCTTATCCTTCTGTGTGCCATACGCCCTAAGCTGGTGTGTTGGTGTCATTATGTAAGGTCTTTGGGTACTCCTTGGTCTACAATTGTAAGAAGATGATGCTCTTATTTAAGGGTGGTCTTCAAGGAGGAACAACCTCGAGCAATCCTACACAAGCTTTTGTAGGTGGTTGGACCATCTAGCCTTTATTGAAGGTGTTTAACATTTAAATCTATGATACCTTTTTGTTACAAGACCCGAGATGTTATTTTATACATAACACATTAGAGCCAAAGAAGGTAGTTTCACCAAATGAAGTTTGTGAAATAACATTATGAATATAAGCAAATCAATCAACATGTTTACCAGAGCAAACTTCTAGTCCTGGATAATCATGTGTGGTGAATGCACATAATTGTATACCTGTAAAGTTATAGTCTTGATACATCGTATACTTGTATCCCTTCTGATAATTGCTTGAATTGATCAATCAATGGTTGGATGTAGACATCCATATTCTTCACTTGTCTTCTATTAGGAACTATAAGAGCCAATATAAGATGTTTTTTCTTCACAGAAAACCATTGAGGAATATTGTTATTGATCACTACCATTTAAAAAACAAATTAATTATTGTTTTGGAGGGATACAAAAGTTAAATCCATCCATGGATATGCTCAATTAAAGGATTCTTACTTCATCCCTTAATTTATCAGGCCATGTATCCTTTATATGCTTCATGTCTATTGAATTTCCAAGAATCTGCTTAGTTCCCGACTCACTTATGTGCAAGGCAGGCCACCCCTGCAACATGGCTAATTATATTCAACAAAAAATCCTTTGAATCCTTGGGAATATAGGCATGTGACTAAATATCTTATGAAGAGGGCCATGTGCCTTACCCTTTTTTTCATATATGGTACATGTGATGCCCACATTTAGGACATATCGCTTTGTCTATGTATTTGTCTCTGTATAAAATACATTCATTCGGACAAGCGCGGTATGATATGTACTCAACACCCAAATTTTTTAGCAGTTGCTTTGCCTCTTCACATCTATCCAAGAGGAGGTTATCACTTGGGAGTACATTTTCTTTGAGTAATCTTTAATTAATGGGAAATATAAATGTACACTGTCATTAATCATGCAACAAATCTTTGTTCACTGCTGATTTAATGGGGGATTGGCGGTTATTTACCTCAGTAGTTTGAGAAGCACGCATCTGACATACCATACATTGCTTTCAAGTTGTACAACAACATTGTCCCCAATTGGGTAGACCTTGGTCCATGCCCAAAGAGAGGGGTGGTGGAAGCATATTTCAAGCTCTCGAAGAAGGCATGAAAAATAGTAGCATCATTGAGCTCATATTGGTGGATTGCATTTAAAAAATTCCCTCCATGGCATGGGTATTCTGTAATAAATAATCCATACCAACCTCTATATCATTTTTTTCATCCCCAACCCCTAAATATTAGTGTTACTATAGATGTTCTAAATCAATGACTTGGGACATAGTGGGAATTGAATAGGTCGTTGATTCAACCATGATTTGTAATCTTCCTCTTTGATATATACCATATTAGTGTCCTTATCTTGATTTGACAACATACTGGTGTACAACGGTAGATGGTAGATAGGTTGATTGTTGTCAGAATCTTGTTTGCAAAAATTGAGCCTTAAATAAAAAATATCAGTAAACACAATCCATTTAGTATTTTTTAACATTATACCAAACATTTATTAGAAGAACATAATTTTTTTCCTTAAAATTACACATCCAATCAACCACTTTATAAAACAAATGTGGAATGAAGCAATACACTAACATTAAATCCACTGAAAGCCCAAAAATACAGTCACTTAATGATCTTTTTCTTACACCCCAAGGAAACATCTAAAGGTAGTACCAATGCAATCCATTTTTTACGAGCATTTGGTGGTTTATAAAAGTTATAGTTTTTTAACAACTTGTCACCAAGAGATAAATTACATATGGCGTGCACAAAAATAACTATGGATGCATTCTTTTGTCATAAAGAACTCTTTTTCATTGGAGTGTCCCTGAAATGAAAAATTTGCACTGAGTAAAGTGCACCTAGTACTATTTATTAACCCTGCAATGCTCCTATGAGTGTGTGGATGACCATCGATATATAACAGGGTCTTCATGTTAAAGTTTCTCAAATAACAACCATTCATGCACATACTATACATGGAAATTCTATGTTTGTATTTAACAATATTCAAGTAAATAGATTGACTATAAATAGGACCATAATGTGATATAAGTGCCATTGACTGTTTAGGAGGAATGAACACATGTGAAATGTTACACAACCCCATATTCGCATCATTTATTTTAAACTTTGTGATCATGTATTTGTTACCACAATATGATAATTCTTTTCTAACACCGGGCAGAAGTTGGGAAGATAGGCAAGTGCCATACAAAGCGTGATTGTAATTGGTATGGTGTTTACTTTGCAAATGGATGGGAAGAGATAAGTCATGGCTATTCTCCAACAATTGAATTGGCCTTTGTTTGTACTGGACATTTTTTTCTCTTAGTTCATTCAACATTTTGGATCTCCTTGTAGAGATGTTTTAGTTAGTATTGATTTCATATGCTGGCTCACTAGAACTCTCAGTTGACTTAGTAGAAGAATACGAGTGAGTCTATTTAGAATGAAACATGGTTGATTTGGATTCCAAATTTTCAAAGAATGAGCATATGGAAGTCTTCCTATGTGTTTTTTCTATTTCACCTATTAAATCATTGACCGTATTGGCGGGTGTTAGACTCTCAACTTTGGGTAGTTGGTCATTAATATAATGGGACACTGCGACACACCTATGATTCGCCTTCATCCCTTTACATTTTGAACAACCACATACTATTGGGGTGTCATAAAAAATATCTAGTTCATGTTGAAGTACCATTGGTCCAATATGGTTACTTGATGATTATAGTTTATAGTTGGTGGGTTAAAGTGGCCTTCCGTTTTCATCTACCATCTACCTACAGTATGTTGCTCCATATAATACCTTCCAGATTTTTAGGAGTGGTGGAATATCACATGCGTCGAAACTTGATCCAGAATCAAGATCTTGCAAAATTCATGCACAATTATTCAAATGTACATGAAAAGACAATATAAATTGAAATCGATAATCAAAATAAAATAAATATGGACTTACTTGTGTCTAAAATGGAGAACTTGGACTTGGAACAATATGGAGTGAGCTAAAATTTGAAGAACCGACCATTTGATTTATTGCTCTTTTTGCTCATGCAGTTGAGTAAAAAAATACAATCAATATATGTCTTCATCTAAAAAAAATTGGGAAACATGCAACATTTTTTTATAAAGTAATATGTGCACCAAAAATTATATTGGCGCACTAGTGGGATTTAATAAGACAAACACACCAGTGCACTATTTAAAGATGTGGAACAACTAAAACCTCCACAACCACTTATACAAAATTTTAATTGTGGAAGTTTACACTTCTATTTTTTATCTTTCTATGTCACATGTGCTATTATGTTAGCAATATGCACCGATGGGATATTATCTACTAAGTGCACCATACTCTCGACTTAAAAATTGTGAAAATTTCTATTTTTATCTTTCCTACTGTTTATATGGTGCATGTTTATGTTATAACGCAGTGATGCAGTACTATCTGAATGACACATTGAAATCTCGATTGAAAAAAAAAGAGATGTGCGTGTTTATCATCATTGGGCCAAAATATGAAATAAAAAAGAGCATGAATTTAATTTTAAGATAGAGAGCTTATACATAAAAAGAAAACCCTAATCCCTAAACCTTTTTTGGCCAAAAAATTAGAAGTGACTTATGTAAGAGACATTTACCATGTAAGAGTTTGGAGAGACATATTTTATGAAGATAAATTTTGTAAGGCATCACTGTGGACACATATAACTCTGCAGATGAGACATTTGGAGTAAGCTTTTATTTTTATTTAATAGAATAAAAAGGGGCATACATTTTGTATTTTTCTTTTGCAGAAAATAGGGGATATAAGAATTACCTTCAATGATGCGAATCCTTGTGTTATTTTTCCTTCAGATTTACCTTCATTGTTGTAAACCCTAGGGTTCTACTTGCTTTCTTTTTTGAATTTTGTTTCACTTTCTATTTGACAATAAGATTTAATTTTCAGAAATGTAAAGTTATTATTTTTATATAGTAGTATATGGGCCCTTAGGTCGCTCTTGGATCGAGATCATAATGCGATTCCATTTGAATCCAACTTGTTCAGATTGTCCTTGTCTTAATGTTTTTCAAAAATACTTTCACGTTTTGTAGTGTGCATTTTTCAGAAACGCCGCATCAGTGCGTCTATATTTCGACGACACACAGTTTATATTTGTTTTATTTAAAAAATGTAAATATATTTATGGATGAGTATTATACATAAAATATGCATTGTTGCGTTACATCATATAAGGCGTACCAGTGTTGAATTTATGTGCACCACACTGACTGTCCCGAATACATTTTTACCTGAAATTATTTACCAATTGTGTAATATTTTTTATTTATAATTTATGTGTTTCATTATGAAGGATGTTTATAGATAAAAATGGCAGATAAAAGATCATGGAATAAAATTCACAACGC
>LPNX010364432.1:68178-90531 GCA_001517045.1 Pseudotsuga menziesii | reverse complement strand
ATGACTATAAATAGACTGGATGGACTCCCAATTTAGACATGACTCCCGATTTAGACATATGACCAAATTTGGACAAGGGAGGATTAATAATCCTAACACAGGGAACGTGGGAAACACATCCAAAACAAAGAATATGACAAGTTTTTTGTAATTTTAATATAAAAGTAATATATTGGAATTATATGTATGTTTAGATGATGTGTATTGGTTTATGCGTGTCATGTAGAGCAAAAATTTATAGAAACTCAATAATATTGTTGTAATGTTAGTGAAGAAGAGCAAAAAATATTTAAGAAATTATTGCAAACTGAGGAATTATGTGGATCAAAAGGTGATTAACATAAGGTTTTTTTTTACTTCTTGCTAATAATGCTTCTCAACAATAAGTGCTATCTTGTTTCAAACTCTAGATTTCAAATGTGTTGAATGTTGCGCATGGACATAGAGCGAGGAAATAGGATACGCTAAAAAGATAAAAAAAAAATAAGAAGAATGTAAATGATGATGATTTAGTCATTAGTTCAACTAGAGTGGTGCTAGAAGTTAATGAGAGGGGGGGAAGTATTATAAAAATTTGAGAGATACAGTGGAAAGAAACTATAGACGCACTTTTCATTTACAGTACAAAAATAAATCGAATGATTCTAAGAATAAGTTTATAAGTAAATTACAAGAAGCATTTCTTGAGCAGTGGGCACTGAGCCTTGTAATGGAAAAAACATACAACAACAAAAAATAATCCTTTAAAAGGTATTATTGCTAAAAATGTTTTTCTTTTTTCTTTCTGTAATATGTATGTACTAGTCCAAAACATACTATGTTAATATTTTTGGTATGCTTGTTTTCATATAAATATTTATTGTTTTTTTCATTGTGCTTTTTTGTTTCTTACGAAGAATGCTAAAATCCAAGAGGAAGAACAACATGATATCCAAAAAATGTGGGTAGGGATGTTAAAAAAGGCTTACCATGAGATGGTCAAATAAATGAACACAACCACATCGTAGGGGAAGCCCTCCCAAGAACAACATGCATCAAATATATGTAATCATTGTTTTATTTTTAATGTGCACAGAGTTTAATCATCGCATGAAATACTGATTTTTGTTTTTTTTGGTAGTAGAAATGAAAAAAAATGGTGCACATTTTACACATAAGAAGGGATGACAAGACAGGAAAGGGTTGATCACAAAGTTTGTGAGTACGTGTGGTTTTCTTTGGTTTTCATATTTGGTGTGATGTTTATAGCTTAATTAATTTAAAAGCATACATTGATGTTTTCTAATAGGTGTCAACATATGAAACAATCAAAATGGCCAAAGGAAAACCCTATAACTTTGTTGAGAAGAGAGGGAAGAAACCCTAATCCCCCACCAGCTAGAAAGGAAGGAATGACACAAAAGCCCCAGATTAAAACATGAAACAGTTTCTCTGCACTGGAAGACTCAACATAAGTAGTAAATTCGATTAAAGAAATCTTAGCAAAGCCCCCATCGCCAAAAAATTTGAGGGCAAAAGAAATGGGTTCCTCTAACAAGACGCCAGATCTGCAAAATTTCTCGATTTCGGAACCAAATGCTCAAAGTGACCTGCAAGATCCACGAACACAGGAGGAATCATCCAAAGAGGAGGAAGGAGAAGCTTGACCTATTCAAACTATTCCCAATGTAACAAAACGAGGAAGGAAAACAACAAAGGAAAGGAGAGAGGAATTCACCCATAGAGATAAGGTGCAAGGATCCCAAGCAATGATGGAAGTTTTGATCAATCCCATAACTACATGGCAAAAAGGTCATGCCTCTAAAGGGGCCGCCTCCACTCCAAAAGTTAAGTAATGAAGGTAGTATCTTGGAACTGTAGGGGATTAGGGATCATAACGAAAGAAGAAGCAATGAAGGATTTACTTCATATATCCAATCCCAACATCTTACTAGTCTAGGAGGCCAAAATGGAGGAACACGAGTTCCTCCAAGCCAACACCTCCTTCTGGAAAAAAGGAGAAGGAGTGGAAGTCAGTGCTAGAGGAGATTTAGGAGGGATTGAAACTCTTTGGAATCATTCCAAATTTGATCTTGTTCACTCCTCCTCCCGCACTCATTATATCTTCACGATCCTTTGCCATAAATATTCAGGCCATATTGTAAGTATTTTTAATATCTATGTCCTAGTTATTTTTTCAGAAAAAAATCTTGTTGGAACCTTATTCAAGATTTTATAAGTTCCCATCAGCCTAAGAACTTAATCCTAGCTGGGGACTTAAAGATCACCCTCTCCTCCAAGGAAAAAAAGTGGGGTCTATTGTTAGCAATCCAGTTCATGAATTGGTAGAAGACATTATAATGGATTGGGATCTGGAAGACATTAAACCATCTCAAGGTCAATATACTTGGTCAAATAGAAGGATTGGGCCTGACCATATAGCAGTAAGACTTGACATATTTCTGGTGCAACATTCTCTTCTCATGATATATTACAATGTCGACTCCTCAATTCTTCCTTTCAATGCCTCAGACAACAAACCAATACTCCTTAAATTCTCCAAAGATGGAAATTTGGGCCCTATCCATTTTTCGCTACAGTCCAAATTGGATCCAACATGATTGTTTTCATGAACTAGTCCAATCAGTATGAAATGATCCAGTCTCTGGCCTTGCCTTTTATGTTTGGGAGGAAAATCTTAGAAGGCTTAAATTTTCTCTTAAGAATTGGGCGAAGACCCTAAAATCCCCTCTCAATCAGATATTGGAAGCCCAACATGTTTTGGAAAAACACCAACTTCAGTTGGAAACCCAACTAGTAGACGAGGAAAGTCTAGAGAAGGAAGCTATGCTTCAACGCTCCCTCTATTCAACCTGTCGATTGGAGGAGGAGTACTGGAGACAAAAATATAGGAGTCTTTGGCTAAAGGATGGGGACAAAAGCACCAGCTTCTTCCATAATCAAGCAGAGGGAAGAAAGCATTTTAATTCGACCAAGGAGATCCATGTTCAAAATCAGGTAATCAGGGACTTTGAATAAATCAAGCAGGTGGCTCACTCTCACTTCAGGGAAATTTACACAAAAGAGAGGCCTCTCGATGCTGGCTTCTCCCATCCAGTTCTTAATTTGATCCCCTCTCAGGTTAATCAAGAAACTGATAATTTGGTAACTATTCTGGTCTCAAAAAAAGAAATAAAAAAGATTTAGATAACATGGAGCTTGATAAATCCCCAGGCCCAGACGGTTTTACAACTAGATTCTTGAAAACCTGTTGGAAGAAAATTAAAAATTATCTTCACAAGATGGTTCTAAATTCATAGGTTTGTAAAAAGATTGGTGGGACCGGTTCAGACCAATTTTCCTCTGCAATATTGGATATAAAATTATAGCTAAAGTCATGGCCAAAAGACTAAAAAGAGTCCTTCCCTCTATTATTCCTAAGAATCAAAGGGGATTCATTAAAGGGAGACATATTGCTGGCAACATTATTCTTGTTCAGGAGGAAATTCAATCTAGTCTCCAACAACGCGAAAAAGGTATGATCATTAAATTGGATTTAGCTAACGCTTTTGATAGAGTAAGACATGAATTTTTATTTCAGGTCATGCATTATTATGGTTTTAACCCGAGCTTTATTTCTTGGGTAAAATTTTGTGTTGGAAGTCCTTGGATTGCTCCTCTAGTTAATGGACAAGCTGCGAGATTATTTCAATCCTCTCACGGGCTTCGTCATGGATGTACCCTCTCCCCTCTTCTCTATGTTATTCAAGCTTCAATGCTTAGCTACCAACTGGACCATAATCAATTGCAATAAGAGCTTATTGGGCTCAGTATAACTCGAGGAGCTAAAGATATCAATCATGTACAATTTTCTGGTGATACTATTCTTTTGGGGGGAGCAAGCATATACTCAGCTAGAAAGTTAAAAAAAGATCTAGATATGTATCAATATGCTTTGGGCAGCAGAATCAACTACAAAAAAGTAAAATTTATGGATGGAATTGTTTTCCTAATGAAATGTTAGAAATATCTAGAATTATGGAAATGGAAGGGAAAACTCAGTGGAAGGCCTTCAAATATTTAGGCATTCCTCTATTTAGAGCCACCCCAATATCCTCCAATATGATTCCCCTGATAGACAAAATAAAAGCTAGAATAAGCACTTGGGGTTCCTCCTGGATAAATCCAAAGGGAAAGCCATGCTCATTAAGTGAGTCCTCTCTAGCATCCTATGTATCTAAGTTCCATTCTATTGGCTCCTAAAGGTATCATCTTAAATATTGAGGCTCTTCTCAGACGTTTCCTATGGAAAGGAGGGAAGCAGAATGAAACCAAGATTTTGCTAATTAGCTAGGGGAAAATTTCAAGGTCAATCTCAGAAGGAGGTCTCCAAATTCGTGACCTTCAGACTCAGAATTTGGATTTAGGAGCTTATATTCTATGGAATGTGGTTTTAAGAAAGAACTCTTGGAGTAAGAAATCCATGTGGAAAAATTATCTCTTTGGAACTCGGCTCAGATGTATAGACAATCCCCATACAATTACAAAAGGTTTGTCTTATTTTTCCATATGCAAGCAGACCCACGGTTTCTTCGCTCCTAATCTCACTTGGATCCCAGGAAATGGGAAGCAAATCAGAATTTAGGAAGATTCCATTCTGGGGGATCTGCGTCTAGACCTTACTCCTGGCACTTCCCAAATAAAAGCCTTCCTTAATGCCAAAAATATTGTTACTATTTGGGATATCTTTGATTACAGCACTGATGGTACCAATGATTGGAAAGACTGGATCCTGTTGAACTGCCCCCCTCATCTGCATGAATAGAAATTAGCTTTGCTCTCCTCTCTTTAAGGGAAGTCCCTGGTTGCAAAAAATATCAAATACACTCGGGGTTGGGGAAATAAATCTAGTTTTTATTCCGTAGTTGTAGGTTACAAGCTCCACAAATCAATTCCTCAAGTTGCTGGAAATCCAACTCTTTGGAACAACGTCTGGAAAATAAAAGTCTCCCCAAAGTTGATTTATTTATCTATACCTTAGCCCATAATAACATTCTAATGGGAGACAATCTTGGGGGAAAAGGTTGGGAAGGCCCTGACCCAATGTCCCTTCTGTCTATAACAAGAGGAATCAACCCACTATCTGTTTTTGTCCTGCCCCTTTGCAGAAGATTTCTAGAATCAAGATCTCTCCTTTTGGTCGGGTTCAATTCATCTCACTCCAAATATTCTGTCTTTTCTAAGTAACTGGTCCTCTCTGTGTCCTTTCTCCGATCTAAAAAATGAGCTAATTAAGTTTTGCTGGTTGACTCTTCCAAAATTTATTCTCTGGAAGCTTTGGATCGAAAGAAATGCTCACATTTTTAGACACAAACCTTCCTTAGTTGCTCAAGTTACTATCACAATTACTGCTTTGCTAGGGGTCTGTCTTATATTTCTTTGGATTGATTCTAATAAACATCCGCTTACCTCCTCCGAAAAATCCTAGTTGCATAGTCTCTCTCCATATCTTCTGAATAAAATTGTTCCTACTATCCCAAGACCAACTTCTTGGGAAATTAGATTAGGGAAGACTTAATTTACCAAACGGTTAAGCACATGTCAATAACACACTCTTTTCTTTGATGGAGCATCTAAAGGAAATACAGGGGAGGCAGGAGAGGGAGGGGTTCTCTTTGGCCCCAATAAATTTCATAAATGTTCATACTCTTAGGGTCTTGGAGAAGAGACTAACAACATAGCCGAAGCATTTTCCATGTGGCAAGGCCTATTTCAAGCTTGTGCTCATGGCCTAGATGACATTATTGTGTTTGGGGATTCTAGAGTAATCATTCATTCCCTACTAACAAAATATCTTCCTAGTCAAATGAAGATTCGACAGATAGTTATGAAAATTCAGAGACTTACCAAAGTCTGCAGAAACATATAATTTTATCAAATCTTAAGAAGTATAAACGAGGTGGAAGATGTGGAGGAAAATACTGCAACTCCCTTGAGCAAAGGGACTCTAAGGTTTAATGGGAGTCTTCCCTCTTTTAATATCCCATAGGATTGTTGGCTATGAATTAAAGGTCCCATCACGCGGCCTCGCTAGGTGGCGACAACTCTTAATGGATCCCCACATGCCGACTTGTGGAATCATCATTTAGAGCATATATGGACATGGCAAAAGGCATTAGAGCCTCACTTCCAGTGCCATGATTTCTATTCATATATCTTTGACATCAGTCTATCCTTCTATGCAAGAGCTCGACTGCATCATGGTTCTCATCTAGTGTCCTTTGCCTCTCGTTCTCCTTCGTGCGGGCCATGTGATGAATTCTGTTGGGATCCTAGGAAATATGGGTGCTTGAGAAGGTGATAAAGCTGTCATTTGGATAGTCAGGCCATCCAAAATTGTGGTGTATTATCTGGTTTGTTGGTCTCAAAAGGGTGAATCCATTGTTACTCTCTGGTTTAGAGAGTTTCCTGCCCTAATGGACTCTAGTTCAGAGTCAACCGCACCTAGTGATCCTCCCCCATTGTTTGAAGCCGAGCTGCAGGATATCTGAAGGAAATTAAGCACTCATAAATGTTACTTACTTCATCTAGATGAAGAAGGTGGTCGTAGATTGGAGATGGTGAATAAATATATAAGCAAAAACATATAGGAATTTGTTGAATCACTCTCACAGTTTGAACAAGAAATGATGGCGCTAATGGAAAAACTGGAAGTCCATTTTGAAAAATTGGAGTGGTAGGTTTCAAAGATAGTGTTGGAGAAGGTCAATGGTCCTCCTTTGCAGCCAGAATCATCTTCTCAGCATCATGGAAGACATAGGAACTAATTACGGGTCTTCTTTGTCTCAGGTTTTTTGAGTTTTCCGTGAAAGTCTTGAATTATCTACGTTGTATGTTGGATGAATACCAGTCTCAGTAGTTTTTAGGCTTTGGTATTTTGCTAAGTGAAGTTATGTGTCTTATGGATTTTGCCTTCGAAGAAGAAACTTGGTTTGATGTAGACTCTTTTACAGTGGATTTATCATTTGATTGACTTTGGATTAAGTAAGGTTTGTCAGTATATTGTGGTATCAATGGTTAATTGGAGAACTTGTAAGTTGGTATATGGGTTTATGTCTCTTATTTTATAATTAATGGAACAATAAGAAAACATTAATGATATCTATGCTTTTTTATGGCATTTGAAACTCATAGGAAACAAAGTATGGAGTGGAGTCAACAAGGGATTTATTGACACATGACATGAGGAATGGTTTCAAAAACATGAGTGAAGTTTATGATTCACTTGTTGATCTGAAACGCTTTTTCATTTATGCGCTTATGCATATTATATTATCTATAAATGTAGATATGCTCATCCCATTTTATTTTTATGCTTGTATATGGAACATCAAAAAATGGAGTGAAATCAAGTTAATCAGGAAAACATTTCAAATAACTTAGGAGCTATATCCCCTGAAAGTGATGAAGAGATTGGGCATGGAAGCAACTTTAGGGACTAAAAAATTTCAAACGACGAATGATTATTAACACATTTCAATGTTGTTATTGCAAGTTGTCTATTTTGAAATTTTTATTCCTGAAAAACAAACATTCTATTTAAAGTGGACATATCCTGCCAATTGGTTGAGGATACGTAATCAATAATTGCAACAATGCAAAATGACATTTTTATTATTGAAGACCTTTATGTTGTGCCATGTTTTGGATTCTTATTCATATATAATAAATTGGGTTTATTCTTATATTGGATTGTCTAATGTTTCAAAATGTTACATGGTTGAATAAATATATGAGTGATTTATATTGTGACTATAAACAAAGGCGTAATTAACATGCTTATCAACAACACAATAGTTAAAATATAAAAATTAATATTATTAAAAAAAGATTTTTTTCGTGATTAATTCAAATGCTAAAGATATGAATGATTTACTTGGTTTGAATGAACATATGTGCAATCAACTCAATATCCAAACGCAATAAAAATAAATATTATTATAAAAATATATGATTCTCTAATGATTAATTGAAAATTTTGTAAAAATAAAAAACAAAAACTATATTTGGATATTGGAATTAGCCAGTCAAAGACTACTTAAATTTTAGACATCGATGCTCATTGGCATAATAAATGCATTGATGCTCTATAAATATCACATGCATTGATGTTGTTTTTGCAATGTAAGCATCGATGCTTTTATTCCAAACTATACACACCACTGCTTATTGCGATAATATATGCACTGATGCATATTGGTACTATATACACATCGATGCTCAGTGGGATAATATATGTGTTGATGCATATTGGTAGAATATACACATCAGTTATATTTTAATACAAAAAAAGGAACAATGAATATATAATACAACATCAACACCGATGCGTTTAAATATAAAAAATGCACATGTGCATTGAAATATAAAAATGTAGCGATGCATATAAATAATATAGGAGGCACCTGTGTGGTTGTGAATGATAACTGCACCAATGCTAGTACAATGTAATATAAACATGAGTATGTTTGGATTAAAATATATGCACCGATGCTTTTTAAATGATGGAACACACCAGTGAGTACCATCAAACTAAACACATTAGTGTTGTCACACCGTAATGTATACACTGGTATGTTAGCATTAAAATTTACAAAGCGGTGCATTGACAATGAATGTAGGAACCAATGCATGTATATAAAACACACCAATTTTGTTACAATATTATATTAGAACTAGTATGTATGGTTTAAAATAACACAGTGGTGCATTTACTTTAATGGTATGCACAAGTGCAATTACTCTAAGGATATGCACTAGTGCATTTGGTTTATAAAAATGCACTCGTGCATATGATATAATTAAAAAGTTCCAGTTAAAGAACATCTGCTTCAACCTCCCATTGCCCATATCATTTAGTTACAATAAATATTTGTTATAACGTCCACAAAAATCTTTGCTACCAAAAACAAAGGTTGTAGCAGAGATTTTTTGGACAAATTTTGTCAATCTTATAACACTAAAAACCTTTGCTATAACCTCTGCTACAAGGTTTTTTATTTGTAGTGATCCATGTTATTTTCCCATGGTTATATTATTATTCTTTCCCATGTTATAAATCTAATATATATATTTACAACATTTCCCTACCTTTTGAAATGCATTGTCCTCAAAGAAAAATAATAATGCAGGATGTTGTTAAGAAAACTTCTATGTCTCCCATGATGCATCTTCTTTTGGAGTCTTTTTCCACTCAATGAGGCACTCCTTGATACTTTTAAAACATATCCTATTCTCCCTAGTACCAATGATAGCTTCTGGTTCTAAAACAAACTTTCCTTCATCATTCAATATAGGAACTTATGTTTGTACTGATTGTTGCAACCCCAACATCATCTTGAGACATGACACATGGAAAACATTATGGATACAACTTTTATATGGAATTCTAATCCATATGCTACTTGCCTAATATTCTTGTTGACATGGTATGGCCCAGAGAATTTGGGAGCAAACTTACTTTTCCCCTGTTTCTTAAGAGATAATTATTTCAATGGTTGGAGTCTTATGAATACCTAATATCCAACTTCAAATGCTCTCTCTGTTCTATGATGGTTTGCTTGCTGCTTCATATGATTATGGGAATTTGTTAAGTTATCTTTGAGTAATTAGATTGTTTTCTATGTATCTTCTAAATGATTTTTCACTATCAAAACATTGATATCACTCAAACCAAGCTCCTTCCATTTGGGAGGTTCATAGCCATACAAGACTTGAAAGGGGGTCATTTTTACTAAGGTATGGTATGTAGAGTTGTATCGCCATTCTGCAAGGTGTAACCATTGGAACCATTTACTCTGCTTATATGTTATGAAATAATGAAGGTAGGTTTCTAAACATTTATTGACAACTTCAAACTATCCATATGTTTGAGGATGATATGCTGAACTCATGTTAAGTGATGTACATATTTGTTTCTAAAAATATCTACAAATATTCCCTTTAAACTTGACATCTCTATCATTGGCCATAACCTTGGGAAAACCCAGGGGTGGCAGGCGCGGGGGGGATTCTCCTGAATCCCGAAGGATATGTCGACCAGACTTTTGCTTGGGGGCTTGGGAAAAGAACCAATAATGAAGCAAAATGGTTGGCCGTTATTCAGGGTCTCCACCTTTTACACAATATGAAGATCCACAGGGCTCTGATTTTTGGGGACTCAAGGCATGTCATTTACAAGATGATCAAGGGATATCCTTCAGGCGCTATCAAGTGCCGCCGGTTACATGGGAAAGCCAAGCTTCTCATGTCCAGCTCCTTTGAGTTTTATCATATCCTTCGGCAAAATAACATCGCTGCGGATAGCATGGCCAATGTGGGAGCCTCCCTCCCACAAGGACTCTACAGTCAGAACGGAGCCCAGCCCTCCCTCCATCCTATTCCTTAATGAGGTGCTGGATGCTCCCTTCCTTAACCACTTCCAGGATTTTCCTTTTTGTTTAAATAGCCCACCCCCAAATTTTTGATTCTACCCCTTCCCCTTATTTCTCTCCACCCTCTTTCTCCCCTCCCTCTCCATTATTTTCTCTTAACCCTTCCTCCTTTTTCCTCCCTCCATTAGCCCTCTCCCTCTTTATTTTTATCCTTCCTCCATTATCCCTCCCCCTCTTTATTTTTATCCCCCTCCTCGTCATACCCTTCCCCTTGGTAGCTGGCCCTCCTCCTTATGCTGGCTATCCTCTTTCATTCGCCCATCCTGTCTCCCTCCATTTCTTGGCCGCGTGGTCTATGATCAGGCCTTCCCTGTTCTCGAGCCTTCCCAGCATTAAATGGATGAGACGGTGGGATTATTGCTACCCTCCTCCGCACGTATGCTCTGAATTTGGGTTTCTCCTTATGCCGCTGCATTGTGAAGTCATGCATTCTCTCCTGGTCTCGGCTCCGTTCGGCTTGCATGACAGGTCTCGAATCCTCTAGGAGGTGGTGTCTGGTATCGAAGGCGACCACCTACATGGTATTCCCTGGCAGGTTCTCCCGTTGACGCGATCATTTGTTAAGGAGAGGCTGGCCTTTGCAGCCTTCTCCAATTGTTGTTGTAATCTCACCCTAGCATCGTGGTCTCGTGACTCTGGTGTAGTAAATCCCACCTATGTTGGCAGCCCGTGTTGTGTTCTTGGTTGCAAATGTTCTGGGTGGCAGGAGGGCGCGGTTGGAACTTTGGTCCTTACCGATAGACTGGGGTGTTCGGTGCTACAACATGATTTGGTTGTCCTAAGTGGCATTCTCAATTGTTCAGGGCTTGTGGGTTCGAGCAGCAACCTAGTTTCTAATACTTTGTCCAGGCGTCTCGACTGTTTTGATATTTCCTCTGATTTTGACAGAATGGCCCAGCCAGGGGACAATGCAGGTATCCAAGACATCAAGAAAAATCTGAGGCATTTGCATGAGGTGATTTCAATAGGAATCATGGATAACAGGGAGACAACCCATGTTATAAAAAAGATGGAGGACACTGTGAGCTACACTTCTCTCCAAATCAGCAATCACGACTCCAGAATCGACGATAATGAAAGCACCTTGCGCGAGATGCTGGGGAAGGTAGACAGGATTCAGGAGGATCTTGCTCGTCCCATCTCCATGAACCAGGGCAGTAGGGTCAGTGGAGCAATAGCTGAAGGGGAGCGTCTGATGGAAGAAGAGTCCATTGTGCAACCAGTCCAATTAAGAGGCCATCTGTAATCTGGTTTTTATGAACTCATGTTTTTTTGTCTTTTATTATGTCAGCAATATATAAGGGCATACACTGCCCGTACTGTTAGCTACCATGGAAGAACCCTATATGTAGTTTTTTGGACTCTGTTCAGGCTTAGTATACAGTGCTCTACCTCTGTTCTACAGGATAATCCTTTCTCCTTTTTGCTATGTACTGAATGGCTGTGCACAGCCCGTTTATAATATAATCTTTTTTAGTTTCTGTTAAAAAAAAAAAACCTTGGGAAAACCATGTAACTTGTAGACATTATTTGTTTACTTTAAGCTATCAACCATTCAAAATTTTGCAAGTTTCACACTATCACTTTCTTTAGCTTCCTGAGTCATACACATCCATTGTAGCAACATGTTATCACACAACTCCTTCACCTTCAAAACTTCTTATTTTTCAGTCGTTTCTCTTGATTTCACTATGGAATAAGATGATTTGTGATATTTCCATTTACAAATATTCTCACTGTTGGGAAACTTATTGAGTTCCATCTACATGGTATCCCTTCATTTAAACTTAAATGTGTCATTCTCATTGTTCTCATTCTCATAAACATAAAATAAAGACACCTTGGATACCCTAAACCACTTTAATAAAAAACACCAAAGATACAAGCTAAGGTGAACATGAAGCATCTACAACAAAATTTTCAACTGTTCGACCAACAACAGACCCCTGCTACTGCATCTTAGAATTAACAATGATTATAAATGTACACGTCCCACACAATAGAAGCTGAGCCTACGACCAAGTATTCTCCGGTTGTTCCTTGGGAACCATTTGATCTCGAACATACTGAATTGCAATAACATGTAAAATGTTTACATCTTCATGCAGGGGAGGATATTATTCTATACTCTGGGTTTTTTCACTATCCTCTACATCTTTTGTTTCATTGTTTGTGTTATTGTCTTTACTATCATGTCCTTGGCCTTGGTTTGGGTTATGAGCCAAGCTTACAATCCGACTTTGTTTTGGAGCTTCATGAGCCATTTTCAATGATCTTATGGTTGTGTAGGTTGGATTATTTATATGACTCATTTCCATTCCTTATATAAAGCTGCAACAAATTTCTGGAACTTGTGCATGATTCTCCATCTTATTTTGAGTCTTGTACTTTGAACGATGGTTATGGTTAGGCATTGTTTTTTGTGTCATGTACTTCAAATGATGGTTCCTATCCTTCTTTAAATTAGCCAAGCTTACAATCTAACTTTGTTTTGGAGCTTAATGAGCCATTTTCAATGATTTTATGGTTGTGTAGGTTGGATTATTTATACGACTCATTTCCATTCCTTGTATAAAGTTGCAACAAATTTCTGGAACTTGTGTATGATTCCGCATCTTATTTTGAGTCTTGTACTTTGAAATATGGTTATGGTTAGGCATTGTTTTTTGTGTCATGTACTTCAAACAATGGTTCCTATTCTTCTTTACATATGATGCCCTGATCCTTCTGTGTTATATTTTTAACATTAAGCTAGCATTATTAGGATATTTTAACTGAGAGAATAACAAGCACACCAATCAAACACAAGAGACAATGAACACAGTGTTTTTCCTTGGGGAAACCATAAATGGATAAAACCCTGCAACTTCCTCAGAGACAGAATCAACACCAAATAGAAAAAGCCCAAAATAGTAAGATGATCTCCCGATAGTAGTAACCTCTTTCTTCCTAGCCCTAGTGTCTTCTTCTTCCTCAGCTATGTGCTACAGCTGAGTGTGAGTGAGTGTGTGATAAATGGAGAGGTCACCTCTCTATTTATACTGATTCTTGACATGACTAAAACCCTACTAGGGCCGACTTCACTAGGTGAGTCTAATAACCCTAGTGCCCCGGAACTGCAGGGACTTTAACCCTTAGACAATAGGAGGGTTACCCACAATGACTTGACATGACTTATTTACATTATAGATCCTTCCTATCGAAACATCGGGCCATGGCATTATGACTCAATTACATTACTGACACATCCCGAAATAAACATCGGGGTACAAGACATAAGATACATCGGTGAATACATTCCGAAGTTACAAATACATCAACACTCCCTCTTAACTAGGAAGGTATTCTTTCGACACAATTTTCAGCACTAGTATTCTTCTCTGTATCGACTGGGTCATCTCGTTATCTTCATCTTCGTCTTCTTCGTCTTCAATTCATCTTCTAAGTCATCATCTTCTTCAAGTCTTCTTCATCACAAAATCTGCATCATCACGACTACTGGATCATCATTGTTGGATCATCATCACATCTGGATCATCACTTGATCTGGATCATCATCAAGTTTGGATCATCATCACATCTGGATCATCACTTGATCTGGATCATCATCACGTGCTATTTTAGAATGGTGCTATCTCGATTCTTCTCGTCATAGGAATTTCTATAGAGTCATCCCTATAGGCCTTCATGTAGGTCTTCATTAGTGCTTATATCTAACACTTAAGTCAGAATGGCCCGCCCAGCTCTTACATCTGACCATGTGTAAACACATCGCACCAGAATGGCTCAGCACTTATATCCGATCATGTGCAAGCACATCGCATCGAAATGGCTCTGCACTTACATCCGACCCCATCTTGTCAGAAAGGCACATCACTCACATCTGACCATGTGTAAACACATCGCACCAGAATGGCTCAGCACTTATATCCGACCTCATCTTGTCAGAAAGGCTCTGCACTTACACTTGACCATGTGTAAACACATCGTATCGAAAAGGATCTCAGTCCTAGACTAAGGATTCTTGGTAACTGACCAGGTGCCTCCATTCTCCCGGAGAATGGCAGTTGCCCTTACATCTGACCTACTCGTCAAAATGGCCAGTACTCACATCTGACATGGGAGGAACCTAATCCTTTAACCATGACATAATGGCTCAGCCCTTACATCTGATCAAGTGGGAACACATCCCTCTATCACATTAGAATGGTTCTCAGTCCTAGACTTAGTTTTCCTGGTAACTGACCAGGCACCTCCATTCCAAGAATGTCAATAGCCCTTATATTTGATCATGTAGGAACCAATCCTATAGTCATATCAGAATGGCTCAGCACTCATATATGAAATGGAAGGAACCTAAATCCTCTCACCATGACAAAATGGCTTAGCCCTTACATCTGACCATGGAAGGAACTTAATCCTATCCCATGTCAGAATGGCTCATGGACTCATCGCTTCCTTTTGGAGTGAACCTCGATCTAGAGAACACCAAACTTCTCCCTGAAGTACTCAAACTTCACCCTAGCCAATGGCTTCATCAACACATAAGCTATCTGATCGTCCGTCGCAACATACTGGAGCTTCACTGCTCCCCTCTGCACCGTATCCCTGATATAGTGATACTTGATCTCGATATGCTTCGACTTGTCATGGAACATCGGGTTCTCTGATAACTTCACACAACTCTGGTTGTCACAATATATACAAGTAGCATCCAACTAGAGATCAAATAAATTAGACAGTAGCTTCCTTAGCCATACTGCCTCACAACTAGCTGAACAAGTTGTGACATATTTTGCTTTAGTTGTACTCAGTGCCACATAGGATTTCTTCTTGCTAAACCAAGATATCACACCTGATCCCATACTGAAGCAACACCCTAAAGTGCTCTTCCTATCAATGGCACTGCCTTCCCAATATAAATCAAAATAACCCTCCAGGTTAATCTTCTGATTCAACTCATACTTGAGCCCATAATCAACTATACCCCTTAGGTACCTTAGAATATGATTTGCAGCAATCAAGTGAACATTTCTTGGATTTGTCAAGAACTGGCTCAAGGTGTTCACAACAAAGCAGATGTCTAGTCTTGTGTTCGTTAGGTACATTAAAGATCCAATCATCTGATGATACATTGTAACATCAACTGATTCTGATGAAGCATCGCTAAATAGCTTCAGTTTTGATGCCATAGGTGTGGCCATAGCCTTGCAGTCCATCATCCCAAACCTCTTCAGGATCTCTACTACATACTTCCCTTGTCTGAGGGAGATTCCATCTGTATTCTGCCACACCTCCATGCCTAAAAAATAATGCATCATACCCAAGTCCTTCATTTCGAATCTAGCAGCAAGCTTTCTCTTTGTATCAGCAATCAACCCATCCATACCTGTTATAAATAGATCATCTACATATAGTAGAAGCATCACTGGATTGCCATCTTCAACCTTGTAGTAAAGGTTGGAATTTGCTTTACTCTTGGTAAAGCCCAAACTGGATAGAAAGCTGTCAATTCTGCCGTACCATGTCTTGGGTGCCTGTTTCAAACCATACAGGGATTTCTTCAATCTGCACACATGAGACTCCCTATCATGTGTCTCAAAACCGAGTGGTTGTTCTACATACACTTCCTCTTACACTATACCATTCAAGAAAGCAGTCTTGACATCCATTTGGTGTATCTTCCATTTCATTACTACAACCAAGGAAAGTACTGATCTGGTGGAAGTGTCTTTGGCTACAGGTGCAAAGGTTTCTTCATAATCTATTCCTTCTTTCTGGGAGAAACCATGAGCCACAAATCTTGCCTTATATTTTTCAATGCTACTGTCTGCAGCATGCTTGATCTTGTAGATCCATTTGGAAGTTACAATTGACTTCCCTTTTGGTCTTGGTATAATGTCATTTTCCGTTCTACCGCTTCTTCATAATTGGAAGGTTCTTTATCGATGAATCACATAGTAATGCTACATACTTAGAGCAGGATCTGGTCCTCTTTCTTTCTCTGTGATTCTCTTCTGTAGCCCCATATCTTTCCACACCTTGGATAATTTCACATACCCAAGCAGGTTTCCTCTTATGAGGATTCTTCTCCAGAGGTGGATCTACAGGTCTTTGTGGTTCTTCAAATTCTCGATCTTCTCCTTGAGTTTCTTCGTTCATGGTTGTATCATGAATTTTGGGTGCTTCTACTTCTTCAGGTTCTTCAGTAGGTTTCTTTCTGGATTTGTTGTAAGTTGTGTCTTCATCAAATGTCACATCCCTGCTGATGTCAATCTTCTTGTATCATGGGAAATAGATTCTGTAAGCCTCCAAGCTTTCAGAGTATCCCACAAATATACCCTTCTTTCTTGAAGGATCTAATTTTGTCCTGTTCTCTTTTGGAATGTGTATGTACATAGGACAGCTGAATATTCTGAGATGGCTGACTTCTAGTTTCTTGCTAGAGAAGACTTCTTTAGGAGTCTTGTTCTTGAGTACTTTGTGTGGAGTATGGTTCTGTACATACGCCACTCTTCTGGAAGCTTCTGCCCAAAGATGCATAGGAAGATCTTGATCATGAAGCATAGCTATTGCGGCTTCCATGATAGTTCTGTTATTCCATTCTGCAATCCCATTCTGTTGTGGATTATAAGGAGTGCAAAACTCCCTCTTAATCCCTGAGTCTTTGCATAACTCTTTGAATTCATTTGATGTGAATTCTCTGCCATTATCTGATTGAAAGGTATTCATCTTCTTTTCAGTGTGATTCTCGATCAAGGCTTTGAATTCCTTGAATTTGCTGAATACTTCATCTTTGTTCTTCATGAAGTAGATCCATGTCTTCTTAGAAAAGTCATCAATGAAAGAAACATAGTATACATACCCACTTAGTGAAATTGATGACATTGGACCGCATACATTGGAGTGGATGATTTCCAAGATTCCTTTTTCTTTGCTCTCACTACTTGGAAATGTCTTCTTTGTGTTCTTTCCTTTTGCACATCCTTTGCAGACCCCATCATGTTTTGCTTGTATTTCTGGAAGACCTTCAACAGCTTTGCTTGTAAGAGGTAGTGCTCTGTAATGCACATGTGCAAGCCTTCTATGCCAAAGTTCATTTGGTTCTACTATGTCATGGACCAAGGTTTGTTCTGGATGGCCCTTTAATTTGCACAAACCTCCTTCTTATTCCCCAATCATTATTGCATCATCAATAGTCTTTCCTTTTGGCCACATGATGACTTGACAATCTATGAATGCAACCCTCATTCCTTTTGCATCTAATGAAGATATGGATAGAAGGTTCTTGTTGAGTCCTGGTACAAACAATACTTCCTTCATTGTCATAGACTTTCCAGAGTCTAGCTTATAGGAGGATTCCCCACTACCTTTTATTGGATACTGGTAGTCATCTCCTAGTTTCACCTTGTGAGGTGATTCATGTTTTGAAAGTTTCACAAAGGATTCCTTGAATCCAGTCATGTGCTTGGAAGCACCACTGTCTATAAGCCAATCATTGCTTCCATGAGTAATGGTTCCTGTGAGAGCGAAAATCAAAACATATTCTTCCTCGCTTGAAGAATATTCACTTTCATATCTGGTTCTCTTTGATGAAGGTTCATCATCCTCTGCAACATGAGCATGATGTCTTCTCTTGTTTCCCTTCTTCTTGTGAGAGCTACTTTTGTTCTTAGAACAATCTCTAGCAAAGTGTCCTCTCTCATCACATGTATAGCAAATAAACTTAGACTTATCTCTAGGATTTCTGACGTTATTCCTTTGATTAGAATACTTAATTCTGTGATGGCTGGATCTGGGTTTCTTGGATTGTACTGTGAGAGCTTGATCTTCACTTCCCATATTCTCTTCTCAAGCTGCTATCCGACCTTCTTCTTAAGAGCATTCTTACCACAGTCTACTGAACTTGACTAACTTCTTCCTGGCACAGATCCCTTGAATGAAGGAGTCCCATGTCCTAGGGAGACAATTCAAGGTGGTCATCACAATCTTTGCATTTTCCACTGCTTCCTGTACTACTTCCAATTGTTCCTTGATCTGAGAAACCCTTGTGAAGTAAGACTGGATGGTTTTTGCATTCTGGATCTTCACATTCTTCAATTGGTTCCTTAAGGTCATCTTCTGGTTTATGCTCTTTCCTTCAAACAATTTAGTTAGGGCATCAAACATAGCTTTAGGTGTCTTGAGGGAGGACACCTATGGTATAAGGTGATCCTTGATAGAATCAGCAATGATCCTCTTTTCCATAACTAAATTCTTCTTATATAAGGCCTTAGCCTCATCTCCCTTTGGAACTGGAACCTCCTCATTGATGTAGGAGTCCAACTCATTCTCTTCCAGAACCCGAGAGATCCTATACTTCCAGGCTTGGAAGTTATAAGATCCCTCAATTTTTTCATCATGCTTGGTATGATGAGACATCTTAACTGAGAACCTCAAATAGAAATACAAAAGATTTAGATCTTACCAGGTCAATATGTCGGATCTAGATTTGGAGTTGAAATCCTGTAGTGTTGGTTTGGGAGCAGATTAGGGTTTTTATTTTCTGGAGTTCTATCCAACCAAATGCTTTGAAATTGATCCCTAACTTCAATTTTGGGGAGGAGATCAATCCAGGCCTGGGCTCACTAAAAAATTCCTCTTCTGTGAAAAGCCCTAATTTTCGGCAGGAGTGTCGGGTCCAAAACTGAAAAACCTCAGAATTGGATTCTGCTTGGACAGAAAGATGTGCCCTAATGAGGAGAGTTAATCCAACCTTCTTTTGCTGAAAATCTGTGGAGGAATATCCACAAAGTAGGAAGCCCTAGTTCCCGCAGTTGCACTGTGTCTTCTTCTTAGGTTAGCTCTGATACCATGTTAGATTTTTAACATTAAGCTGACATTATTGGGATCTTTTAACTAAGAGAATAACAAGCACAACAATCAAACACAAGAGACAATGAACACAATGTTTTTCCTCGTGGAAACCATAAATGGAGAAAACCCCACAACTTCCTTAGAGATAGAATCAACACCAAATAGAAAAGCCCAAAATAGTAAGATGATCTCCTGACAACAGTAACCTCTTTCTTCCTAGCCCCAGTGTCTTCTTCTTCCTCAGCTATGCGCTACAACTGAGTGTGAGTGAGTGTGTGATAAATAGAGAGGTCACCTCTCTATTTATACTGATTCCCAACATGACTAAAACCCTACTAGGGCCGACTTCACTAGGTGAGTCTAATAACCCTAGTGCCCCGGAATTGAGGGGACTTTAACCCTTAGAGCATAGTAGGGTTACCCAGAATGACTTGACATGACTTGTTTACATTATAGATCCTCTTGATCGGAACATCGGGGCATGACATCATGACTCAATTACATTACAGACACATCCCAGAATAAACATTGGGCTACAAGACATAAGATACATAGGTGAATACATTCCGATGTTACAAATACATCAACATTCTATGAGGGGGAATGTAAGGCATCAATTTATGTGTTATTTGTTTTGGCATAGGTGCAGGAGTGATTTTGAGTTGTCCTTTATCAATATCAACTGAAGTTTCTTCCTGCTCTTCCATGCTTGAAAATACATATGGCGTAACTGCTTCTTCATCTTTCAACTGACTTGAGGAGTAGGATGCATGTGCCTCAAATTGTTTCTTGTCCACATGCTTCTTGGATTCTTCTTCTGGTCATTGTATTATCAACATTTTTCAATTCTTCAACTGGTTCTTTTATGTCTTCATGAAGAACTTGCGCCGCCATGTCGATATCTGATGTTTTCATTGCAAGCTCTGTGGTTTTTATTTCTTTAATCTCCCATTTTATATCCTTTTTAACTTCTTGAGTTGTTTTACTTCTTTTAAAAAATACACAAACGCCTACATCGAAGACCATTTTGTCTTATACAAAATCTTCAATTCTTTTTGAATAATAATAATAATAAATTAATTAATAATATTATTTATTACTATTTTTTTATAAACTATATATATAGTTTTTGGTGTGGGGATTAAAATATTATAACAATAATTATAATATTATAATTTTGTTGGAAGATGATAATTTAGGGTTTAAACAAGATTATAATGATATATATTTTTATAAACTATGATTTTCGAATATATAGTAATAAATATTTTTACTTTGTTATTCTTTTCTTTTTAACTTTCTTTTCCTTTTGTTTTCAAACTTTTTTTTTTACTTTTCTAAACCACATGTGGTTTGCTTTAAAACCATGTGTGGTGTTACACTTTTTTTGTTCATTTTTCTTCTTTCCCTGTTCTCTCTTCTCTCCCACCACGAGCTTCCTTAACCACAGGTAAATGGTAAAACCACTCTGATACCACTTGTAAGGTAACACCTTACATGTTGGGATATTATTTATAAATATATATGTTTTGATAATTGAACGATGTCTTTAAAATAGAAATGGCCAAGTATAAATATAGCCTATTGGTAGCGAAATGTATCAATAGATATGTCGGTTAATAATTAATAATTACTTATCCTAACTAAAAAATGCATTATGAAATATCACTCGTAATAACCAATTAGGTATATTACATGGACACAGGAAGGGAATTAATTTGACATTATCTCCTTCACACCAACATCATATATGTGGATGTTCGAATCTAGAACACCATGATTGTATTGAGATTTCAGGTAGTTTTTGTACTTTATTTGAATTTATAAATACGTTTGTTATCCTTTCTCTTTTGATGTAAAATTTGAACGTCTATCTCTTCCTCGTACTCTTCCTAATCACTTAATTCCTCTATGAATTTGGATCCAATATCTTGGGTTTAGTTGTCCTCATTCTTGTCCAATTCTTGCACCAATTTTACTATAGAAAAACATTTTTATTCCAATTCAAGGGTCCTTGTCTTAGGAATTCACTTCTGAATGTTTTTAGAAAGAGTTTTATGCAGCAAGGTCACAAGATTCTGTATTTCCCTCTTTCTTCCAAGTTGGTTTCAAATAGATTTGAGTAGGGATATTTTTTCTCGAAAGTGCCTAAGTAAGGTATCTACTAGACTGTCTTCGAAATAAATTGTCTCACTTGCTTATCTAGCATGCGATTAATTACTAATTCTAAGTTAAAAACATCACTTTTCCGCAGATTCTACAAAGCTATTTCCATATTTATTGTTAATTGTGTTGGTGTATGGAACCTAATAAATATGTGATCCGTGTTATAATTAGCACTAACTCTTGGAGCCATGTTATGGGAATCTAGAGTATAATGAATGTTAAAATTAACTGAACCTAGGTGATTCCCATGAGTGTTAGAATAATCTTCGATACTAATTCCATAATATAATGCATAGGTACGATCATTGTTAAGCTATTTAAAATAATCTGGATGCCTTGGTTCTGAACCCTTCTCAATGGCGGGCAAGGGATCAATAGCTGGATTTGCTTCATCAAATACTGGTAAGTTGAAGAAATCCATATCATTTTAACTTCCAAGCTTGATAGAGAATTCTTAAGATTCATATATACTAATTGGTTGAATTTATTTTATTTCCATGTTGTCATAAATATTAGAATTCTAACTCACTGTTATATCCTTGATGGGATATGATTCAAAATTGGAATATGAGTTTTCATTTTCATCTTAGGTGGGTTTTTCTACTATCTTGGGTCTCTTTCTTTTGATTATTTTATAAAAATATTTTTCAACATTTTTTCCATTTGATTGAGTATTTCATTCCTCTTTCTCCCCGATTTCTCAAGAATTACAATTAATTCCTCATAAAATTAATCCATGGTGGATGTGTATCGGATATACTAAGCACGGTAAAAGTGAATGGCCAAATCGATGGCTCTGAAACCAATGAAGCATTAAACTAGCTAAATTAAATGAAATATAAATAATTTTGAAAATATG
>LPNX010364432.1:45861-67095 GCA_001517045.1 Pseudotsuga menziesii | reverse complement strand
ATATATACAAGTTAACACAGTAAATATGTATATAGAATTTCATTGCACTTTCGAACTATTTACAAATCGTCAAAAATTCAAATTGCATCAACAATGAGTTAGTACTGTAAATATATATATATATATATAATTTCACTATTTGTAACGTCCACATACCCCATAATGCATATTAATTAAATTTTTCACTTCAAGAATCCCTTGTTCTCCTTCGAAACACATGGCATGGACATTAACACACACTTCAACCTTCATTCTCAGGATTAGAAACCACTGTAACAGTCCTTTCGTCCTTGGAAGATCCCTTCTGCGACCGAAAACACCTTTTCCGCACTGAACCCGTCCTTTCCACACTCCACGTCCTGCACTTCCACTTTTCTCCTTTCGACCTCGAAAATAAGGAATTGAAAACTTAATGTGCAATGGAAAAATTCAACCACTCTTCCACCTTCTGCCTTCCACACTTTTGCTTTCCCCCTTCCTACCTCAGAACTCAGAAGTCGAAAACATAAAGTTCGACAGAAATACTTAACGGCGCTTCCGCCTTCCACACTTTCGATTTCCTCCTTTCGACCTTGAAACTCACAATTAAAAAACATAACAAACGATGGAATCCTTTATCCACTTTTTGCCTTTCAACTTCCTCTTTCTGCCTTTCCGTTGCGGATCTCAGAAATTGGGAAAATAATTTTTGAACTTAGCCTCTTCTACACTTCTGACTTTTGCTTTCTGAACTCAGACTTCAGAAATTAGAAAACACACTTTTTTGCCTTGTTTTCAACTGCCCTTTCTGCCTCTTTCCTTCCGCCTTCCGCACGCAGATCCCGGGGTGCGGAAACACATCAATTCTGCCTTGTTCAACTTTCCCTTTTCCGATTTCCGCCTTCCTCCTCCCGGAGGAGGATTCCAAAGGGAGGAAACATTAAGTCAGTTGCCTTGTGACTATGTAACAGGCTTCTAGCCTCCATGAACTTAGGAAAATGCATTGCAAAAACACAAGCCATGTACATAAGTAAATTGTAGGAAAACATAACAGAAGTAAACTTCTACTTAACCATCAATAAGCATTCAATCATGATCATAATAACTCCTACAAAAATACATGGCATAAATAAACATAATAGAGATACTTATCTTAATGATTAAGCTATCCCACAACTAGCTATGTTGCTGCAATGTTCCAGCCAACCATAGGCTAGTGTGTTCATTAATCTCTCAACACCACTGCCACCCCTGAGCTGGGAATGATTTCCACAAGGAACTAGGGAAAAACAAACTTACACATATCCAGAACTCATAACACACAGTCAAGCCAATAGATGGGTTTCACAAGCTACATAGCCAAGCCATCTAAGAATTGGGTTTATCAGATTGTATAGGAAACAAGCCAAAACACTGGTAGGTTACCAGGATACATAACCAAGCCAACAAACAATTGGGTTTCATAGGCTATACACAACCAAGCCTACATCCACATTAAGGACTAGCCAAGGAAACAGATGGGCTTCACAGGCTACTCAGCCAAGCCATCTTTCACAGTTGGGTTTCACATATTGTCCAGCCAAGGATTACACACATGCCCCAAAAAACAACAGGACACAACCAAGCCAACTACCAGTTGGGTTTCACAGGTTGCTTATCCAAGCCAAGATCCAATTGGGTTTCATAGGCTGCCCAACCAAGCCAATTTACAATTGTGTTTCACAGGCTGTGAGCCAAGCCAATATACTTTGGGTTTCACAGGCTGCTAAGGCAATGAACAAGAAGAACTGATGAGCTAGTGAGCTCATCCATAGAGCTAAGGACACCTTCATAAGATCTATTTGGACTGGCATCCACATTGCCTACACACCCAATAGAAAGAAGTGTCCCCTTTTCTGTTCCATAGTCCCTCGGGATACACCTTCCCTTCTAGTGCTCTTTAGGATGTCCAGAGCATATTCGCCAGCCATTGTTATTTTATTGTGAGGTTCTGCACTAGGTTTAACAAGCACAATCTACGTCTCTTCCACTCCTATGTCCTATATACAATTCAGAGCCAAACCAGGGTGCACATATCACAACAAACCATTGGGAGACTCAACGAAATAGGTCTCCACTCTGAAATACAGATAATGGTTTTGCATACCACTTTGTAACATAGAGAAACAATAGGGTTCACTTACACAGTTCACAACACTGCGGAACAACACTTTTGTGACTTAGGAGATTCAAACAGCAACAATGTCTACATGAATGAACGCTCTGCGTGAATGATAGAATGCACCTGCATGAACAAGAGTGAATGAATGAATAATGAAAATGAATCATCCCGAACCCCTCAGGAACAACAAAACCTTCTGCATGTCTAAGAGAAAGGACAGAATAGGCAGGCACCAAGTGGTTACTTGCTACAGAAGCAAGAACACGACCTACGAGACTACAGACTTGCAGGTTTTCTTAGACACATTATTAGACTGCCATGTCTTGATCTATCCAAGGAATTAACTACCTCATCCAAATTCTGGAAGAAATTAATGATTGAGGACAGAGGATAAAAAAGGTAGCTGAGGGTCCATGGGTTTCCCCATTGACATCTGGTCTCACCCTATTGGCTCAGGGGGTTTGACTAACTACCCTCCCTATACCTTATGGAATCATGCCCCCATCTATTTCACATTGCAGTCCCATAACTAGCTGTGGTATTTTATTAAATTGTGCATTTACATGATATTCAAAATGTTCTGTTCTTGACTTAGCACCAAAACCATAGGCATCAACCTTGATCACCTATCTAAAAAACATCAATGGCAGGGCCTTGGCCTTGAGCTCCTTTCCATGATTCAAATACAATGCATACATCATGTACAATTTCAAATACCATGTGGTCAAACCAGGGTGTTACATTCCCCTCCCCCTTACAACAATACTGTCCTCAGTGCTTTACAAAATTGGACAAAAATGCTACACCGGTACCACCTCAGTGCTTTGAAAATTTGAAGAAAAATGGATGTGCCAATCGCATGGCATCCTCTAGCTCCCAAGTAGCCTCCTCAGGACCGTAGTGCTCCTATTACACCTTTACTTGTCCTATGGCTCAATTCCGGAGCATGGTGACCTTTCTGTCAAGGATGCGCAATGGATCGGTTTGGAACTCTGCCTTGGGTTCGAGCTAGATCACATCCCAATCAATCACATGGTTAGGGTCATGCACACATTTCTTAAGCAAGGAAACATGAAAAACATTACGAGCTCTAGTGCTAGCATGCAATGCAAGTCTATATGCAATTGGCCCTATTCTTTCAAGAACTTCAAATGACCCACAGTATCTAGGTGACAGCTTGGCACAACTTCCAAGATTCAATGAACTCTTCCTTTCCCTCACTCTAAGATAAACATGATCCCCAACAATAAACTCTTTGTGCACTCTATGCTTGTATGCATATATTTTCTGTCTATCCTGGGCTACTTTTAGGTTTTGCGTGATCTTTGCAACCTCTTGCTCCATTTCCTTGAGCAATTCTGGACCAAGCACAATCTTGTTCCCTAGATTATCCCATTTCACTGGTGTCCTACACCTTCTTCCATACAAAGCTTCATATGGACTCATCCTCAAGGATGCTTTCTATCCATTATTATAAGAAAACTCTACCAAGTGCAAATAATCCTCCCACTTGGTTGGTTTGTCCATCACATACATGCGAAGCATGTCTTCCAGCACTTAATTCACTCTCTCTGTCTGTCCATCATTTTGAGGATGGTAGGTAGTGCTGAAGTTCAACTCTGTACCCAAGTCTACAAACAAACCCTTCCAAAAATTGGAAGTGAACTTGGGATCCCTATCAGAAACTATTTCCTTAGGAAATCTATGCAATCTGAAAATATCCTTCATGAATATTTTTGCAATATCATTAGTCTTATGTGTGGACTTGACTGGTATAAAATGTGCTGCCTTTGAAAACTTGTCCACCACAACCATGATGGAATCATGTTTTCTCCAAGTCATTGGAAATCCTATAATAAAATCCATGGAAACAACTTCCCATTTCAATTCTGGAATTGGAAAAGGATGCAACAAACCTGGTGGGTGTTGATGCTCAACCTTTACCTGCTGAAATTTCACACACCTTGAAATATACTTAGTAATGTCTTTCTTCATTCCTGGCCAAAAATACTACTTTCTGGTTGTAGCAATTGTCTTCTCATATCTTGGGTGACTAGAATATGGAGCTTGATAGATATAATCCATAACAACTCCCCTCAAATATGCTACATTTGGAGTATAAATTCTATTTTTATAAGTAAGAAGTCCATCTTCTTCCAATTTATATCCATCATACCTCTTCTAAATACTTTGCTACTGCAATTTGTCCTTTATCTGCACATACATTTCATCTTTAGCATGATGGTTAACAATCTGCTGTCTCAAATCTGATTGCTAAATAATAAGAGATGCCACATGTATTTCATGCACCTTCCTGCTGAGTGCATCAACCAACTTATTTTCTTTTCCTTTTATTTGTTTGATTTCAGAATCAAACTCACATAAAAACTCCAGCCATCTAGCTTTCCGAGCATTTAGAGTTGGCTGATCAAACAAATATTTCAGACCACAGTGGTCTGTCTTTAACTCAAACTTTCTGCCCATTAAGTAATGCCTCCACATCTTGAGAGCATGTACTATGGCTGCAAGTTCTAAATCATGAGTGGCATAGTTCTTCTCATGATCCTTTAATTTCCTTGACTCATAGCATACCACGTGGTTTTCTTCCATAAGAAATCCTCCAAGTCCTTGACCGTATGCATCGGTACACACCACAAAATAATGTTTCTGGGTATGCAATTTTCAGAATGGGCGCACTTGTGAAAATATTCTTCAACTGCTAGAAGATTTTTTCACACCTTGGTGTCCATTCAAACTTTATCTCCTTCTTTGCAAAGACGTGATTGAATGTGCAACCCTAGAGAATCCCTCAATAAATCTCTTGTAGTATCCTACAAGTCCCATAGAAGATCTTACATTTGTCACATTTCTTGGGGTAGGCCAATCCATAACAGCCTCAATCTTTTCAGGGTCCACAGATCTACCCTCATCTGGGATAATGTGACCCAAATAATGAATTCTATCTTTATAAAAGTCACACTTGCTCAACTTTGCATACAACTTATGCTCCCTGAGCATTTGTAATGTCAATCTCAGATGTTCTTCATGCTCTTCCTCATTTTTAGAGTAAATAAGAATGCCATTAAGGAGAATAGGAACAAACTTGTCCCAATACATGCTGAAAACACTATTAATAAGGAACATAAATGTAGCTGGTGTATTTGTGGCCACCACAAAATCATAATGTCCATACCTTGTTCTGAAGGTTGTCTTATGAATGTCTTCATCCTTGATTCTTACCTGATGGTAACCAGACCTCAAGTCAATCTTGGAAAATACCTTTGATCCTCTCATTTGATCAAAGAGGTCACCAATTCTAGGAAAATGGTATTTATTCTTCACAGTGACCTTGTTCAACTGTCTGTAATCAATACACGGCTTGAGTGTACCATATTTCTTTTTTACAAATAGAACTTGTGCTCCCTAAGGAGACACGCTCATCCTGATATACTCCTACAACACATGAAAGTCCTCCAACCTAGGAGTTTCATTCTCTATTGCCTCCAACACATGAGATGCATACAACTGGAAACCTTTCCTACATAACTTATTCAACTGCATTGCTGAAATATGTCTAACAAAGATCACCTTTGGAATGCCTCTTACAACCCTTAAGTTGCCTTCTTCATCTATGCACTCAAAATTATGATTGTAACAATCAATATGTACTTTGTGTGCTTCCAACCAATCCATTCCAATGAGGATATCATAGGAACAAAGTGGTAGAACATTCAAATCTGCATAATTGATCAATCCATTCATAACCAATGGACACTTTTCTACCTCTTCACTAACCTTTCTCTTAGTCCTGGTGGCTAGTTGAACTAACCATGATTTGCTATGCTTTAACTTCTTAAAAGCACAAATCTAAACTACTCTAAGAGTAATATAGCTCTGAGTAGATCCAGGGTCAATCAAAATAGAAACAGATTGCTCAACAATCTTACTTGCAACTTCAACCACAGTTGATTGATGGTATGCATGGTGGTCCTCTAATGCTTCATAAATCCTAGGGACAATCCTTGCAACCTCACCCACAGTTTCTACTTCCTGAATGTTATGACCTTGCCTCACATACCCAGCTCGAAGTGGGAAATTCCTGCGCATTTGGGGTCCTCCACATTTCCAACATTAGAGTGGTTCTTTGTTCTGTTGTGGATCTCTTGGATTTTCTCCCATCATTCTAGTTGGCTTACCCACGGCTGGCGATGGCTGCTTCTGCTGATTCCCGAAGTTAGAAGGTTTGAAACCTTTCTTCCTTTGGTCAGACTTCTCATTCTTTTTATCCTTCCAAGCCTTATGGACATCATGTTTTCCCTTGCTTTGCTCATAACAATACTTAGCTTTCCTTATTGCTTCTTTCAGAGTTCTAGGTTGATAAAACTCAATTATGTCTTTGTAAGACTGAGGTAGCCCACTCAGAAAATGCTATATTTTCACTTTATCATCTTTAATGTACCTGACATAGATCAAAAGTTCCAAGAACTTGTTGGCATACTCTTCCATTGTTTGCTGTCCCAATTTCAGCTCATGGAATGCTTTGATCATCATAATACCTGTCAGAGAGGTATTTTCGCTTGAAATACTTCTTAAATTATTTCCACACAATTTTTCTGTCATTAATCTTCTTTAGCTGCCTAAGGTGCTCCCACCAAATAGATGCTCTGCCATTGCGGTTGAAGATGGCTACCCTGGCCTTCATATTTCCTGAATAGTCTTGGACTTGGAAATATTTCATCATCCTAAGAAGCCAAGCTTCAGCTTCTTGTCTAGTCTTTACCTCACCATTAAAGGTAGGAGGCCTTGCCTTCTTGAACTCGTTACGTAAGTTGATTCTTTAGCGCTTATTTCTCTTTTCTTTGTGAGATGAAGAGCTCGAACCCCCAGTGGATCCTTCAAAGTCAGATGACCCACTAGAAGATCCCTTTCTCCTTTTGGCACTGCTCTTACTACCTTTTGGTTTTTTTGTACGATGCCCAGAGCTCATCTGCCTTTGGATGTCTGTCAAACTTGTAGAAATAATAGATCAATGCTATGTGCAATGATGCTAAGAAGAATCACAGTAAATAGATCTTGCTACTAAGAATTCTCACAAGCATACACAGGAAAAATAGAGAGAAGAAAAGAGACTGAATCACATGAATGAAGAGATGAATATTGGTGTGTATCCTTCCATTGAATAATGATGAATAATAGTGTACATAAATAGTACATCCCTCATAGGAAAATTGAATTGTATGGAAACAACTCATAAAGCTCAAAAAGGCTGACTTACCAAAATATAGCAAACCCCCATAGGTGGCTAAAGCACTTCCCAAATCTATCAAGGACCTAACGAGTTGGAAAAAGCATGAGTGAGTTTTCAAGGAGATGGAAAAAACATGCTAATCCTAGAAAATGGATAAAAACTAATGGAGGATGGGTTGGAAACAAAAGCTCCCAGTTTCCTAGTGAACTAGCTTTTATCTTATCCATAGAAAAGCATGAAAAGCAGAAAAAGTAGAATAAAGTAGAATCTGCTGTAAAGTCTTGTATACTAATTTTGGATGGTCAAAAGGTGGTCAAGATCAACCCATAATTGGAAATAAATCATTCCTAGGATATAGATGGCATGTATTGACTTTAAGGTGCAAGTGGATGCCAACTAATTAAGCTAGTGGGTGAATAATTAATCAAATAATGATTACTTATTTTATCCTAAGTTGTGAGTGGGTTTAAAATATTCCAACACCCCCCTATAAGTCTGAATTTATGATGGTATGAAAAAAAAATATGGATGCATATAGGGCCCATCAACAAGGCTATGGTCACCCTTTAACAATTATTATGTCCAGAAAAGTGAGGAAAGAGGCAAAACCACATAGGGAAAATCCTCGCTCAAGATAGGACAAGGCGCATAATTTGAAATGTGTCTTCAACATATCTTCATATTCATTTTAATGAGCTGACTGAACTACTTCTGGATGAAGGACTTGTTAAAGAAATCATGAACTCCATGATCACGCGCTGGAGTGTAGAACCTGCAAGAAGGAAGATGAGAGACTCCTTGTATCTCATCAATTGATGAAGTAGGAGCATTATCTGAATGCTTCTTTCTGCTGTCAAACTCTAATTTACAAACATAATCTGAAATGAAAAAGAGATCTGTGCATACTCCTTCCCAAAGAGTACAAAAGTTAAGACAATTTATTTCACATCCAATTCCCTGAATAGCTGCAAAATTGTGATGTGAATCATATGTAAATATTCCAATCTGATGTATCACCCGTATAGATCTGATATGAGGCTGATAAAACTCTGATATATCAGAAATAGTAGCATATGGAACAACAAGGACACAGGCTTCGGTGGCTCCATGAGGATATAGGGCTAGACTAGGAAAATTATGAGCAATTGGGGAAAACTGATAGGTGTAAAAATATGAATGATGGATGGGAATAATATATGAACCATAAGTGTTTAGAATAGATCCAAACATGTTTAATATCATTCCATATATGACTAAGGACATGGATAACCAGCCATTGAAAGTTAGGAAAGAATTCAAACCATGTGAGATAAATATCACTGCATAAGAGACCAATGAGGAATCAACTAGTGAGCTTGGGATTTGTATAGTCTTTGGATTATTTAGAGGTATGGTAGATGGTATGGATGGTGGTAATATATGTGTATCAACCTGCAAATATGCTTCTAAATCAGAATCCAAAGGATCACATATAAGCATATCAATAGACTCATGGGAATACACTGGTAATGAATCCTCTGTATGAAAGGAGGAAATAAGGAGATGTTCAAAAACTTCAAGAAGGCTCTGAGTATCGATGCCAATAAAAAAGGAGGATATGTTGAAGCACATGAGATCAAGTAAGGTAAGTGGTATGACACAAAGAAGGTTTGATGTGGCTAATCAAACATCCTGGAAGTCACTGGGTTGCACACCATCAATGAGAGAGGTATGCAAAAGGTGTGAAAAATCTGACACATAGATCTCTGAATCTAAGATAGGAGATTTAGAGAACAATGAATGGGTTATAGGATCATAATAAATATCAGCATCAGCTCCATATGTTACTTATTTTTCATCAATAGTATCACAAGAAGAAAAATCACCTTCAAGAGGCACAAAAAAAGATGGATATTCAATATTTGCTTCTTCATTGAAGGAGGAAGCATTCGAATCAATGAGGGTAGCAACAACATGAACTGTATGAAAAAATTCTTCATCATGATCAACTTCATTAGAGAATGTAGAGGCCAAGAAATTTTGAGAGAGAACAAGAGGAGATGCTAGGTTTGCTCCATGCTTCATCTTTAATTTCCTGCAAACCAAAAGCTTTGTCCAAAATTTTCCAAAGCTCAAATGGAAATTCAGCAGAATCTATGAGATGATATATATTTGGAGACATTACCAAACACATAATTCCATAAGCTCTATCACAGTTATTTAGCCAAGCAATATTCGCTTCATAAGACTCAGGTTCACTCAATGCGCCAATGGAGACATCAAAGAGACATTGCCTCTTCAAGTATGCACTCATCTTTGGCTTCCAATCAACATAGTTGTAAGGAGATAGTAGAGGAAATTTTGAATCCATATTTAACTTGTTGATATGCTCTAAGAGATACTCTCTGCAACCTACAAAAAAAACTAGGAGAAAATCTTGTAAGCTAGACAAGCTCTTCTTCAGAGAGGGATAGGAGATTGGATGCACTCCTCAACTCTGTAGAACTTGATCAATTTGCTGCTCTGATACCATGTATAAGATGGCAATGTTTTTCTACCTATAGCTCTGATACCATGTAGAAATAATAGATCAATGCTATGTGCAATGATTCTAAGAAGAAGCACATGAAATAGATCTTGCAACTAAGAATTCTCACAAGCATACACAGGAAAAATAGAAAGAAGAAAAGAGACTGAATCACATGAATGAAGAGATGAATATTGGTGTGTATCCTGCCATTGAATAATGATGAATAATAGTGTACATAAATAGTACATCCCTCATAGGAAAATTGAATTGTATGGAAACAACTCATAAAGCTCAAAAAGGCTGACTTACCAAAATATAGCAAACCCCCATAGGTGGCTAAAGCACTTCCCAAATCTATCAAGGACCTCATGAGTTGGCAAAAGCATGAGTAAGTTGTCAAGGAGATGGAAAAAAAATGCTAATCCTAGAAAATGGAGAAAAACTAATGGAGGATGGGTTGGAAACAAAAGCTCCCAGTTTCCTAGTTGACTAGCTTTTATCTTATCCATAGAAAATCAGGAAAAGCATAAAAAGCAGAATAAAGCAGAATCTGCTGTAAAGTCCTGTATACTAATTTTGGATGGTCAAAAGGTGGTCAAGATCAAACCAGAATTGGAAATAAATCATTCCTCAGATATAGATGGTGTAGAAATAATAGATCAATGCTATGTGCAATGATGCTAAAAAGAAGCACAGGAAATAGATCTTGCTACTAAGAATTCTCACAAGCATACACAGGAAAAATAGAGAGAAGAAAAGAGACTGAATCACATGAATGAAGAGATGAATATTGGTGTGTATCCTTCCATTGAATAATGATGAATAATAGTGTACATAAATAGTACATCCCTCATAGGAAAATGGAATTGTATGGAAACAACTCATAAAGCTCAAAAGGCCGACTTACCAAAATATAGCAAACCCCCATAGGTGGCTAAAGCACTTACCAAATCTATCAAGGACCTCACGAGTTGGAAAAATCATGAGTGAGTTGTCAAGGAGATGGAAAAAACATGCTAATCCTAGAAAATGGAGAAAAAATAATGGAGGATGGGTTCGAAACAAAAGCTCCCAGTTTCCTAGTTGACTAGCTTTTATCTTATCCATAGAAAAGCAAGAAAAGCAGAAAAAGCAGAATAAAACAGAATCTGCTGTAAAGTCTTGTATACTAATTCTGGATGGTCAAAAGGTGGTCAAGATCAACCCAGAATTGGAAATAAATCATTCCTAGGATATAGATGGCATGTATTGACTTTAAGGTGCAAGTGGATGCCAACTAATTAAGCTAGTGGGTGAATAATTAGTCAAATAATGATTAATTATTTTATCCTAAGTTGTGAGTGGGTTAAATATATTCCAACACCCCCCTATAAGTCTGACTTTATGATGGTATGACAAAAAAATATGGATGCACATGGATTCATATAGGGCCCAGCAACAAGGCTATGGCCACCCTTTAACAATTATTATGTCCATAAAAGTGAGGAAAGAGGCAAAACCACATGGGGAAAATCCTCCCTCAAGAAAGGACAAGGCACAAAATTTTGAAATAATATGTCTTCAACATATCCTTATCTTCACTTGAATCAGCTGAGTGAACTGCTTCTGGATGGAAGACTTGTTGTAGAAATCATGAACTCCATGATCATGTGCTGGAGTGTAGAACCTGCAAGAAGGAAGATGAGAGACTCCTTGTATCTCATCATATGATGAAGTAGGAGCATTATATGAATTCTTATTTCTGCTTTCAAACTCTGATCTACAAACATAATCTGAAATGGAAAAGAGATCTGTGCATACTCCTTCCCAAAGAGTACAAAAGTTAAGACAATTTATTTCACACCCAATTCCCTGAATAGCTGCAAAATTGTGATGTGAATCACATGTAAATATTCCAATCTGTTGTAGCACCTGTATAGATATGATATGAGGCTGATAAAACTCTGATATATCAGAAACATTATCATATGGAAAAGCAAAGACAAAGGCTTCAGTGGCTCCATGAGGATATAGGGCTAGACTAGGAAAATTATGAACAACCGGGGAAAACTGATAAGTGTAAAAATATGAATGATGGATGGGCTTAAGATCTGAACCATAAGTGTTTAGAACAGATCAAAAAATGTTTAATATCAGTCCAAATATGACTAAGGACATGATAACCATCCAATGAAAGATAGGAAAGACTTCAAACCATGTAAGATAAATATCACTGCATAAGAGACCAATGAGGAATCAACTAGTGACCTTGGGATTTGTATAGTCTTTGGATTATTCAGACGTATGGTAGATGGTGTGGATGGTGGTATTATATGTGTCATGACATGCATATCAGCCTTCAAACAATCTTCTAAACTAGATATACAAGCTTGTGAGGAAGAGTTGCTCAAAGGTAAGTCAATATCTAGTGAAAAATCACAATTTTTGGGAGATGAATCTAGTAGACTGAGAGGAGGATCATCAAAGAAAGGTTCTGATATTTGTGATTCTGATATATCAGAGAATAAATCTATATCAAATATATGAGAAAAGGAAAGAACTTTGGCACTCAAAGCATAAGTTATATCACCTTGGAACTGCGCAGTATGACATTGTTCTGAGGAATCAGCAGGCTTCTCTAGTTTATCTGGAACTTCGATCTTGTGCTTCTCACGAAGCTGAGACATGATGTCCATATTCTTCTTGAAACACTTCTTCTCTGAATGAAAACCCTTTCTTAAATAAGAACACTTGGATGTGCTCCCTTTCTTTTTAACTTTCTTCATTAAATCTTCATATGAATCTTCATCTTCAATTTCTGACTTTGGCTTCTTCACAATTTGCTTCCCTTTTGATTTGAATTTATTGCTTCCTTGAACCAAGAGAGCATGATCCTTTCCATTTGAAGAATTAAGGACACCCATATGGATCAATTTACCTTGCTCCTTTGTTAGTGAATCAAGAAAAGAATTTAAAGAAGGCATTTTCCACTTAGGAACAACAAGCCTAGTTGCATGAAAGGTAGACACAAAAACTGAGTAATCAGGACCCAATTTTGAAAGAATGGAAAGGATTAATTGATCATCTGATTTCTCAATCCCACATTGCTTGAGCATTAGAACAAGTGACTTGAACTTGGTGAAGAAACCCTCAAGATATTCAAAATTGCTTGGACTCAGTGAGAATAACTCAATCTCCAATTGATGCGCTCTTAGCTCATCTTGAACTCCAAAGGGAGACTCCAATTGAGTCCATACTTGGTTTTGAGTGGTCAAACGATCTATATAAATGAGTATATCAGCAGAAATAGAGAGGCAAATCAATCCATAGGCTTCATCCAACCTATTATGCCACTTAGCTTTCTCAATCACAACATTGGGCTCATTCTCCAAAGCTAGTGTAACTCTGTATAATCCTCTACTGCGCAATAGAATGGAGATTTTGGATTTACATTTGTGGTAGTTGAAGGAATTAAGAATTATATCTTATGAAGAATCCATATTGCTGAATTGATGTGCTCAAGAATAAAATCTCTGCAACTTGCAAAACAAACAAGGAGAAAATCTTGTAAGCTAGACAAGCTCTTCTTAAGAGAGGGATAGGAGACTGGATGTGCTCCTCAACTCTGTAGAATTTGATCAACCTTGCTGCTCTGATACCATGTAGAAATAATAGATCAATGCTATGTGCAATTATGCTAAAAAGAAGCACAAGAAATAGATCTTGCTACTAAGAATTCTCACAAGCATACTCAGGAAAAATAGAGAGAAGAAAAGAGACTGAATCACATGAATGAAGAGATGAATATTGGTGTGTATCCTTCCATTGAATAATGATGAATAATAGTGTACATAAATAGTACATCCCTCATATGAAAATTTAATTATATGGAAATAAATCATAAATCTCAAAAGGATGACTTACCAAAATATAGCAAACCCCCATAGGTGGCTAAAGCACTTACCAAATCTATCAAGGACCTCACGAGTTGGAAAAAGCATGAGTGAGTTTTCAAGGAGATGGAAAAAACATGCTAATCCTATAAAATGGAGAAAAACTAATGGAGGATGGGTTGGAAACAAAAGCTCCCAGTTTCCTAGTTGACTAGCTTTTATCTTATCCATAGAAAAGCATGAAAAGCAGAAAATGAATTTGTGAAAGGGGGAAAAATGAAGGTTACATCTCCAGGAATAAAAAATAGGGTAACCTCCGATAATGAGAGCAGAATCTGCTGTAAAGTCCTGTATACTAATTCTGGATGGTCAAAAGGTGGTCAAGATCAACCCAGAATTGGAAATAAATAATTCCTAGGATATAGATGGCATGTATTGAATTTAAGGTGCAAGTGGATGCCAACTAATTAAGCTAGTGGGTGAATAATTAATCAAATAATGATTAATTATTTTATCCAAAGTTGTGAGTGGGTTAAATGTATTCCAACATATGGCATGTATTGAATTTAAGGTGCAAGTGGATTACAACTAATTAAGCTAGTGGGTGAATAATTAATCAAATAATGATTAATTATTTTATCCTAAGTTGTTAGTGGGTTTAATATATTCCAACAAAACTATGCAGCATGGATGCATTCGACTGATGCTGCTCTTCCTGAGCTTTAATCAAGATTCTCATGGTGGCTGGAATATTTGTGGGAGTATCTTGAAATATTGTCCCACTGGACTCTGCATCAGCATTTCCAATTCATACGTTTTCTCCCATAGCATCTTCCTCATGCTCATAGGGATTCTGTGCATCATACATGTCATAGGTTCAAATGGCTGAGCCAAAACCCACCTTTTCAATCTGCACTATGACTCTGTAAAATGTGTTAACAACATCATTTGTTAGTTGCATAATAGTTTCAGAAGTAAAACCCATTTACTTACTGTCACCTGGACCATCTAGGCCCAATGATGTAACCATAAGCTCTATTAATTGTTCAACTTGGCCCATTTAGTCCCTAGTGCTGCAACCAATAGCTTTGATACCAATATTTAATGTCCCCATATGCCATAATGTAGATTAATTAAAATTTTTACTTCAAGAATCCCTTATTCTCCTTTGAAACACAGGGCATGGATGTTAACACACACTTCAACCTTCATTCTCAGGCTTAGAACCACTGTAACAGTTGTTCCTCCCTTGAGAGACCCCTTATGCGACTAGAAAAACCTTTTCCGCACTAAACCTGTCCTTTCTGCACTCTGTGTTCCGTACTTTCTCTTTCTGCCTTTCGACCTCGAAAATCGAGAATAAAAAACTTCATATGCGACAAAAACTTTTAACCACTCTTCCCCCTTCCCCCTTCCGCACTTTCGCTTTCCACCTTCCGACCTTGGAACTCAAAAGTCAGAAACATAAATTTTGACGGAAATACTTAACGGCTCTTCCACCTTCCGCACTTCCATTTTTCACCTTTCGACCTCAAAACTCGGAAGTCGGAAACATAAAAAATGACAGAATCCTTTATCCACTTTCTACCTTTCGACTTTCACTTTCCGCCTTTCTGCTGTAGATCTCGGAAATTGGGAAAACAAATTTCAACCTTAGCCTCTTCTGCACTTTCGACTTCCAGCTAAAGACCTTAGACTTCGGAAATCGAAAAACATATTTTCTGCCTTGTTTTCAACTGCCCTTTCTGCCTCCCACCTTCCTCAGGCGGGACCCGGGGTGCGGAAACACAACAATTCTCCTTGTTCAACTTTTCCTTTTTTGGTTTTCGCCTTCTACCTCCCGTAGGTAGATTCCAAGGGGTGAAAACACTAAGTCAATTGCCTCCTGACTCTATAATAGGCTTCTAGCCTCCATGAAATTTGGAAAATGCATTGCAAAAACACAAGGTATGTACATAAGTAAAATGCAGGAAAACATAACAGAATTAAACTTCTACTTATCCATCAACAAGCATTCAATTATGATCATAATAACTCCTAAGCAAATACATGGAATAAACAAGCACCACAAAGATACTTATCTTGATGATTAAGTTGTCCCGCAACTAGCTATGTCGCTGCAACATTCCACCCAACGATAGGCCAATTTGTTCATTAATATCTCAACACCACTTCCACCCCTAAGATGGGCACCATTTCCACAAGGAACTAGGGAACAACAGACTTACACATAGCCAAAACTCATAACACACAGTCAAACAATCATATGGGTTTCACAGGTTGCACAGCCAAGCCATCTCACAGTTGGGTTTATCAGACTGTCCAGAAAACAAGCGAAAACACTGTTGGGTTTCCCAGGCTACACAACCAAGCCAACAAACAGTTTGGTTTCACAGACTGTACACAGTCAGGCCAACATCCACATTAAGGACCAGCCAAGCCAACGGATGGGTTTCATAGGCTACTCAGCCAAGCTATATTTCACAGTTTGGTTTCACAAGATATCCAACCAAGGATTACACACATGGCCCAAAGAACAACAAGACACAACCAAGACAACTACTAGTTGGGTTTCATAGGTTGCTCAGCCAAGCTAAGATCTAGTTGGGTTTCACAGGCTTCCCAACCAAGCCAATATACAACTGGGTTTCACATGATGTCAGCCAAGCTAATCTCCTTTGGGTTTCACATGCTTCTAAGGCAGTGAATAGGAAGAACTGCTAAGCTAGTGAGCTCATCCATAGAGCTAAGGACACCTTCACAATATCTATTTGGCCTAGAAACCACGTTGCCTACACACCCAACACAAGGAAATGTCCCCTTCTTTGCTCCATAGTCCCTCGGGCTACACCTTCCCTTCCAGTGTTCTTTAGGATGTGCAGAGCAGATTTACCAACCATTCTTATCTTATTGTGAGTTTCGCACTAGGTTTAACAAGCACATTCTATGTCTTTTCCACTCCTAAGTCTCGTATACAATTCAGACCCAAACCAGGGTGCACATATCACAACAAACTACAGGGAGACTCAGCAACACAGGGATCCACTTCGAAACATAGATAACGGGTTTGCATACCACTCTGTAACACAGAGAAACAACAAGTTTCACTTACACACAGTTCAAAACACTGTGGAACAACACTTCCATGACTCAGGAGAGTCGAATAGCAACAACATCTGTGTGAATGATAGAATGCAACCGCATGAACAAGAGTGAATGAATGAATAATGGAAATGAATAATCCTGGACCCCTCATGAACAAAAAAACCTTATGCACATCTAGGAGAAAAGACGGACTGGGCACGCATCACGTTGTTACTTGCTGTAGAAGCAAGAATGCGGCCTCCTAGACTACAGACCTGTAGGTTTTCTTAGACACATTATCATATCGCCATGCCTTGCTCTACCCAAGGCATTAACTACCTCATCCAACTTCTAGAATAAATTAACGATTGAGGACAGAGGACTAAAAGGTAGCTGAGGGTTCATGAGTTTCCCCATTGACATCTAGTCTCACCCTATTGGCTCAGGGGGTTTGACTAAATCCTCTTCCTATCCCTTGTGGAATCATGCCCCCACCTCTTTCATGTTGTAGTTCCATAGCTAGCTATGGTATTTTATTAAATTGTGCATTTACATGATCTTCAAAATGTTTTGTGCTTGACACATCACCAAAACCATAGGAATCAACCTTGATCACCTATCCACAAAACATCAATAAATGGCAGGGCCTTGGCCTTGAGCTCCTTTCCATGATTCAAATACAATACATACATCATGTACAATTTCAAATACCATGGGGTCAAACCTCGGTGTTACACTATTGCACATGCATCTAATTACATAGAATCTGCGTCGATAGAAGTGTGCCACACCTTGGAAATATCGATCTGACCCGAGGAAGTATGTAGAAACCTCTAAGATTTTGGTGATTAATGGATAGCATAGTTAAATGAAATAAATCTGATTCAAAATCAAATTCTTCATAACAACATTCTTCATAAAATAAATTCAATAATTCAACTAATAGGAGTAAAATACATAACAAATAACCTGTTTTTTTTAAGATCGATCCAGATATTGATGAACTTTCCCAAGTTGGTGAATTCAACATAGCTCCAAGTACCAATCCAGTTTTCCAAAATGCCAACCAAATACACGGTTGACCACCCTATCACACTAGGAGTACTATCCCTCCTCCTTATCCCTTGATCTATAAGGGGCCATAGAGAACAACACACTAGCCAATGAGTGCAACCCTAGATTGAGATCTCCCATTCTCTTAAGCACCCACTATGTCAAACTCACAATAAACACACTAGCTCATAATTTGTCCATTACGAACTCCATCCAACAATAGGGTGCATAAGGGTGCCTTTCCCCTGCATTCTCTCTTCCTTAAATAGGAAATTTCTTTGTGACACTTGTCAGTTACATAGAATATCAGTCTTTTATCCAATTTTCTATTTTCTATTATTCACCCTCAACGTGTTACCTTCTCATGAAGGTGCACATGAGTTCCTCTTTTTACTCTTAGATGTTCCTTTATCCCATGTCCCCATTCCCCTAATTGTGGGTGCATGTTCCTTTTAACTCAATTCCACTAAATAATAACTCCTAGGCTCACTAGGGCTCTTCATTTGCTCCTATTCTAATTATTTTCTGTTTATTTATTCTCTTTTATTAATTTTATGCATGCACCCTTCCATAGTCTTCATGCTAAAACATTTTCTTTTCTTTTGCAAAAATAAAGTAGATGCAAAATCCTATATGCTAATTCAAATGCATACATTTCCAATTCACTTGATGACCAATGTGTCACTTCTATGTGTCCTTCAAACATTCATTATCGTTCCTTTACATTTCCAATTCACTTGTTTGCAAAGGTGCCACTTCTGTGTGTCCTTTAAACAATCATTATTGTTCCTTTCTTTGTGTGGGGAGTGTGAGGTAGTGTTTTAAGAGTTTTTACCTCAAATAATTATGCTATTGTAATACTCCAAAAATTCGTAAAAATTTAAAAATTTTCATATGACATTAAATGTTTGCAATCGTCACTACTGAGGAACATTTAACTGTTAACGGTTAACCCAAACATGTTTCAACTAGAACTAATTCTTTTGTTAATTACTAGTTCCGCATACTTAATTGTTTGTTTTCATAAATCATTTTTAAGGATTTGATTTAGCAGGTTATGATTTGGAACAACAGGAATTGAAACATTTGTTTGATGACTTAAGTGCTAAATTTGTTTTACCGTTTTGTGAAATTATGAAGGAACTTCAGTTAAGATATGAGGCTTACTTAGCTTTTTAGCTAATGCAGTGAAGTGATGCTACTTTTACAGGTCTTTTACAGGTAAGACGTTTTGTTACCAGTTACCGGATCGAGATTATTATCTCAACTAGCATAAAATATAATGCTAGTAAATTTATTTACTTTATAGCTTTGATCAAATTGAATGAGGTATCATTGACCTGTATATTTATGTTCTACATAGTTTTCTAGTAAACATAAGTGTTTAGTAAACTGAACATAGTCTAGTTGCTCTTCCATTTCGCTATAACTATAACTTGTTCATTTAATTTTCATCAATCTATTATCAGTTTAGCTCCTGTATGTAATTCTAGTAAAAGGTAGTTGTACATCAGATTCCTTTTATTACCTTATTACTTAACACCCTGGTAATTCAAGGGTACTCATTTCAACAATATTCAAATTAGGTAAACTTAGAAAAAACTTAAATCTAGATATAGTCATAAGTATAATGGTTGTCATTCACACATGGAATTTAAAAACTTAGTGTAGAAGACAGTCTTCTACTGTTTTAGTATTTACCAGGTAATGATGCAATGATAAAATTTTTGTAATGTTATTATAGTATTACTGCTATTTGGGTAAAGAAAAACCCTACATCAACCTAACTCACCGCAGAAACTTACAAACTAAGAAAGAAAGAAAGATGATCTTCTACAACATTTATCCTGCCTAACCTTTGTAAACTCTTTTATCTCACAAGGGGAAAATGAAAAACAAACACTAGTATCTTAAAATGATTCTAATTTAATACCTAGGCTAAAATTCCAGCTATGCATCTTTCTATAGTTGCAAATATATATACATAATTGATTTTAATTGTTGTAACTTTCCAAATCTTTCACAAGGTCTTTTCATAAATCTGTACTTTCTCACAAGGTATTGTTTATTATGCAAATAAAATTGAATAGTTCATTGCATAAGTTTTTCTTTGACCATTTCTAAAATTATAGAACATAATATCAACCCTAGTATGACTACTACCTCCCTACATCATTTGCTAGGGTTATAACAAGCATAAAAACAATGATGAAAGATATTGAAAGTTATGAAAAAGGTTTTAACATAGTTTATTTATCATATACTATTGTGTGCAGGTTGCTCCAAGGAGGTCTCAAACTATAATATAAAACCCACTCTTTGCAAATATTTTCGCTGCCACGTGGTCGATGCTCGATGATTAGGTTTTGTTGACTTTGAGATGCAATATAAAACTATTCTAAAACCCTAAAAAGTCGCATTTTCTCCTATTGTTATTTCTGTGGCAGTGGAGAGTAAGAGTCGTAAGCTCATGGCCGCATGGCCTTAATGTCACTCCCTTGATTCTGTATAAGCCTCCTTGCCATTTCGTTTTTCTTATGTGTAAGGGATTCATGGGGCTACTGCCTTTCATTCTGTGTGAGAACCCTTTGTCACCGTTACCATTTCTTTGTATGAAAGTGGTCTTCGTTGTCGTTATTTTGCTTTTGCGTGAACTATCCTTTGGCACTGGTGTATGGGTAAAAATATGTAGTGTGATTTCAGTGTTTGGTTTACTTTAGCGTTGATTTGGACTTCTTTGTTAGGGTTTCTTGACGGTGCTTCCTTTGTTGCTTAGCGTAAAAGCTCTGGTGGCTTGGGTCTATTCTCATTAACTAGTTCGGGGCCGAGGTCAAGTTATTCCGGTGAGAAATCTTCTTTGGTTTTTTTACTATTTTACACTTATTCATAAACCATTAATTTTGTCATTGTACAATTTTGTCATTCAATGTTTATTTATACTTGTGCAGGTTTTCAAGTGGATACTTTGAGCTAGAACACGCCATAAATATGCCATGCTAGGATTCAGGCTTTGTGTCCATACGGGTAAGCCTCGATCTTTCCTAAGGTTTTCTCCTGCAATGGTTAAATGGTGGTTTTCGTTGATTCTGTCCACTTGGTTCTTGGGTTACTGCTCGGTCGAGGCTACATTATGCTCTGATTATTTTTGGAAGGCCATGTGGCCAATACTGTAATATGTTATTAATATTATTTGAAGCCCTAGCGACTGTTTCGTGTTGGTAAACTTGGGGCTTTCACGACCGTAGTTTTGATTACAGAGTATATATATTTTTAACATGCTTTTAAGCCATGACTTTGTTGTAAACAGGCCATTAGGCCATAACCGATA
>LPNX010364432.1:3065-43164 GCA_001517045.1 Pseudotsuga menziesii | reverse complement strand
ATTGTGGTTTTAAGAAAATGAGGGCAGGCTGTAAGATTTATATCTGTTCTAGTTTATCTTCAATTCTTTTTAAATTAACCTACACAGAGTTATTTTTACTGTAAGTTGATATTTGTTTTGATGAATAGATAGTTAAAGAATATTTGTAAGAAGTTTATTATGTTTTCTGTTCATAGTTGTTTGATTTTGATTATAAGATAAATAAAAAGTTCAGACAATGGGTTTCTATGACAGAATTTGATTTTTACTATCAGAAAGCAATTATTCAGCAAAGAGATAAAGGAAAAAGGGTGAATAATACCTCCTGAGTCTTTACTATATTTCCTGGGTTAGAATATTTGAAAGGGCTTTATTTAATTTATCTTAGTTTGTAATTACCATATAGTTTTAATTCTTTTTCTTGTAGAAATTGTATTTGATTTTGTTTATTTAACTGTTAGGTAATTATGGTTATAAAAATGAAGAAATGTGTGCTTAAATAAGTTTATGGGTGAAACTGGATAATCCCTATGCTAGTAAAAGATGTGGTAATGTTATTTATATTTTACAGTCCCTTCAAAATAGGTTTTATTTTTAAAACCTTAATTACTTTTAATTTATTACAGAGTTTAATATTTGATTATAATATTATTCAAGTTACATATTTACTTAGATTAATGTTGAAGTTATCTAAGTAATTTCTAGGCTCATTTATACTGTTTCTTTAAGTTAATCCTGCTTATTTATTTTCTGTTTTTATAATGTCTTTTAATTACTATGATAATAGATTTATAGTAAATAATCTATATACTGTGTAACTAAATACACAGACTAAATATATATGTATTTTTAAATCTTTCCTAGAGACAGATTTGTTTATGTTATTACCCTGTACTCTGTCTAAGGAAAACATATGAAAATGTAGGAAGGAAAAACATACTTATGATTAACTCTTATGAAACCTGTAGAAGGTAAATAAACACATTCAAGCATACTTCATTTGATTCTTTAACTGAATTTAATCTAACTTACTATACTAGAGTACTAACTTTAAAAGGTGTGGAAAAATATAGTGAGGTATTTTTTTAATCTATCAGTAAAACTGGAAATTCTTCTAATCATTTACCCTAATTTATATCTAATCCAACATTTGACTATCTTTTCACAGTAAAAATATTTCATTAACTAACCCTAACAACAATAGAACAGAAGCATAACATATTATTGCTTAAACTCAATCCTTCTAGATGTAAATAAACAATTAGAAAACTATATAAATCATGTAGAACCTAGAAATATAGAAGAGGTGACAATAGCTTAAGGAACCTGTTCCTCCAAACCAACTCCTGAAGATAGTTGAGCTGCAAATCTTAGGACCCCCGAGCTTGTCTCCTGGTTCATCTGGTAGAAGTACTGGGTGAGAGATGTAGTCTAGTAATCCTCTGTAACTTTATTGAGTATTCATCAATAAATCTTTTCTGCTTGCAGTAGTATGAACTCATCATAGAATAGCTGCAATAGTTCAGAACTTTAGAACTTTTCACTCAAACAAACTTCTGCTAGTCCCCTCCATCAAATTTTCTTGTGCACTTCATTCACTCAGAATGTTCACAAGTCAAGAATGAGCAACCTCAACTATCTTCAATGGGAAGTTTTATTAGCATGCCTAGGTCTTTTGGGTCAGTTTTCACTTAATAAGCCACCTGCTCTTGTTCCACTTTCTTGGGGAACATGACCACAAAAATAGGGAAGTTTCCTCCTGCAACATCTAGAAGTAGTTTGAGGATGTTGCCAAGTGTTAATCTGCTCTCAACCCAGCCTACTCCACCAAGTGACCAGTAAAACACTCATTTAATAGCCTCCTTAAGATGTTGTCTCATCTTTCATTTATTAATTAATAAAATATTTATCAATTACATTCAATTATCCTTGACCCCACTTGGTCATTAATTACAAACTTTATAATAAAATATAACATAATGTTTCTTAAAACATAAAATGTTTTGCAATTTGGGGCATGTGACAGCTACCACCTATGTGAAACTAATGGCGGCTGAGGAATAAGTTTGTTTTTATTGCACACTGCCTAACTTCCTCGTATGTGACCAAATTGTTATGAGTTACCCATACAACACACACCACCCAAGCAAACCTGATAGGGATTTCAACTTGTGTGTGGGTTTTTAGTGAGAGTCAACAGTCAATCGTCATGCTCTCAATTGTTTTTTCTATTCTGTATGACCCTCTTACTTCCACTTGAGAGTCAGTGGGAAAATCGTTATACTTGTCATTGCACAGTCAACACACACATCAATAGCATTGCACAATATAATAACTTAGCATGCTTTATTAACTTTTGACCATAATCTTAATTGAAATTTCTATGGACTTTATTCATAGTCAAATTTATTCATATTTATCAATTTCTCATAATAAGATAAAATTTATTCATCATTCGTTCTATCCATTTATTGAATTTTAGAAGAAACCTTTATTCACATCAATGGAATAATAAAAGCATCCAAAAAGCAACACTTATTCTCATATATGGAATAATCGAAGCATTCATTTTCATTTATTCAATCAGGTCCCCTTCAAATAAGTTCCCTCAATAGTTCTAAAGTCAGAGTTAATCATAGGAGGGAATTGCATACACCCCTCTTATAAAAACTTCATCTGGAAGTTAATTTTTATCGTACATTTAGTGCTAATTTCACTTTCTTTGCATATTCAAGTATTCATTACATTATCTTATATTTTCATCAAATAATCATGGCCATAAGAACTAGTTGTTCTACCATCACTGACTTTTATGTTTCATCTAAGAAGGTTCCAACACATTCTCAATAATTCAACAGTACTTTCACATAATGTAAATCCAACAATTCTTTTCAATAATTGTCAATACTCTCTTAGATTTCCAACACCTTCTAGTTATCCACAAGGATATGTGATATCCAATTTAACTACAAGATATATCGCATCAATAGCCACATAATATGTACCCAATCAAATATTAGCACAACAAATCCAAGTAAGAATTCAAATCTATTCAAATCTATTCAGCTATCCTCTCCTCCAAGACGAGAAGATAAACATGATACAATCTTCAGTAAATACATATTGGTAAGTTACAATCATGAATTACCAAATCAAGAGCGACTATCACATTGGCAAAAATCAATGCATAAGCTACTCAACATTTCCATAAGACTTCTTCCAAACCCATAAATTTTAATAAAGCTCATTCTCAACTTGAGATTCCCAAGTGTCGGAACTTAGTGACTTAGATGAACATATTAAATTTTATCTCCTATTCCTTTCGTCAAGACCCTCATGTCAAGGTCAAGTAGATCATCATGTACTTACCTCATTTCATTATTCCTTGTTATCATATGACCCCGTCGTCAGTCTTGCCAAGTCACATCATGTGTGTGTTGTCATAATTTATTTGAGTCATGTCTTAAGGATTAGTTGTCTTTTCATTTATGTTTCATTGTGTCATGAAGTTAGCATCATTGCATTCAAATCATCGTGTTGATTGTATCCATAGTTTGTTTTACAAAAAATCATCTCTGTTTGACCCTTTCGATGAGTGTGTCAAGTTACAATTTTCACATTACCATGTGTTCATCAAGTCAAGTTTGTAGTTTTTCATTTGTTTGTTAACAACATCATCATGTTGCGAAATAAATTTCATTGTGCTTGGCTCATCATGTTGGTTACATCAATATCTTGTTTTCCATATTCTGTTTGTTTGAACCTCTCGGTGGTCTGTCAAATTCTCGACAAAAAGAGCTTTTTTTGTGTCTTGTTAGTTAAAAATTTATCAATTTCCCCTCATTTAGTAAATTCACTAAATTCATCCATCCACTACCTTGTCATCATGACTATGGATAAAATTTTTAAAATATCTCCAATCTTGGTTCCTTTCTCCTAGTATAGTTCCCTTAAATTCAAATTTATGATATCAATACAGTCTCTATATCCTATCCTATCTTAGCCTATCTTAGCCTAGATCAATGCTTTCCTTTAATTTTTATCTCTTAATTCAAGAATCATTTTTGCACTCTCACCTTATACTCACATTGAGCTACTTTGTAATCGTTCATTGTATATTTATAAGACTATATTATAGTATCTTATCTCTATCACCACATGAACCCATCGTACACCCATCAAGGATGACCCCTTTCCTTAATCATGACCATGTCTCTTTGATGCTAACTCTTTCTCGTGCTCACAGCCCGACTACATACACATAATATCCTCTAGGGCGACGATGCCAAAGAGATCTACTAGCTAGAATTTACATGGTAGCCCAATCATTTTTTCCCCTCCATCTAAGAAGTGGTGCTTAATATTTATTTATTCTTGGGAAATGGATATGATTCATTTAACCAAATCAATCTACCGCTCACATCATAACACACCAGGTCCACCATTACTAAATGACGCATAACACTAGCAATTATACCTAGGGGTGCAATAAAAGAACGTCGTGTTGCAAGCTAAGCAAGGAGATGTGGACATATACAAAAATAAAGACAATTTGAAGTGTTGAATGTATATGTCCATTTGAAGATTATTTTTCCATATGACAATTTGAAGATTATTTTTCCATTCAACACTTCAAATTGTCTTTCTTGTTGTATATGTCCACATCTCCTTACTTAGCAGTGACAACGCTTCACTCCAGTTGACAATCATAATTCTATTGTTGATATGTTGGATTTGCGTAAGTCTAAAAATATGCTATATTGGAAAGATACTAGTTAGTTATTACCATTGTCGTCTTACTTAGTTAGAAACATTGTCGTCCTAGTTTAGGTAGTTAGTTATTACCATCGTTACTACAACAATCATGCTTGTGGTGATTCCGTGCTTGAAACCTACCATGCCACTCAATCTAACCTTGAGTTGACCCCTAACCTTTAACCAATTTGAAACAACTTAACAAATTTTAATTCCTAACTTAACAAATTTTAATTCCTATAAAATCGTATATAGGATTACAAATTTTCAACATTAACATTAATTAACTAATTAGGTTTGTTAATACAAACATACGATTTAAATACTTATCTTAATCTTACATATAATTTTAACAATTATACTTAATAATATATATTTTTTAAATTACAACAAATTTAACTACCTCACTTTAACAATATTATAACAATATACATAATGGAAATTTTCATTATAATTTTATTATTATCATTAATAAATTTAAATAATTAAATTAAAAATGATACACTAAGCTCAAACATTCAAGTAGAAAAATTTAATTAACCTAAAATTTATTTTAAATCTATTAAATGAAATACATTAGGCTATTATTTACATCTTAACCCTAATCGCACGGTTGCATGAAGGCCATGCGGGTCTCTCTAGCTAAACTCACCACGCATTCCAAATCTAATGAAACAAAACCTTGTTAGACCTGTCTTCTCTCATTTCACTAACTCAACAGCTAAAGAGCTAGATGCAAGATGGTGTACCTAGTAAGGTTTCTCCTCGCCAGGGTTTTCAACTTGTACAATGCCTGCAGTCTCTCATTTTTTGTGTGTTTGTTTAACATGTTTTTCTTAGGGTTGCAGAGGGCAACTAGACAACCATCTCCCTCATCTCAAGTGGTAGACTCAATTCCCTCATGCTCTTCCAATAGACGCAATTTGGTGTAGAGTTCATACCCTTCACAAAGGCCCTCTCTTCAGTTTCCTGTGGCCAATGTTTCATAAATGTCTGGGGTTACCCCTCCTCTCACAAGATTGAGTGGTTTGGGGCCATATGGTGTCCTGTAGTTTGCAAGGCTATGCATCCATGGTCAGGTAACCCCTCTACTCACCCCCCAGGAGGCAGAGTCTTTCATACTCTAGTGGTTCCATGGGTAATGGTTCAGATCCTCTTTAGAGGATGCATCTGGGTGTTGGCTCATGCAATTATTTTGTGGTCTATGGCAAGTGTTTCCAAGTATGAAAACATTGGTATCTTTGGGCGCTGCAGCCACATGCCCACTCTCTCCCTTTCCTCTAATAGCCACTTGTTGTGACCCAAAGGCTCCCAAACTACTTCTCAATGCCTCAACCCCTTCAGCCCATCGTTTCCCACTGTTTCCCTCGGCCTTTAACATGATGAGTGGGTTGCTATGAAGGAAAGTAGGTCGTGTGCACAAGCCTTGAACCATGGGCTCGATTGACACTTTCATGCTTGGTTCAGAATCTTGGGTCTGGTGTAGACCCCTTTTGTAGAGCCATGGATACTTGAGTTCTTCCATTTAGAAGAAACGTTGTGCACAACAATTGTTCCTTCTGTGGACCCCTCAGTGCTTATTTCTTTCTATGACAGCGTTGGACGTATGGATTTCTGTGGTGCAGAGCTTAGCACACCGTGAATAAGATTTCTCTAAGGTGATTTGCAGTTTTCTCATCAATTTTCTGTAGTTACATCAATTTCAATTCAGGTAGGCTATTCCATCAATTTGTAGAGCTTATCACACCATGGACATGCTTTCTCTGAGGCGATTTGTAGTTTTCTCATCAATTTTGTGTAGTTACATCGATTCACTTAGAATTTGTAGTGGCGTTATTTATGATTTATGATTTTGCAGTGGGTTTGTTATCCTTCCTTCTCCACGAACATAGTAACTTTTTAGATTTTGTAGTGGGTTTGTTATCCTTCGTTCTCCACGAACATAGTAACTATTTACATATATGTATTTTTATTTTAATAAATTTATAGGTTTGAAGTATATCTATTAAATAAATTCGCCATGAGTCATATGCATGCTAAACAATATGGGATATTCAAAAGCTGTGAAGTTTCAAATATTGAATCAACAAAATGTAAATTCATGCGGGCAAACTAAATGTTTTGAGGGAAAAATAAAGATACAGAGAGATTCAAAACCTGGAATCATGGAGTTACTAGCTCATCCTAAACCTTGCAGCAACTCATCCTAAACCTTGCAACAACTCATTCTGGAGAAAATTATTATGGGATTGAACGATTTATGTAGTGCAGAGTTCCTGAGTTTTGATGGAGCCAGGCATCATCGTGCAAAGTTCCTGAGTTTTGATGGAGGTAGGCATCACCGCCTAAGAGTGTCGATAGGGCAGGGATTGATGTGCATTTAAGGGAGGTTGACAGAGATGGCAGGAAACATTGATGTGCATTTAAGGGAGGTTGATAGAAATGCCAGGCAACTGATCTTGATCTACTGATCAAAGAGGCAGATTACCCCAATCGTCGGACGAAAGCATCCTATGGATGAAAAAAAAAACATTAAATTCGGGGAGTCGACTCCCACTTGTTGAAACACCTTACGACGTAATTAGCCAAACCAATTAATTATTTAAGACCTGATACATTATTACATAATAATAATAAAAACTCCATCCAATATCATGCTCCATTCATTATATATATATACATAATGCTTACCTAACTTTATTCATAAATTAATTCCTTCTCTAGGGACACCAAATGCCTTTTCATTACAATAAATCCTTTCCATTTACAAGAATATAATACCTTAAATCCTTTCATTACAAGAACATAATACAATAAATCTTTTCGTTACAAGCACACTACCCATAGATATTCCTATTATATAATGACATAAATTATTAACCCAATCCATTCACTAAATAAAATGTAGTGTTAATATAATTATATGTATTTTATAAAAACATAATATACAAACACGATTCCACTCACAATATAACCACCATTCCTTAATATAAAACTTTCTATTATGCAATCCACAATATAATGACCTCATAAGTTTGCTCAACTGAGTAAGATGAATTATTTTAATATATAATAATAAGAGTTACGAGGTGGTAATGTCACTATAATTGCTAAAAATTATTGCTACAAGATCAAAGCTATAGAAATATGACACTTTTGCCACAAAATTGTAACAGAAAAGATATAAAAAAATTCCACACTATATCACCCATACCAAATAGTGGCTTATGACCGAATGAAAACACTAACAAGCAAGGGCATCCTAAATTTGCAATATCTTTATTCACCAACCTGTTATTATTCATATCATTTGATGTTGTTTTATCCATAGAATTAAACTTAACTACAAGATTAATGTTTAAGGAACAAGACCCAATATTGACTTGTAATTATAAGAAAATAATGAAAAATGAGACCCTCACTAATTAGTAATCTCTTTATTTACTTGCTTATTATTCATATCATTTGATGATAGGAAAGGCATATAAAGTTGTAGACATATCTTTTGTATTTTCATTATTCATTGTGTATGCAATTTTGCCCTTGTATTAAACGATTTGTGTTTTACCTTGGCACTTAACTTAGCACAATCACACTTTATTTTCAGGATATTTATACCATGATATATTGGATTAAATTAACTTTATATTGTGTTAGTGTTTTAAATTATCAATATTGTTCATATGATATTTATAATAATAATTTAATTCTTAAATTATATTCTAACTAAATATTGAATGACCATAACTAAACTATGAATTGGTGTATGGATTTTTTTATGATATAACTAACCACCATCAACACAAATTTATATCTGTGGGTGACCTCCCTCGGTGATCTGCCAACATCTGAAGGCGATCTGCAATTTTTACCTCTGTGATTAACATCTGCAACAAAATAATAGAAGTGTGACCTCCCTTTGCAATTGATCTCCCTCTGTGATTGATCTCTATGGGTGACCTCCCTCGGCCAACATCTGAAGGCGACCGACATGCATTTTGAAGGGGCATTATATTGACAAAAATATCACTAAGAAGATTAACACCAACCCACTGAATGGTTTAACGCCTATCCACTGAATGTGAGCTGTTGCATGCATTGATCACCTGAGTTTTGATCTCTGCGATTTTTACCTCTCATCTTACTACGGGTGTGATATGATTTTGTGTGTGGTTTTATTGACTGACCTCCCTCTACGATTGATATTTGTGGGTGACGACCAACATCTGAAGGTGATTTGCATTTGTTTTGAAGGGGCATTATATTGACAGAAATATCACTAAGAAGATTAACACCGATCCACTGAAGGGTTTAACGCCGATCCACTGAATGCAAGTTGTTGCATGTATTGTTCGCTTGAGTTTTGATCTCTGCGATTTTTACCTCTCATCCTGCTGCGGGTGTGATCTGATTTTGTGGGTGATTTTATTGATTGACCTCCCTATGCGATTGATCTCCGTGGGTGGCCACCAACATCTGAAGGTGATCTGCATGTGTTGTTCGCCTGAGTTTTGATCTTTGCAATTTCCTTATATACCTCTCATCTTGTTGCAGGTGTGATCTGATTTTGTGGGTGATTTTATTGATTGACCTCCTCTACGATTGATATTTGTGGGTGACCTCCCTCGACCAACAGTTGAAGGCAATCTACATGCATTCTGAAGGGGCATTATATTAACAAAAATATCACTAAGAATTTACAGATTTTAAGTAAATCAGGAAGAAACTCTCATGGTTATTCCAGTCGCTGGATCCACATCGATCTAAACAAGGGTTGGAAGGTGATCTGGAACGGTTATATCAGGTGCACACATTCCTCTTTTTTCTAATACATATCTACTGCTCATATATTTATTTTTGTTCACAAGTATGGATAATTCACCGCATCTACCAAAGATTGTCAAAGGTAGACCTAGCACAGTTACTCTACAGATCCTTTACGAATATATAGAGTCATTAGAGAAACGTAGAGAAGAAAGAGAAGCTAAGCTACAAACAGAGTTAGAAGCCATGCTGGAAAAAAAAATTACATCTTTGAAGACAAGATCCAAAAACAAATAGAAAAAAAATAAAACTATTGGAGAATAAAATGGAGACAATGGAGATTAGATTAGAAATAATAGAAAAACAAAGCCAAGATAAGAACCAAACATCCCAACAAGGAGATGCTGATACTTTAGAAAGTCTTAAAATGAAAGACATGATTAAAGCACTAGAAGAAAAAGTTAATATCAATCTCACCCTAAATAGTGTGGAAGGTAAATTAGATATCAAACCCATTAAAGAGGAAATGAAAAAATTGATAGAATTAGCCCATGAGTGTAACAAAAGGGATTTGAATCTTATAATATTCTGTTTGAAAGAAGAGGTAGATGAGGATACATGTCATAGCCCCAAAATTTCATAAAAAATTAAAATTTTTAAGATAACATAAAATGTCTGAATACGCAGTTCACTAACTGTTAGCGGTTAGCAGAAAATGAAACAGTTTAACAATTAGTATTAATTAGTTTCAAAATACAATAACTAATAAAACTTTCATTTTCATAAGTTATATAAAATGACTTGCATCTAGATTGCTTTCAGCTTTACTAATAATTTTACTTTTTGGCAAGTAGGTGAAAATCTATCTTTGAAAACTCGGGGCTTAATTAGCATTATGCTAATGCAGATGGACTGCTGGCTCTTACAGGTTCAACAGGTAACAAACGATCAAGTAGGAGTTTAATTTGTAAGGTAGCAAGAAGTATTTCTGTTTCATGTTAATATGCTAGTAAATAAACTGATTATTTAAAAGCAAAGCTCTGACGAGGTAAAGTAATTTTCTTCCATAGTTTTGGTTCTAAGACAATATTCAAAGTTTAACCATAAAGATTGTTATCCTTGACATACTTAGCTAAACAAATAGATCCTTACTGTGAGCTTAGAGCTCAAGTTCTTTGATATACAATTACTTTTATTGTAACATGCTCATACTGCTAATGTTATGCTCAAATGTACTGTCTTTTATGCATGAATGTACTCCTATAATTCTCAATGGTAAGGATTTCCAATAGATTACATATTTCTATTTGTCTCTTGCTTACTAGCCATGAAAATTATTAACCTGTTGTTTGTATGTAATTATGCTAAACATTAAGTTATAAAATTCAGTACTTAAATTATTGCCTTGCTGCAAGTATTATTGTAACAATATACAATACCACCTTGTTTTTATAATGTACCAAATATAATTGTTACTTATATCCATAGGTAGGCTTACTACCTGGTAATTTCAATGATATAATGTAAGTTTGGTTCTTTGTAACTAGATACATTATCTTAAGGTGGAATACTACTTAACCACCACTTCTATAAAGTCGATTCACAGGCAAATACACTATTAGTGTTATTTCTGTAGTTTATAAGTCTTGTGCATGGTTTACACAATAGTAGATTACTATTGTAAATGTCACCATAGTATAATAATTGTAGCTTATACTAACTACTATGGTAGATTTTACTACCTAAAACTTCTAACCTAAGGTTGACATCAAATTAAAACATTATAAATAAAAATTACTATACTATGCTAGAACCAAGCAAGCACCAACATTCATATAATGACTTTGTAAACAATGATAAGATCCATCAAACTGTCATTTTCAAAGTCAGCATGCAAATCATTATTTATAAATGTTTATACTATGGTCGACCTCATGATTATTTTATTGGAAAGGTTTTTACACCTTTACTCTATGGTCAACCACATAGATTCATTATTAACAATTATAACAAACCTCAATACCATCGATTGCAATGATATAGTTTTGTGTTTCAAAATGAATATATATATATATATATATACATTCTATAGTCAATTGCAAAGTTTTGTTATTGATCATGGCAATGATATGTTGATAATTAAAAGCGCAGGTTGACTATAGACGAGAATCTCGCATGGTTAAATTATTTGAGAGGGCACGTGGTCTACTCTCGTCCATGCATTGGTGACTTAAAAAGGTAGGAAACCCTATTCACCTTTCATTTGACTTTGAGGCTTTTGTTGGCTTGCGGGCTGCTTTATGTAGTTTTCCTGGCAGCCATGAGAGAATGTTCCTCTACTTTGCTTGCTCCATAGTTTGTGTTTGATACTGTCTGGTCTCATTACTTATTCTTAAGGTCTCGAATCTTCTTGGTTGTAAGATTTACTATGTGAGTGGTTATTTGTTTAAAATTTTGGCTCACAGCCTGTACAAGGTTTCAGCTCTGTCTTACTTGTTGCTCGTCACAACTTTGTGGAGTTTAAGTTGGTTTGATACTGTCTCCACTCCAGGGTCGGTGTAGGGGTTTGAATACTCCTCTGTTTATTTCGCTTAAGCTGGTGACAACTCCTTCACTGCTCAACTTCTCTTCTTACTAGCAGGTAATTATCTTCATTCTTTGGTAAGAAATCTCTTTTGTTAAGTTATTAATTAAGCTAGGGTTTATGCTTAGAAGACGAGTCTTATTCTAAAGCTCGTAAATGTGCTCTTTACAGGAACTTGCGACGGCTCAACCTTCAGTGGAAAAGAAATACATTTTCCAGCATTCAGTGAACTTGTGGCTTCCAACTGGTAAGCCCTGGTTTCGATGTGGTTTTTTCCCTACTCGGGATGAGGGTTGTTGGAAGGAAAAACTATAGTGCTTGGAAGCCTGGTTTCGGTTTCTTCATTGGTTAAAAGGTTTAGTATGTTGTTACTCCAGTTTTACTTAAAAACCCTTGCTGTTTACGCTAGGTAATACCGGCTCTTAAGCCGTGATATGTATTTGGTTTTTGGTTAAAGATTTAGCCTTGCGGCTTGATAATGTGACATAGTTGGTCTTTTTTACAAATAAAGAATTCGTTAATCTTTGAGCTCTGTCTCATTTTTGCTGTGGTTTCATTAACCTATAACTAATGTGTTTATTTTACTGTTTAAAAGATTTATAAAAGATATTTACTTTCAGAAAAAGACCGTGGACAGTCTAATGCATGGATTATAACTTTCTTGTTAAGTTTGTTACACAGTTAACAATGTATCTGGTTATAACTTAATACCGATTAATTCATATTTGAATAGATTAGTTGAAGGCGTTTCGACCCTTAGGTTTTCACAGTTATAAACCTGTCTGTTTTTTTTAATTTTTAAAATGCATAAACATATATAGTTCTTAGTTATTTCATTTATTATTTATATTTACATTTATTTTTATTTACTACTCTGAAATTTATAATTATTTGGAGCTCTGTAGAGAAAAGAAAGTTAACTCTAGAACTCTGTTTAATTTTCATGTATAAAGGGATTATTAACAAAACCCTAAACTGGTTTTTATTAAGTAGTAGCTAAGATTAAGTTAATATTTTAAAAGAAGAAAAATGTTTGGTTATTAACTTGTTTATATACTTTCTTGAAGATTAGTTATTATCTCCTATAAACTTGTATTTCCTATCAGTATACTATTACTGTAATACTAGTGTAATTTACTATTTCTTTTAACTGCATTTTCATCTAGTTAAACTAAATAAAACAGTAAATACAAACAAACCATAACACTACTTTTTCATTGCATTTTAAACATTGAAATAAAATTTACTCTGCTATATATAGATACAAAATCATATCTACTGTTTTAATTCTCTTAAGAATTCTTTCATTTACTTAAAGCATTCTAACTGTGCTAGAGTACGACCTGGTTTCTAGGTGTGGAAAAACACAGCCTAGAAATTTAATTTCTTTCTATTTCATTACTTCCCTAAACCATTTTCATTGCTATAAATAATTAAATAAGAATATTAAATCTAACATTTCACAAACTCTGAACTTTAACATTCATGTAGCAGATAAACTAAGATTTATTTAACTCAGACAGTAAAATAAAATAACATAGAACCTATTGAGGACAAGATGACAACAACTTTAGGAGGTCGTTCCTCCTACCAATCTCTTGGAGAGTGCTCAAACAACGCTTCCCCAAGATCCTCGAGCCTGTTCCTAGTCTTCTTGGCTGAGAACTGGGTGGAGATTGCAACTGTAGAACCCTCTGTCACCTGACTAGTTCAATACCTCAGTAAAAACAATCTGCTCTCAGCAGTATGATCTTCAGCTTAAAAGATGCAACTAGATCAGTTAGCAGTTATCCCCTCAAACACTTTCCAGTTTCCCCTCCATTGAATTTCTTTGAGTTAAATTCATTCACCTTGAATGATCACTTCTCTAGAATGAGCAGCCTTATGTCTCTTTAAAGGGAATTTTTATAAAGATGCCTAGGTCTTCTGGGTCAGTTTTCATTAATTGAGCCACCTACTCTAATTCCACTTTCTTGGGGAATCATGACCACAAATATAGGGAGGTTTCCACACGCAACAGTTGGAAGTGGTTTGAGGATGCTGCCACATGTCAGTTTGCTCTCCACCCAGTCTCCTCGACCAGTTTGACTAGTAAACACTCTTTTAACAGCTCTCCTAAGCTGTTGTCTCCTCATTTATTTATTTATAAATAAAATATTCTGAATTTACATTAAATATTCTTGACCCCACTTGTCATCAATTACAACTTAGCATAAAATTTAACATAATGTTCCTCAAATAATATAAAATTGTTTTTTGCAAAATTGGGGCATGTGACATACACACTCGCTTAAATTTTAACATCGTCCTCGATGTTTTTTATTCCTTGTCCTCAGAATTCTCCTGGAACAGAATTGGATATGCATCCCGCATATGACTTTCCAATTCCCAGGTGGCTTCCTCTGGACTAAGGTGCTTCCATTGCTCCTTCATCTGACCAATGGTGCAGTTCTGAAGTGTGATCTCCCTCCGATCGAGGATACAGTCCGGTTCCACCAGAAAATATCCTTCAATTTCCACCTATACATCATTCCAGTTAATAACATGAGTATCATCATGAATATATTTCTTTAATACAGAAATGTGAAAAACATTGTGAACTCTTAAATTCAGTGGTAAGGCTAACTGATATGCTACATGTCTAATCCTGGACAGTATTTCAAAAGGACCACAGTAACGAGGTGCTAGTTTGGCACAACTACCCAACCTCAGAGAGATCTTTTTGGGTCTCACCTTAATGAACACACGTTCACCTACCTGAAACTCTTTTGGATTTTTTTTAAGGTCTGATTGACTTTTCTGTCGATCTTGCGCAATTTTCAATTACCTTGTACTTGTTTTACAATTTCTTCCATTTCTTTCAATAATTCAAGACCTAATACTAACCTGTCCATCGGATTACTCCAAGAGATAGGAGTGTTACATTTCCTTCATACAAAATTTTGAAAGGACTAAATCTGGGTGAAGCTTGATAATTATTATTGTAAGAAAATTCTACCAGGTCCAAATAATCTTCCCATTTACTTGGCTGATCCTTTACATACATTCTTAGTAAATCTTCCAGTACTTGATTTACTCTTTCAGTCTATCCATCATTTTGAGGATGGAACGAGGTACTAAAATTTAGTGTAGTATTTAATCCTTTAAACAGATATCTCCATAAGTTACATGTAAATTTAGGGTCTCGATCTGAGATTATAACTTTCGGTATCCCATGTAGTTGGAAAATTTTCTTTAAAAAGATATCAGCTATGTTTGCAGCTTTATAAGTAGTTTTTACAGGTATAAAATGGGTTGCTTTACTTAATTTGTCAACCACTACCATTATAGAATCATTTAAGTTTTGATTTTTAGGCAGTCCAGTAACAAAATAAAGACTAATTATCTCCCATTTCCAGCTGGGAATTGGAAATGGTTGAAGTAGTCCAGCTAGATGTTGATGTTCATTTTTTACTTGCTGACTTTCAAAACATCTAGCGATATATTCTGCTAGTTCAATCTTCATGTTTAGCCAAAAATATTCTTTTCTTAACATAGTTATAGTCTTTTGATAACCCGGATGGCCTGAGTAAGGATTTTTATGGATTTTGTCCAAAATTAATAACTTAACTTTAGGTACATTAGGTACATACATTTTGTCTTTATACAGTAAAAATCCTTTTTCATTCAAGCTGTACCCTGTACTTAGACTTTCTATTGGATTTTGTTTTGCTTTTGCTTGTAACTTTTGGTAAATTTCATCTTGTTCTAACCCTGCTTTAAGCTGTTCTTCTAGATTTGTTGTATAAGTGCTGATAACTGCCATAAAATTCAGCTTTGCATTTCTACTTAATGCATCAGCAACTTTATTTTCTTTCCCTTTAATGTGCTGAATTTCAAAATCACATTCACTTAGAAAAGCTACCCACCTAGCTTGTCTAGCATTCAGGTTAGGTTGATTTAACATATATTTTAGTCCTTTATTATCTATCATTAGAATAAATTTTCTTCCAACTAAATGATGTCGCCACATCTTTAGAGCATGTATGACAACGACTAATTCCAAGTCATAGGTTGCATAATTATTTTCATGAACTTTTAATTTCCTAGACTCATAAGCAATAACATGCCCTTCTTGAGTCAATACTCTGCCTAAACCATCATTGCAGGCGCCAGTACACAGTATAAAGTCTTTATTTGGATCAACTATTCTTAAAATAGGTGCGTTGGTTTATAAGGTTTTTAACTTTTTAAAACTATCCTCGCACTTCTGATTCCAATCAAATTTTTTTCCCTTTTTCTACAAAGAGGTTATTGGATTTGTGATTCTAGAAAACCCTTCAAGGAACCTCCGGTAATAACTAGTAATTCCCATGAAGGATCAAACATCAGTTACGTCTTTAGGAACTGGCCAATCTTCAATCGCCTTTATCTTTTCAGGATCCACCGAAATTCCTTCTTTAGTCACCACGTGACCTAAGTATTGGATTTTATCTTTAAAGAAGTCGCATTTACTAAACTTTACGAAGAGTTGATGATCGCGTAACTCTTACAAGACAATTTTTAAATGTTCCTTATGTTCTTCTTCAGATTTTGAATAAATTAATATGTCGTCGATAAACACGACCACAAACTTATCTAGATATTTATGCATTACATTATTCATTAGACACATAAAAATAGCTGGAGAATTAGTAAGCCCGAATGGCATGACGACAAACTCGTAATGGCCATATCGAGTCGTAAAAGCTGTTTTAAAGATGTCTTCATCGTTAATTCTAACTTGGTGATATCCAGACTGTAAATCAATTTTTGAAAACACCATAGCTCCATGTAGTTGATCAGACAGATAATCTATGCGAGGTAACGAGTATCTATTTTTAATAGTCATCTTATTCAACCGACGGTAATCTATGCAAAGTCGTAGAGTTTCATCCTTTTTCTTAACGAAGATGATAGGTGCCCCCCAGGGAGACACACTGGGTCAAATATATTTCTTGTCAATAAGTTCTTTTAATTGTGACTTAAGTTCATCAAGTTCTAGTATATTCATTCGATAAGGGGCCTTTGAGTTGGGTACTGCACCAGGTACCAGCTCAATGGTAAAATCCAGTTCCCTTTTCGGAGGTAGTACTGGAATTTCTTCAGAAAATACATCTGCATACTCCTTTAAAACTGGTATATCCTCCAATTTTAATTTATCAATGTTGTTTAAATTTTTCTCATTGGTTACCATTACTGCATAAGCCTTACAACCCTTCCCAACAGCTCTCTTAAGCTACAGAGCAGAAATCTACCTTACGGTTGTTTTCCTAGGGATTCCCTTTATGCTTATTGGTTTTCCATCATTATTTATACAAGTAAAGGTTTTGTCATAGCAATGTAAGATCACCCTATGCTGCTCTAACCAATCCATACTGATTAGTATGTCGTATGAACCTAGAGGTACTACATTAAGATTTACAAAAGTTTCAAATTGATCCATAATTACTGCACAATTCTTTACAAAACTAGTTACCTTCCTCTTTGCACCAGTAGCTAACTGAACCAACTAAGAACTTACAAACTTTTCAACATGCAGTTTACATTTTTCTACCAAATTAGGTGAAATATAACTTAAACTAGCTCCTGGATCAATTAAAATAGCTATGGGAGTTTGGTTTATCTTACCTTCTACTTCCACCATGGAAGTTTGATAGTCTACTTGCCGATTTTCCAAAGCTGCATTAATCCTAGGCATAGTCCTCGCTAAAGGTTCCAACAGTCATCTCCTCCTGTATTGTATGGATATTACTGACAGTCTTTTTTCGATTAGGATAGACTGAGGCATAATGTGGGCCATTACACTCCCAACACTTTATGGGTTCTTTTCGTTCAAAGTTCTTTGTGCAATTACTGTGATTATTAGCAGACTCTTTACTCTTTTCATTGTTCTAATTTCATGGGGGCTTCACTTGTTGGCCAATATCCTATCATGTTAGTTCATATTGTGGGTTTTAAAATTATCAAAAATTGAACCAATATATTGTTGGTATTGGGGGGATGAGGGGTTTAAGGTGGGGGTGGGTAGGGTGGTTTATAAGGATTGAGGTATAAAAGTGGTTGGAAAGGAGCTTTTGAGTATTGGGAGGGGGTTTCAACAAAAAGAGTTTGGGTCAATATCTCTTGAAATTAAGGGTATTCTTTAATATCCCATGATCACACGTGCTATGTGAAAGGTTCACTATCCACAAGGTGGTACATACCTAAGTAGACTTAAAAACTTACTGTTCAAATCTTTCATAGTCATTGTACCTAATTTTAGCTCATAGAATTCTTTAGCCCTTTCTTCATAGTACTGTTCAGATAAATATTTTTTTTAAAGTACTTCTTGAAGGTACTCCAATTTATGTTCTTCTCTCTTATTCCTTTCACTCTCTTTAAATCTTGCCACCATATATCAGCTTTCCCTAAAAGATTATAGATATCCATTCTAGCCTTTAATTGGTTAGAATAGTTATAAATCTAGAAGTACTTCTTCATCTCAGATAACCAGGATTCTGCTTCCTCCCCCTTTTCAGTTTCCCCATTAAATGTTGGCTATTTGATCTTCTTAAACTCTCCATAAATTTCTTCATACGATTTATATTTTCTCTTTCTAGTATGGTGGTTATCCTCACTACTATCATTAGTAGAATGAGAATTACGTTGATCACCAAATACTTCGGAAGATGAGATACTTTCATTTTTAAACTGCTTAGTTTTTTTATACTTATGTTGGTAGCTTATATATTTCGAATCAACGCTTTTACCCCTACCCTCAGTTTGAAGTCTTTCTATTAGGATCTGATTCAGCTCCTCCTGAGCTCTCAGAATTCTCTCATTTTCTTTTTTAACAGATTCCATTTCAAATTTTAATTCTTTTACTGTTTGTAAAAGTTCTGAGCAATTAGTGGTTATGTATTCTTGTATAGGTTATTTTTGTAAGTTTTATTGTTCAATATAGGGAGATTCCTCTTCCGCATATTCCTCTAGTCTTTCCATACATGTTGTTAAACTCAGAAACAAATTTCTTTGTTGATAACATTAAAAGAAAACAACATCCGGAAAAATGATTTAAATTCAGTGTTTCATAAAAGCAAGTTGAGCTTCATCATGGCCTAGTGTTTGAACCTTGTGCTCTGATACCACATGTCATAACCCCAAAATTTCATAAAAATTTAAAATTTTTAAGATAACATAAAATGTCTGAAGATGCAGTTCACTAATTGCTAGCGGTTAGCGAAAAATGAAACAATTTAACAATTAGTATTAATTAGTTTCAAAATACAATAACTAATACAACTTTCATTTTCATAAGTTATATAAAATGACTTGCATCCAGATTGCTTTTAGCTTTACTAATAATTTTACTTTTTGGCAAGTAGGTGAAAATCTATCTTTGAAAACTCGGGGGTTAATTAGCATTATGCTAACGCAGATGGACTGCCGGTTCTTACAGGTTCAACAGGTAACGAATGATCAAGTAGGAGTTTAATTTGTAAGGTAGCGAGAAGTATTTCTGTCACATGTTAATATGCTAGTAAATAAACTGATTATTTAAAAGCAAAGCTCTGACAAGGTAAAGTAATTTTATTCCATAGTTTTGGTTCTAAGACAGTATTCAAAGTTTAACCATAAAGATTGTTATCCTTGACATACTTAGCTAAACAAATAGATCCTTACTGTGAGCTTAGAGCTCAAGTTCTTTGTTATACAATTACTTTTATTGTAACATGCTCATACTGCTAATGTTATGCTCAAATGTACTGTCTTTTATGCACGAACGTATTCGTATAATTCTCAATGGTAAGGATTTCCAATAGATTACATAATTCTATTTGTCTCTTCCTTACTAGCCATGAAAATTATTAACTTGTTGTTTGTATGTAATTATGCTAAACATTAAGCTATAAACTTCAGTACTTAAATTATTGCCTTGTTGCAAGTATTATTGTAACAATATACAATACCACCTTGTTTTTATAATGTACCAAATATAATTGTTACTTATATCCATAGGTATCCTTACTACCTGGTAATTTCAATGATATAATGTAAGTTTGGTTCTTTGTAACTAGATACATTATCTTAAGGTGGAATACTACTTAGCCACCGCTTCTATAAAGTCGATTCACAGGCAAAAACACTATTAATGTTATTTCTGTAGTTTATAAGTCTTGTGCATGGTTTACACAATAGTAGATTACTATTGTAAATGTCACCATACTATAATAATTGTAGCTTATAATAACTACTATGGTAGATTTTACTACCTAAAACTTCTAACCTAAGGTCAACATCAAATTAAAACATTATAAATAAATTACTATACTATGCTAGAACCAATCAAGCACCAACATTCATATAATGACTTTGTAAACAATGATAAGATCCATCAAACTGTCATTTGTAAAGTTAGCATGCAAATCATTACTTATAAATGTTTATACTATGGTCGACCTCGTGATTATTTTATTGGAAAGGTTTTTACACCTTTACTCTATGGTCAACGGCATAGATTCATTATTAACAATTATAACGAACCTCAATACCATCGATTGCAATGATATAGTTTTGTGTTTCAAAATGAATATATTTATATACATTCTATAGTCGATTGCAAAGTTTTGTTATTGATCATGGCAATGGTATGTTGATAATTAAAAGCGCAGGTTGACTATAGACAAGAATCTCGCATGGTTAAATTATTTGAGAGGGCACGTGGTCTGCTCTCGTTCATGCATTGGCGACTTAAAAAGGCAGGAAACCCTATTCACTTGTCATTTGACTCCGAGGGTTTCGTCGGCCTGCGGGATGCTTTGTGTGGTTTTTCCTGGCGGCCATGAGAGACTGTTCCTCTGCTTTGCTTGCTTCGTAGCTTGTGTTTGATACTGTTGGCATCATTACTTAGTATTAAGGTCTCGAATCTTCTTGGTTGTAAGCTTTACTGTGCGAGTGGTTATTTGTTTAAAATTTTGGCCCGCAGCCTGTACAAGGTTTCAGCGCTGTCTTACTTGTTGCTCGTCACGGATTTGTGGAGTTTAAGTTGGTTTGATACTGTCTCCACTCTAGGGTCGGTGTAGGGGTTTGAATACTCCTCTATGTATTTCGCTTAAGCCGACGACAACTCCTTCACTGCTCGACTTCTCTTCTTACTAGCAGGTAATTATCTTCATTCTTTGTTAAGAAATCTCTTTTGTTAAGTTATTAATTAAGCTAGGGTTTATGCTTAGAAGCCGAGTCTTATTCTAAAGCTCATAAATGTGCTCTTTACAGGAACCTGCGACGGCTCAACCTTTAGTGGAAAAGAAATACATTTTTTGGCATTTAGTGAACTCGTGGCTTCCAACCGGTAAGCCCTAGTTTTGATGTGGGTTTTTCCCTACTTGCAATGAGGGTTGTTGGAAGGAAAAACTACAGTGCTTGGAAGCCTGGTTTCATTTTCTTCATTGGTTAAAATGTTTAGCATGTTGTTACTCCAGTTTTACTTAAAAACCCTTGCTGTTTACGTTGGGTAATACCGGCTCTTACGCCGTGATATGTATTTGGTTTTTGGTTAAGGATTTAGCCTTGCGGCTTGATAATGTGACACAGTTGGTCTTTTTTTACAAATAAAGAATTCGTTAATATTTGAGTTTTGTCTCGTTTTTGCTTTGTTTTCATTAACTTGTAACTAATGTGTTTATTTTACTGTTTAAAAGATTTATAAAAGATATTTACTTTCAGAAAAAGACTGTGGCCAGTCTAATGCATGGATTATAACTTTCTTGTTAAGTTTGTTACACAGTTAACAATGTATTTGGTTATAACTTAATACCAGTTAATTTGTATTTGAATAGATTAGTCGAAGGGGTTTCGACCCTTAGGTTTTCACAAGTATAAACTTGTCTGTTTTTTTTAATTTTTAAAATGCATAAACATATATAGTTCTTAGTTATTTCGTTTATTATTTATATTTACATTTGTTTTATTTACTACTTTGTAATTTATAATTATTTGGAGATATGTAGAGAAAAGAAAGTTAACTCTAGAACTCTGTTTAATTTTCATGTATAAAGGGATTATTAACAAAACCCTAAGATGGTTTTTATTAAGTAGAAGTTAAGATTAAGCTAACATTTTAAAAGAAGAAAATTGTTTGGTTATTAACTTGTTTATATACTTTCTTGAAGATTAGTTATTATCTCCTATAAACTTGTATTTCCTATGAGTATACTATTACTGTAATACTAGTGTAATTTGCTATTTCTTTTACCTATATTTTCATTTAGTTAAACTAAGTAAAACAGTAAATACAAACGAACCATAACACTGCTTTTTCATTTCATTTTAAACATTGAAATAAAATTTACTCTGCTATTTACATATACAAAATCATATCTACTATTTTCATTCTCTTAAGAATTCTTTCATTTACTTAAAGCATTCTAACTGTGCTAGAGTACGACCTGGTTTCCAGGTGTGGAAAAACATAGCCTGGAAATTTAATTTCTTTCTATTTAATTACTTCCCTAAACCATTTTCATTGCTATAAATAATTAAATAAGAATATTAAATCTAACATTTCACAAAATTTGAACTTTACCATTCATGTAGCAGATGAACTAAGATTTATTTAACTCAAACAGTAAAATAAAATAACATAGAACCTGTTGAGGACAAGACGACAACAGCTTTAGGAGGCCGTTCCTCCCTACCAATCTCCTGGAGAGCGCTCAAACAACGCTTCCTCAGGACCCCCGAGCCTGTTCCTGGTCTTCTTGGCTGATAACTGGGTGGAGAATGCAACTGTAGAACCCTATGTCACCCAACTTGTTCAATACCTCAGTAAAAGCAATCTGCTCTCAACAGTATGATCTTTAGCTTAAAAGTTGCAACTATATCAATCAGCAGTTATCCCCTCAAACACTTTCTAGTTTCCCCTCCATTGAATTTCTCTAAAGTAAATTCATTTACCCTGAATGATCACTTCTCTAGAATGAGCAGCCTCAGCTCTCTTCAATGGGAATTTTTATAAAGATGCCTAGGTCTTCTGGTTTAGTTTTCATTAATTGAGCCACCTGCTCTGATTCCACTTTCTTGGGGAATCATGACCACAAATATAGGGAGGTTGCCACCTGCAACAGTTGGAAGTGGTTTGAGGATGCTGCCACATGTCATTTTGCTCTCCACCCAGTATCCTCCACCAATTTGACCAGTAAACACTCTTTTAACAGCTCTCCTAAGCTGTTGTATCCTCATTTATTTATTTATAAATAAAATATTCTGAATTTACATTAAATATTCTTGACCCTACTGGTCATCAATTACAACTTAGCATAAAATTTAACATAATGTTCCTCGAATAATATAAAATTGGTTTTTGCAAAATTGGGGCATGTGACAATACATTAGCCATAGTCCAGATAGAATTACATAATAGATTACAAATTGAAACAACACGTCTCACAGAAGCAACAAGGTTGGGAAAATTAACTGAGAATAAAGGAAGGCTGATCTAGATAAAGGTGAGTTCTACTGACAATAAGTATGACATACTTAGTAAAACCTCAAGTCTAAAAGGAACGTGAATATTTATAAATAAAGATCTCACTCCAGAAGATCAAGCAGAATTAAGAAAGGAGGTTCAAAAGGTAAAAGAAGCTAGGAAGGAAGGAAAATGGGCAATAATTAGAAATAGAAAATCCGTTATTCGAGATGGAAACCAAAAAGATAGTAATAAATATCAATTCAACATGATCCAGATTCTTTCTTGGAACTGTTGGGGTTTTCCATGGAACAAAGTCCCCAAGCTAAGTTGGGTCTCGAATGAAGTTAATATTATATTGTTAGTTGAAACTTGGGAGCACGAAGAATCTAAGGTCCCTAACATAGATGTATTTGTACTATGGTCAATATGGAACAAGTGATCCTATCGTAGAGGCATTGGGGTATAACTTGTTACATTAGCAAGAACATCTCCCCCCATGCTAGGATTTATAAAAGAGACCCTTACAACCAATATATTTGGATAGAGATTACTGACATTAATGATAGAAAAACCTACATAGCAATCTGTCATTAGAGGAAATTTCACCTCAAAATGGGCCTCCTAAAAAAAATTAATAAAATAATAGTTAAAATAATAAAATAATATTTATTAATTTTGAAAGAAGAAAAGAAAAAAAACTATTTTTTTGTTTGTATTTTTGACATATCTCCCTGTGTTTTTACTCAAATTTCGATCAGGAGAGCTCGTTGGATATGGAATTTTATTCCGCATCCAACGAGCTCTCCCGATCAAAATTTGAGTAAAAACATGGGGAGATATGTCGAAAATACAAACAAAAAATGTAGTTTTTTTTATGATACCTATCCCCAAATTTATATTAAAAAAGTGTTTAACACCTATACGGTATTTCAAATTTGAATCAATTTCATTGGCTAAAACATGATGACATGGAATTTGAGTTAAAGTTAAAAGGCCCATTTTGAGTTGAAATTTCCTCTAATGTATTTTGCCCCTATTAATTCTAACTTCTATAAGAAAAACAATTTAGATAAAAAATTGTCCTTACAATGGTTTAGAGAATGATATTTCTAGCCTAAGGAATGAAGGTAATATCCTCTGAATGGGTGACTTTAATGCTTGAACTTCAAGCAACCAAGGTATTCTTCTAAGCAATCATTCCAACCCTAATCCTCTTTGGTTAGATGAACACCTTACTCTAGATGGAAGGTACAAAAGAAGCTCTGAAGATCTAGGGGGGAATTTGTTCATGTCTGAGCTAATCAAGCTCTATGGTGCTCAAGATCTCATAATTTGCAACGGTCTAAAGAAGTGGATCAATTCTATCCAGATGACATGTATCCATGGGCTTGGTAGCAACGTGGTAGACTATGTTATTTCCGATATCCATTTATACAACGAAATAATAAATTTTGACATCTTAAATGACCATGAACCTGACTAAGATCATAGACCTTTAATTGTAACTCTCAATTTTGTCATGCATAGAGATCCTATAGAAAATAATCCTCACAGCCAAAAAAACTTGATCTTTGATAGAAATAAAAATGATCTTTTTCTAAATGAATTAAAAATTAATTTGCTTCTTTTATCAAGTATAGGCAGCATAGAAGACCTCTATCATAATTTTACCACAACCCTCTCATATTCTATTAACAAGTTCTCAATTGAAGTTTCAAGTAATAAAAGAAATAGAAAAACCAACCTTTGGTATGATAAAGACTGTAAAAGTGCGAGGAGAGAAATTAAGGAAGCTCTTGATGAGTCTCTTAAAATTGACAAGATAAAAATATACAAAGCCCTAACTAAAAGGAAGAAAATGCAATATATTCCTAAAAGACAAGAAAATATCTTACACCTCTCTAAGGTGGCTCCTAAGAAATTTTGGAGGCTGATTCTAGCTAGAAAAATTAAAGATAATAATAGAATTGCTTTACACAACTGGAACTCCTGTCTTAAAAAGCCTTATGAATCCCCAAATGGAATAGATAACTTTGAAACCCTGCTCACAATGAAAGAAGTTTTCTCATTAGAAGACATAGATTTTGGGTTTAAGCGTCTGGCAAATGGAAAAGCTAAGGACATTGAAGGTTACCAGGAAGAAATATTAAAAATTGGAGGTCCTGTCCTCAACCCTCACATCCACAAGCTTTTCAATCAAGCGGTCAAGCAGGGTTCCCTAAACCTTGGACTCAAAGCCTCATTATCCCTATTTTTAAAAGTGGGGATACAAATAACCCCTCTAATTACCGGACAATTATGATTAGCCCTCTCTTAGCCAAGTTATATGGTATTATTTTGGAAAATAAGATCAACATATGGCTTGAAAGTGAAGGTAAGTGGGCTAAAGGGAAAGCGGATTTTAGAAGGAAACACTCAACAACGGACCATCTCGTTATGCTTAGGATAATTTTGGAGGAATGTCGTAATGATAAATCCAATCTCTTTTGTTGCTTTGTGTACTTTAGAAAGGCTTTTGATACTGTACCTAGAAATAACCTATGGAATAGATTTTAAGATCTAAACGTTCCTTTCGAGTTGAGAGCCGCTGCAATAAGGTTATACGAGAATGTCATTGCCAAGTTTAAGACCAACGAGGGTTGGTCGAAAGATATTAAGTGTAATATCAGAGTTAAACAAGGTCGCCCCCTCTCCCCCACCTTGTTTGGCATTTACATAGATAAGCTATAAATTTGTTTAGAGGAAGCAGATTGTGCTGGAACGATCTTAGCTGGAATAGTCATCATCCTTCTTCTCTATGCTGACGATATTATTCTTCTAGCAAGGTGTCCATCTGATCTTGATAAGCAACTAAAACTTCTTAAGGATTTTTGCTCTACCATGGGTATGACTGTTAACACTGACAAAACAAAAAATATGATTATCAAATCCAAGAAGGACACTTACGCTAATTTTGTGTATGACAATAGAAACTTGGAGGAAGTGTCTTCTTACAAATACCTAGGGATTGATATTAATCACAAGCTCAACTAGAAATATAGCTTTAAGAAAAGGATTAATGGAGGGTTGAAAGGTTATTTGGTCTTGAAAATAATTGTAAAGCAGTAAACCTTGTGACATGGGATAAAAACAAGATCCTCTTTGAAACTCTAGTCACTCCTGTTATCTTATATGGGTGTGAGGTTTGGGGTTGCAGCATCTCTAGAGAATCCTGGAGAAATATTGAGCAAATCCAAAAGCATTTTATAACATATAACCTCAAAATGAAAAGCAATACACCCTACCCTATTCTCCTTATAGAAGTGGGTCTTTCCCCTACCGAGAGCCTAGCTACGACTAGGCTCCTATTGTACAAGCACAAAATCCATTACATGGGAGACCATAGACTTCCTAAGCTAGCTATAAATTCCAGCCAAAACCACCTAAGGCTCAAGCGAGGTTGGTATAAATATACGAGGGCTTGGTTAAAGCATTAGGAGATTGAGGAAAAAATTTGCATTGCAAAATATTAATAACATTAAAAATATTGTTACTTCTAAGTTTAAGGAGAAAATGTAGTGTGAGAAAGATTTAGAGGATAAAAGAAAATTAATATATTATAAGGAGTTCATCAACACTACTCGAGAAGATCAAAAGTATCTCTAAGTTTTAACTAGTTCAATGAAAAAAATCCATATAGCCAAGATAATAATGAACTCTCATGAACTACATAGTGAAACTAGTTGTTGGGCAGTTCCTAAATTACCATGGGTGGAAAGGATCTGCCATCTCTATGAGAATATGAACATTGAGGATGAAAAACACTTCACCTTAGAATGCCCTGTGTACACCCACATTAGATTTCAGTTTCATAATATTTGTTGCAATCTCGACCTTCCTAGCCTTTTAACTTGTCAAAATTATAGTGAGCTCTAGACGCTTCTCTCCAAGCTCTTTGAGCATATAAATACAATTTTAAAACAAACTAAATAATTCGTTTCTTTAGATCCAATAGAACAAAGTTTGGTCTGAGGGGACATTAACCATCATCATCATTATCATCATCATCATCATCATCATAAAAACTATAAAAATAAACATAATAATTACAAATATTTTTTAAAATTGAATTATTCATCTCCAATAGATTAGCATAGTGAAATATGTGCACGCCCTTTAAGTGAGTAAAAGCATATAAATTTGAAAGATGTTACTTGGGTTATTGCATTTTCTATGATCATTCACTTAGACTCTGTGAAGTTCCTCTCAGCGAGGAGATGTGGTTTGAGGGGTATTGTCATGTCAACCATAGAAATTCTTTCTCTTTCCTTATTATCAAGATGGGGTTAAAACTGGGTGTTTCCACAGGACCATGTTGTCAACTTCTTGCTATTGTTGGGTGTCTCACATAAAAATAAACATTTGGAAAAACCCTAATCCCTAATAGAGTAAAAAGTGGCATTGTTGGGTTAGCATGGCTGACTGTATTGCTCCAAAATGTCCAAAGATGAACACAACCCATCACCATAATCCATGGTCATTGAAGTATGCCTACTAGTTAAGCCTAATTAAATATAGGCTAATCAAAGAGAAACAAGTATTATTATTATCATAACCTTGACAGTGAACAAAGGTTGTTGGATACATAGCACTTATTAATACTCAGTGAATGTGAATGTGCTTGTACATACAAAAGTAACGAGGATGAGCTTAAACATAAATAAACAACAATAGATGCAATAGGTTGCTTCTGAAGACTACATACCACGCTAGCCTCCTTAATACTAGTTACTGTACATAGAAAATGTTACGGGAAAAGGAAATGGAATAAGGCCACTGTATTAGAAACAATTTCCACGCGTTGGAATCAACGAGAAGTGAGTTAAAAATGACCATGATTGGTTAATCAACTCATATGCAGCCAGTGAACACCCATCCATATGGGTAAAGCCCTATATGGTTAAACCTATGAGTGGAACACTATTAATCAATGTTTAAATCAACTAATGACTAATGAAAATATGATGAATAGCAAAAATGTTAACACATTTAATCTGACTTTTTTATTTAATAGACATAGTTAAGAATGTTATTCTATACATAATGCATGTTGTTATTATTAAAAAATATATTTAAGTTAGCACCTTTTAAATATAAGATGCATATAAGTATAAAATAAAAATATAATTATTTTTTACAATAATTTTTTTCTAATTAATTATACTAATTAATCAAAATTGATTTCAATATTACTTTAATTTAAAAATTTTAATATTATCCATAAATTTGTTTATATAAATTTAAAATATATGATTATTGTATTTAAATATAAATAATTTATAAAATTAATTTTACTTCAATAATATGTTTAAATTTATAACTTCACATTCTATATCTTTTTTTATTTCCAATTTATATTAACCTTAATAATATATATTTTAAATTAAATGTACATATCATCAATATATAAATAATAATAACAATGAAATAAAGTTCATATTCTATTTTTTTTTAAAATTCAAGTTTATATTAACTTTAACAATCTATTTTTAAACTAAACATATATGATCAATATATAAAAATTAAAAATTTAATCCAATTGTATTCATGGGAAGATCATTTTCATTAAAAATAACAAATCTCTATCAACACTTTTCCATTGAAAATAAAAAATACCAATTGAACATGGATGCATATGTCCACCTGCCATCACGACAGCTAGCCGTGCCTTGACCTAGGAGCCTGTGGTGTGGCACTTCGCATGCTACATATTTAAGGTGATCCTTCAAGCAAGTAAGCGCATTAAGGTTGACAGAGGTAGAAATCCCCTCAAGTGATGGAGGGACGACGTTGCAGTACCAATTGCATTAACATTTGCTCTATGGAAATGGATATGGAGTGTGTGGCCATTGAGATTCTCCACTAGGGCTGGTTAAGGAGGCGGGATGATGAATCTATACTGCTCATTTCATGGCTCCTTGTCTCGGTCTACATTGTATGTTCTAGGCTATCTCCCACAACAATGTTTAATTGGGGCTCTTTGTAGCCAATGGGAATTGCTCTGTGGTCGTCCCTGCAATGGGTTATCTCCTTTCATTTGCTCCAGACTTCTCTGGACTGCTCAATGTCTAGGCAACCAGGCACCCCTCGTAGAGGTAGCAATGGTCATGGCAAGTCCCTGGGCGCAACCATGATTCAATGATGGAGGAAGGCTATGAGCTTGGTTTTTTTATGTTGGTCCGTGTGTTGATATATGAATGGGAGGCACGCTTTGTTACAAAGCATTTGGCTTCGGGAAGAGGTGGAGGTAAATTTAACACTACTAGTTGATTAAGAATATGATGGGTACACTAATGGAGGATATGATGAATAATTGGAACTCATCCCATAATATTGTGCTCACGACCAAGGAAAAATTAATAGAGTTGGATGACCAACTCAATGGATTGGATGCTACTTTTTCTTGGAAGCACCTACCAAATGAGAAAAGAAGAACTAGAACCACTGACGTAGGAAGCAACAATGCAACTAGAGGATGGTCGATGGCGAGAGGCTCAATTCTGGTTCAGGCGACACCGATAAGTGCTCCATTCCTTGTGCCTTTAACCATAGGGCCTCTCCTCAACAAGTGTGTACATGACAATGACCATCTGCAAGTATTCTCCCCTCCTGGTCAAATTACTAACTTCGACCTCTGATGATGACTTCCAAGGTGGTTGTACCATCCTCGAGGAGGTTTCTCCTCAGTAGAATGTGGATGAAGACCTCGTAGATGGCTCTGCCACCCATGGGTTCTGCATGTTATTTCCAACTTTTCTGTTTTTGTTTGTTTAATAGGCTCTTGTTTAAACTTTCTTTGAACAGTAAAATAGATGAGTATATGACTGTGGCTTGGTTTCCATATGGAGGATGGACATTTTGTGATGAAATTTTCAGACATTTATGTGTTTTTGACTAGTTGGGATGGTGGTTCCACTGTCTCATACCACCTCGGATGTCTACCTACTATTTAATTTTTGATACCTTTGTTTAATAGAATTTGCAGATTTGCAAAAAAAAAAAAAACCAATTAAGAACTTTTTCCTTAGAAATAATACAATTAGTTAAACATCACATTAAAATCAAAATAACAAATTAAAAAAATAATAAAAATCTTATTAAAAACATTTCTATTAGAAATAATAGAATTAAATAACAACAAGCCTATATAATTGTCAATAATTAATGAGTGTTGACTCGATAATTGTCAACAATTAATTAGAATATTGAAACAAAAGCAAAAGCGAGATGAACGATAAACAAAACACATACACCTACTCTAGGACTACGCAGCCATAACCAACGCTCTCTCGCTCGCTATAATTATAAATGTGAGCGTTTTGAAGTTGTTGCATTGATGGGCCAAGCAGTACACTGATGAATTAATGACACATACAAACAGACTGATAAAATAAGGCAGCTCAGCTCCTCCCACATTGATCCGTATAGCTGGCTCATGGATAGAAACCTTTTGCATGACGAATTCCTTAGAGCCGTTTGCACATTACTCTGAGGCCCCTTGTGACGTTTATTGCACTGCCAACCTAGGAACCAAAATTCCAAAGCTGACGTGAACAAAAACTATGCTAATCAAGATTTAAATAAATAATTTAAAAAATATATATATTTGATATAAAAAAAATATAAAGAACTTTAATTTTTTATTATTAATATCAAATATACTATTAAAATTAATAAGATCAACCGATCCATATATGAAGCTATCTAATGACATAATAAGATACATTACAATCCTACGAATAAATGAACATATTATATAGCAACTCGAACATAGTCAACTCAATTTTAAGAACGTATACATTACCCCCACAAAGCATTGACAATATCAACTCATTTATAACTACTAAATTTCCCCAAAAGGTGCAATAAAACGCTGAAGGGATCTATGGTCGTCCATGATACTAAACAATGAAAACAATCTTCAAGAAAAACAAACCTGGATTAAAGAGGTGTAGATCATAAAAAGCATCATTCATCAAGTATTGGGAGAAAATGGAGTCCATATGGGAGAAATTTGGAAAAAAAAATATTCACCTCTAGGAGATCAAAACAAAGAAGGCACTATACTGATATAATATATACAAATGTATAGTAGTTTTGAGAAGCAATCTTAAATTTTAGAGCTTTTGAAACAAAATTCTCAATTAGTTGTTAGTAAGAATAGGTTGATTTGATTCAAAAGTTCATCTTTCATATAGAGCTCTTTTGTACCTAGAATCCTACCAAAAAGTTCCACTTGTGAAAATATTCAAACATAAATGTAAATTAGCTTTGATAATTTATAAAAAAAATCTTGATTTTTTTAAAGTCTTAAATGCAAACCTTTTTCCATAGATTCCCTAAAAAAATTAACTTAACTTGCACAAATATCTCGAGGCATAAGAGAAAATGGTTCTTAAGCATGGAATTCCATTTTAAGATAGAATAATAATAAAATAAAAAAATCATCTAAGAAATTTGTAATTGCTATACTCCAAGGAGTTAAGGACTAACAAAAGAAAATATAACTTTCATCAGTTACCACAAAAAAGTATCATCGTTCCTAACTATAACGTTATTTTGATGTTAATTGGGGCCAATGTCAAACATTCAAAACATAGGTTCATTAACATCGTTAAAATGTTCAAGAAACTCCCTTTCCGAATCTTTTTCATGTAGAACTCAAGATTTTGATTCTCAATCAGACCAAACCATTTTTAGTACCAATAAAACATGTGAAATTCCTTTTCTAAATAATCTAACATTAACAACACAAGTGAACAAACATCCCTATCAACACATCCACATTTGTCAAGGCATGAAGCAATTAAAACCATTAGTCGACCACTGGAAAATTTATCTTTTAGATGTGGGTCAAGTTTGTGACCTTCTTGTAGCTTCTTATCATAAGATACATGTCTAATGAATCCCTAAAAAATATAAGGCATACAAAGGATAACCAATAATTGTATAGTTGTATACCATATGGAGCATATGAACTATCAAAATCACCTCAAAATGAAAGGATAATGAGCACCTATGTTATATCAATATTATAAACCCTAGTGGAACCCCATAAAACCTATTCATACTTTAGATAATCCAATATCCCCCGTTTATGAAATGACAAGAGAAAACAATTAACTTGTTCACATTTCTTGACCAAATGAAGTTCAATGCCAATCCATTCCAACTACAACATTTATGGTAGATATGCAACAAGTACTAAACGATAGACAATATAAATTGTTCTAAAAGTGAGGAAACTTAAGGACAAGGCGTTGGTGGAGGAGAAGTTCGATTATGCTCCCACAATTGCCAAATTCATGATCTAGAATCTACCTAGATATTAAAATGGTTAAACTAGGTAGCTGAGTTGAGGGAAGCTAAATTAGGTTCATTAAAATCTTAGAATTTTCACAATTCTCAATTTCTAGTGGAGATGTTTATGGAAAATTGGATAGTACTACAAATAATCAACTCATCTATCTCTTTGTCTCGATGCCTAGATAATGACCCACATGATACATCCAAATAAAATATTTTCATGCAAGTGAGTTTCAAATGGCTAGAGAATAAATGTATTCTCAAATAAAAAAATCCATGACAAACAGAACAGGACCTGGAACACCAGTTACAAGTGAGAAAGTAAAAGGAAACCTAGAACACAAGTTACAAGCAATAAAGTAAAAACATAAGGTGTCGAAGGCGACTTCAAACATGAAAAGACGAGAAAGTAAAAATTTAGGAGGCTGATTGTTGGGTGGTATTTGACATGACATATATTTTGAAAAAATTCTACATATGAAGGAGCAACAATGTCGGACAATTATCTAACCAATTGGAAGCTTCTTAGTCTTCATCTCCCTTATAGTCACGTGGAACTGATCATATGATGGCAGGAAACAATGTAACGACTTCTCATTCGCAAGAGGGGGCAATGAGGCCAAAGCATTGAGAAGGTAAAGAAATGGAGTGTCCCAGTCACATTGCATTGCATTTTCTCTGTCGTCGTTGTGTGCATAGGTAGAACATCAACAACAAAATTGTACAACCACCACAGTGTAGAGGAAGGCATGACAACTTTCTAAGTGATGCAATGGATGATGATGTCTATAATAGTGTCCATGAACCAACTTACAATAGAACAATGAGAATACAAAGTACAATAATCTTGATAAATTATAGAAGTGCAAGGGCCACTCATATATTAAAGATACAAATCTCTAATATATTATCCAAATCCTAAAAGAAAGGATTAAAAATAAAGCTTTCATGGGAAATTTTGAGTAATATATAACAACACATGACCACAAGCCAAAAACTCTCTCGAGGGATGCAACCAAAGTGGGAGACAAGAGAAAGGGAAGAAGCCTTGGTGTCCCTTGAGTTTGTTGTCTAAGAATGAGGGGACATTACACCCTCATGGATCATTCACTTATGTTTATGTCAACATTGAACAATCATAATATTCCAATTGCTAATACTTGTACTTTTGTTCTTGTTGAGAACACTACTATTTATGTACAAAAAGTGTTTTAGAATGAAGATCATCAACCTAGGTTCAACACTATAAACATAGACCAAGTTTAAAACTTTGCTTCATGATATTTACTTAAAAAGCTGAATAAATTTTTTTCTTATATAAAGTCATAGTTATAGTTACAAGATTAAAGCAAACACCTTAGAAGGTAATAGCCAACAACATTAATCAGACTTGACTAACAAATTTTCTTGTATTAAGTCATAAATATAGTTACAAGATTAAAGCAAACACCTTCGAAGGCAATAGTCAACAACATTAATTAGACTTGCAATGTAGTAATAGAGAATGTGGTAATCATTCTCAAGTGACTTTCCATCATATTATTTAACATTTAAATCTTACTTTATTTTTCTATATAATACCATTGAGAGTCAAGGTTTAGGACTCACTATGTTGTAAGTAAAAGTGGCATGATTTGTTTTTTAGGACTCACTATGTTGGTAAAAGTTGCATGAATTTATTGGAACACAAGAATGGAAGTACCTTCCTTGGTGAACAAGAAATCTATAATTAGTTATACAAATTTAGAGAAATAATTATGATAAAATAAATTTTAAAAAATAAAATTAAAATACTAGATTAAAAATGAGTAATTATTATATTAAAAGTTAGAGGGTAATTACATTGATTTGAGAAGAGAGCTATGATGAGATCATACTTGTGATGTGCATATTATATAAATGTCATTTTCTGTTCTTTTTTAAAGGTTTAAAATTAGCAGTTTGTGTCTTATGATTCGTTCAAGTGCTATGTCACATTGAGACATTATTCAAAGGTCATATTGGATTTTGATATTCCTAAATGATTGTGTATCGTTGTGACTTTCCTCATGGGGTAGGATGTAGTTTGGATTCCTTGATGGTTATGTCACATTTAGTGCATATGGATTTCATTGGTGTATGGATGGAAGAGTTACCAGTATTTCGTTCTGCTTCCACTGAGCAAAATTCGTGCTCTGCACCACACCTGTTTTTCGTCCAGATTTTGTACCACAACCCCACGAGTATTCCATTCCACTTGAGTGAGCTAAAAGGATGAATGGAAAACAAAAAAATTTGATAACCCTCACCCCTTCTTATTCATATTTATACATTGCATTGAATATATCACCCGTGGAGCACATTACTTAATTGATTGTTCTCATGATGCTACGTTGCCATATGGAAAGCTTATTGGGTGGTGAATGGTTTCACTCCAATGGAGGTCGACTTCTCAAGCTAATTTTAATTTTTACAACTATTACTACGTGTACTTATCACATGTTAAATAAGCTATTTTTTATTATTTTGAAAGTATTAATTATTAATTTTGGACGACGCCCATAGAATCAATTTGAAAAGTACACTTGTCTCATTCTAGTTTAATTTTAGATGAAGCCCATAAAATCAACGTGGACATAAAAACCCTAGATTTAGCTTTAGCAATAGCTCATATAAGCCCCATTGAACGATCATACTCATTCATACATAAATTTATAATCTTGCCACACAAAAACAAACACAATAATTGTAAATGGATGTTAAAAACAAACAAAATAATTGTAAATGGATGTTTTTCTCGAAGTTGTATCAATTGTAGATTCCTTTTGTTATAGGTTTTTAAGAAGAGTCATACGAATTAGTTAGTATTTTTATAATTATTATTTTTAAAAAGACTCGCAACTTTATTACTCAAAAGAATAATACGACTTAAAATTGAAATTGATATAATACTTTAAGAAGAATAATCATAATTGAAATTGATACAGATAATGTTTATATATATTAATTAGACATTTAGTTTTAATTATGTATTTTAATATCTTTTTATTTATATTTATTACATATTTAGTTTCAATTATATTTTTAACTATAAAAACTAAAAATTCATCCAAAAACAAATTCAAGATCATGAATGTTCAAGATGATTATATGGTTGAGCTAAAATGCCATGGCGTACCTACTTGTTTGCTTCTGGATTTGCTCGTCCTCTTCCACAAAGTGTTTGACACTGGCATATATGAACCACCCCCAATTTAATGGACTTCCATTTTGTTTTCTCATAATCACATACACACGGTTAACAAACAAATGTAAAGTGCATTTGGCTTGAGAAAATTGGCCTACATTAAATCCGTCAGAGAACTGAGAACTGTTCACTTTTAGGCAGAATCTATATACATGGATGGGATCTCATTGCCCTTATAAACTGACTTTCAGCTAAAAGGAGCTACTGGCCTCCTAATTAACTCACCCCATATAAATTCCCAGGCGTTTTACATCTGATAACTTCACGGGCTTAAGTATAAATTCTTCTGCGCCTTCCTCCAGACATCTGTGCTTTGGTTTACAAGTCTCTGTCAGAACAGTCATGCAACTAGCTATGCCATTGTGTAGTTTAATCTTTATTAAAAAGAGAACATCGAGTCTGCATTGGAGTTTTTACCTGCGCTTCCGAGAAGGCACGTCTTCCGAGACCTGATCACCACATGAATCTCCCTGACCTTTGAGGATTCCTGCAAGTTTTTGTGAAAAACTATCATGTCACTATCTCACCTTTTCCAAATGAATGTAACGGTTTATCCTCTAAACATTTGGAAAGAACAAAACAATACCTTTATTTTCTTGAACAAATCATAGCCAGACATTTTCAGTATAGTGTAGGCCGTAATTATCATACTCACCTGAAGGTCATCCTGCATCAGAGCTAGAGACTGATATTTCAATGAATCATACAACACAAATATTCACACACATTAAATAAATAAAAATTAGGATGCATATTTCGTTACTTACATTTACAACGTTGGCATCGTCTACTAATCCCAAAAACTCCAATGCTCTTGTCCCACTGTCCATATTGGTTACTGCATTGATGAAAATATAACACTTTATAATATATGACCAGCTTTCAAATCGCTGAAATGATACAGGGATTTTGAAAACAAACGATTCTATACAAAATCCCCATGAATTGAAATTAAAACAACTCAATCAGTTATAAGATGTTCAGCGAATCAGTCTCAGTCGTAAAGGTATTCAGATAGGGATTAGTTTTCTTAGAAGCCCCCAAAATTTATTGATTTTTCATTTCTTTCTATAAGTAGAAGACATCTTCGCATAATAAACGATTACTCAAACATGCTGTTGGCAGTCGAGTTGGTTAGCCTCTGCAAAATTTAAGAAACGAAACGTTACAGGATGAAAATCATTGTAATATGAAAAAAAACCATTATATGCAAAACAGTAAAAGACAGAAGTAAAGAACGAAACCTGGAGCGTGCTATGTCTCACAAAAATGATTGAAGAGTGCTATGTGAAAGTTCTTCTTGCAAAGATACCAATGTTTCCATGCTTGGAATCTCTTATAAGAGCACCCACCCACAACTCAACCATATTGGATAGAGAGTGCACCCTACTCGTCCTAGCGTTTCCAAGAAGCAGTAGATTATGGCGCTTCCTGCAACTTATCCTCGTTAACGTGATCAAAACTCCTCGCAAATTTAAAGCGCACTGCTAGACATGGCACTGGATCATTCTGTAAGAGGTCAGGCTGGTAGAAGTAGTCATTATGGATGTCGTTAAAGGATGCGTATACGCCAAAGGAGTTAGCTCTAGCTTGTCTATTATCTTGTACAAGTGTTTCACATAGGAAAACTGTCATACGTGGCAGTTTTCAATTTGCCGGAGGGACGACCATGAACCAATGAAAACTGGCCTCCATGAATGAACCAATGAACACTGTTGCCCAGAAAGAAGACCCCAGAGAAAAACGCCTTGCCCCTTAAACATACTCCATTGTGATATAATGACATATTCCTCTCTTATGAAATAAATTATTTGTAAAACCATAAGCATTGATATGACCACCTTAATATATTGACACAATGTACATAAGCAAGAATTGAGGTTAAGATCGCCGCTAGATAGCGTAACCATGTATTCTGTTACAAAAAGAACATAATAATCCACGTGGACTCGATATTTAAAAATATAAATCGATCCATGGGGCAAAGCCCAATATATTCCTCTTTCACCTTTTATTATTTACCATCATTTATATACAGTCCATTACACGAGAGTTTTGCTTATTTAAATCCACCCAACCTAAAATTCTTACCTGTTCATTAGACTGACGCGTTCAACGTCTTCTTGGATTATACCGCCCTTTAATGTTGGACCCAATTATTTAAAGGTACCAGCATTTGTATGGAAAGGTGCAAAGAATGTCGAGAGGATAAAAATATTGTATTTTTTTGCAATTGAATTGTTTAGCAATTGAGTATTTTTACAATTTGTCTTTTTGGTTTTGTGGATTGCGGAGGGGATTTTATTTTATTTTATATATGTTTGTGTTTTCGCAAGCTGTATTTGGCAGTCGGAGATAGGAATGCGCAAGTCATTTTTTGGGGTTTGTGGAAATCAATTTCCCGCAACCAGCAACCTGATTGCAGAATTTTGGAATTTATTGGTTTGACAAATTTTTGTAATTATTTTCAAAATAAGGTTTTATGTTTTATGGTTTCCACAATCCGCAATCCACAATGTGGGTTGCAGAACGCAGAATGAAATTATTGATCATTTGACAATTGTTAAAGTTCCGCATTCCGCAATCCACAAGAATTTGCGGGTTGCGGGTGAGCAATGTTGCAAGTGTGATTTTTATTGAGTTTCCGCAATCCGTAATGCGGACATTGCGGATCTATTTTTGCATGTTTTTCTCTTTTCCTTTCCGCAACCCGCAACCCGCGATGCAGATTGTAGAACCGAAAAATAAAAAAAACTTTATTTTGAAAAGGATTTCCGCCATCTGTATTCCGCAATAATTTGCGGGTTGTAGAAAGACAAACTTTTATTAAAAGAAAACTCCGACTCTTGATCTATCTGAACTTTATATCCTTATCTAGATCTGTAACTTCTATAGCTTCATTGTCAACCCGCAAAGAATGGACGATTGAGATTGAAGCGACAAACTAAAATGGATGATTTTATTGGTAAGTGTTCATCACAACTTGACAGGTGTTTGTTGACAACCCGCAACCCACAAAAAATGGACGATTGAGATTGAAGAAGAAAAGTAAAATGCAGAGATGAAAAATAACCAAAAACTTTAGATATTCTAATTTCTGCAATCCGCATTTGTGGACTGCGGAATGAGGGATGATATTAGCGATTAGGAAAAAAAATTTAAAGTTCTGCAATCAACAATCCGCAAAACATTTGCAGAACGCGGATTATGGAAATTGTGTTCGAAATAAAGTTTTTATTTTTTGGTTGCACAATCCGCATTGTGGGTTGTGGGTTGCAGAAAGGAAAAGAGAAAAACAAGCAAAAATAGACTTTTCCGCAATCTGCAATGAGGATTACGGAAACTCAATAAAAATCACACTTACAACATTGCTCACCCGTGACCCGCAACCCACAAATTCTTGCGGATTGGGGAATGCATAACTTTAACAATTTTCACATGATCAATAATTTCATTCCGCATTCTGCAACCTGCATTGCGGATTGCGGAAACCATAAGATCTTAATTTTTCTGGGTATTTTCACTTTCGCATTTTGCTTTTCCACCGTGATCTCAACCGTCCATTTCTGCAAAGATCTACGGCTCAGATCTATTTTGCCGTTGAGCCCTGGTTTATTTAATTCATTTGAATTTACCATGAGTATTGACCATATTTACTTGCATTTTTTGCTACGTCTGAGATTTTAACTGCGGATTTTTCTTGCTCAAGCTCACAAATCCTCACGTAAACATAATACATAAATATGTATGGTGTGCACAATTATTATATTTTTATATTTATTAAAGTATATCGATATTTTTTGTATTTATTAAATATCAGTTTTGTATGAATGTTTAAACTGTAATATTTATTAAAGAATTGATTTTATATAACATAATTGAAGAATGATGCAAATTGAATAAAACACAAATTAGGAAAAGATACTAACTTGTTAAATGATGCATTACAACATTAAAATAGAAACTATTTCCTTAA
>LPNX010364403.1:6004-21097 GCA_001517045.1 Pseudotsuga menziesii | reverse complement strand
ATATGTTTATGCATTGTGGAAACAAAGGATTGTTGAATGCATGTATGATTGAAAATGAAATGTGTGTATTTACTTAAGTAATTTGTGAATGCTGGAATAGTTAATTCCCTACCCAGGAATGGACATGAAGGAGCTCATGTGCCTGTTGGGGAGGCATGAAGGATATGAAAGCCTCATTGATGAGACTTGGACTGTCATGCAAATTGGGTAATTAACTAACTGACTTTAATGTCTATACTATGCTTGGTCTGATAAAAATTTCAATGGTGCATTTCATAGGTGAGAAAAGTGAAACCAGGTGGTGCACATTGATCATGGCAGCAGATCAAAAGTTGTTGGAATTGGCTGGAAGTCTCCTTCAAGTGATTGCCAAGACCCAAGAAAATCTTGGGGAGATGCTTAGGATACAGAGAAGGCAGAGTGAAATGAACCACCAGATTTTGCAAGACTCTATTGGTTTGCAAAGGGAGGTGAAAAGCCTTCTGGGAGAAATCGGCAAAGGAAAGGAAGGTGGATCAGCAATAGGAAAATTGTCCAAGCGACCCGATAAGAAACGGTCCAGGCATGAAGACTTAAAGGAAATTGAGCAGGTAAAGATGAAGCAGCCAGTGAGATGATGGAGATGCGGAGGACATCATTTACGCCGGGACTGTCTGATGAGGGAACATGATGAGGGCAATAGCCGCAAAGTTCCTAGACTTCGGGATCAGCTGGAAGCTGAGAACCAGCAGGAAAAGTCCATGGAAGCCAAAAGGCTTGGTCTTGAACGTTCAAAGTAGATGACTGAACGTGGGATAGATCTGCAATTTTGAAATTTTGATGTGCAATTGTACATGTATTGTATATATGTATTGGAACACCGAGGACGGTGTTATTCCAAGGGGGAGGGGAATGTCACATCCCCGGTTTTGACCCCATTTGCATGATGTATATATTGTAATTAATCATGGTGAGGAGCTCAAGGCAAAAGCCCCACCATCGATTTTGTTGTGTATGTTTCGACAATGGGGATAATTGCCAGTGGTAGGTTGTGCTATAAGGCACATTATAATTCGGCATCATGTAAACCCGCACATCAATTAAAATAAACCACAACCAGCTACGACAGTGCAACGTTGAATGAAAAGGGCATGGTTCCAAAGGATAAGGGGTGGGGATGTCAAACCTTGGTTATGGGGGGAAAAACCCATGTTTTATCACCTTTGTTATTTGTCACCCTTTTTGTCTCATCCAACCTTGTCAACCTCTTTAATGCTCAGCTGGTGGTTGAGGAGTTATGGCTGAGGGAATTTATTGCTGAAGTGGTGGTGGTTGTGGGAGGCTGTCAGCCTTACCCAATTGCCCACTCCACCCACGTTGCCCATTCTTCACCCTCACGCACTCCTCCCTGTTTCTGTTCACTCACTCACCACGATTTTGGGTCTGTTGGTTCCTCACGCACAGGTTTTGGACGAATTTGGTCTCACGCAGACATTTTCTGGGGCTCCATGAGTTGCTGAAGCACCCACGCACTGTAATTCGCGTCCTTGCTGCTGTTTTTTTCATCCATGGGCAAAATCGGAGTTGTTTTCTCCTCACACAGGGCCTCTACTGCTGGAATCCTCACGTAGAAAATCGGGTATGTTTTTCCCGTGCATTTTTCTGTTGGGTGCGAGTCTTTCCTCACACACAAGATGTTTGGGTCATTTTTCCCATGCCGTGAGCCATGCTCGCTGTTGGTGTTTGGGGCTGTTGTCTTCCCCATGAGTTTTGTCGGCTGTGGGTTCCAATTCCGTTTTGGACCACGGTGGATTGCTAATTCGTGGGTTGGATTTCCCTTGTCTGTCCACGCTGGGAGTTGTTCTTCTCCTTTGTTGGGACTGTGTGATGTTTCCCCAACCATTCTATTGAGTAATTGTGTGTGCTGTTGGTTGAATTTCCCTGTTTTGGGACTGTGGACTATTGTTATCCTTCATGGTGTGTTATGGCTGCTGAAGTACCCTATTTGGGTTGCAGCTGAGTTGTTTTGGCCACGTTAGGGCCAAAACCAGCTCTGAGTTGCTTAGCGGGCTGAGTTGTCCCTCTTTTTGGTTTGGGGTTGCCACCCTGTTGTTTACGCCTTCATCACAGAGCAGTGAATGAAGTTGTTTTGCTGTTGGTATGTAGTGGTTGAGCCTTGGACTGTGCTGGCTTGGCTTGTTTGTTGACAGCCTGTGAAACCCAGCTGTGATTGGGTTGTTGTTTATGTCCCCTTGGCTATGTATAAGCCTGCAATTGACCCTTATTTCGGAGGAATCATGCCCAGCTCGGGGGTGGCAGTGTTGCTGAGAGATTGATGAGCAAGCTGGCCTATGGTTGGGTGGAACGTTGCAGCGACGTAGCTGGTTGCGGGTGAATTCTTCATTAAAAGATAAGTGCTTCTAGTCTATCTCTGCAATTATAACAATCGTATATGGAATTATGATGAACATGTGTTTGCTGGAATGTATGTTTGCTTCCGCTGAATGTTGATTTATTATGCACCTTCTGTACCTGTAAGTCTTAATTCCAGCATTGTTTTCTTTTAATTATGTTCATGGGGCGTTTTGCCCGGCTTTGTTGATGTTCGTCGCGTCCTCTTCACCAGGTGAGGGACGGGGACGTGACACCTAGAAGGATTTCGATGGCCAAAAAGCCACTTTCGAACAATAGATTCTCCTGTTTATGTTATTCTTGCTAAAACATAGTGAGCTTATTATAATTAAATATTCCCAACATCACTTTGAAAGTACCTTTGGGTCATCCTACTTTAAACAAAACAAAACAAAGTTAAAACTAGTTAAAACGGTAAAAACGGAACCAAGGAAACCAAGCTTTCCTTGGGGTCTTGGATTGCCTTTGGGGAAGCCAACTTGATATGTACTTATTACTAGATTTTATATTTTAAAACAAAAAATATAAATATAATGCATCCAAACTACGGATTCTCTTTAAATTGCCATGCAAAATGGATGATTTCCCTAAACTAGATCTAGAATGCTTTATGAAACTTTTTAGGAATGAGATCTAGATTATGAGCCTTGAGACAATATATCTATGTTAAGTTTTACTTTAACATAATAGATCTGAATAATATCAAAGCTTGTAAACAAAGTAACCTGGTAAAATTTTGATTTTTAGAAGGAGGAAAGGAGAGAAAGAGTGCTGGAAGACTAGGAATGTTGGGATTTGGAGTCTTATTTGGTGGAACACCGAGGGACTATGTCCTCAAAAATATCCTAAAGATGAGGAAGATTCAAACTATCTCAAACCCTTCTACAAGTGAGATCACTTGCAACTTAGAAATCCTTGCACAAACAGATGGTTAAAACATGGGTGTTGTTGGAAAAAGACAATTAGAAAGCATGCAATTAAACTTAAAATACATGCAACTCCAAGAGATCTAAAACAAGCGACCAGTAAGAGCATAAATCAAACTAGAATGATCTCTTACCCTAACAGGAGGTAGCTCTCTCCTTCAAGACCATCAATTAACCAACAAAAAGAAAAGATCAATAATACATATTATACCTCATAAGCACTTGACAATCACCATCCACACATGAAAAGCATTACACCATAGATCTTGCCTCCAATGCTTTTTTATTCCAAAATAGTACACAATATAATATAAATATCTCTTCAATCCAGCTCTAATTATCTTGGAAGAGGAAAACCAAGCTTTATTTATAACAAAAACATTAAATCTATCCCTGGGGGGCACAATTCCCAAGGAGAGAGAGAGTGCAGTTGTATGTGTAGTCAATCTGAGCTTGATCTGAGTGTCACTGAGTCTGATATGAGCCTCATTGAGTGCAAATGTCAATCACATAGCTGATCAGACTGAAACCTCAACCTGTTAATTAAAACATCCACCAAAACTCATCCAGATGGGCCCACATGTATGGATGAGAGAGAGAGAGGGCGCAATTCCTAAGTTTGCATGATGTGGTGCACTCCCAGTTCAAAGCAGATTGCCTCCTTTTGTTAGGGAATGGTCAGCTCCAGTCAATCTCAAGCCAATGACACTGATTTTAGTCAAATTGGAGTAAATCCCACTAATTTAGGATTTGGGGTTTTCTCCATTATTTAATTAGTTTATTAATTAAAATAATCAATATTTTATTTTTAGGGTTTTCTGACCTCAGTGATGGGAAAATCACTCAAAACTTAGGAAAAGTGGGTTTATGGGTTTACATGGTGCTCTGAGATTGAAAATGAGCACCCCCATGACTGAAACTGATTTCTGAGCCCATTTTTCTACAAAACCAATTTTTCCATTTAAACTATTAAAAAAATAGCCTAAGTTTTGGAAAAATTAAAAAAAAAAAAAAAATAAAACCTAGGGGGACTTAGACATGTTCATATGACTTGACCATAATGCCTAGCATGTTTATACATTGACACATAGACTCTAATAACCTCAATAGGCCTAAATGCCAAGCCGACCACTCCAACTTTGGAGGTATTGAGTGAAAAACTCAAAACTTATCAATCGTTTATTCAACAACCAATAATAACCAAGGGAAAAAACACCATGGGTTGATTAGATTGACAAATAAATTCTAAGAGACCGAGTCTTTTACAGACACTATCATGCTAGAACATGTGATATAGTACAACAAGCACTTCCTAGAAGCACTTCCAAAGGTCTTCTGAAGTCTGAATAAATCATCTTTGTCCAGTTCACCAGGATGAATTGATAAAAAACCACTAAGTACAACTTAGGTGGTAACACTCCTTCCATGAAAAAATCCATCCTTTCTTGGGAAATGGCCATGTGCTTGGAACTCATCACCTGCATCCCAAAATTCCTCAAGCATAAAAAAAATTGAATGCACCTCATGTGCATGTGTATGGAAGGTATCCAATGGCTACAAATTAAGTCTTTGCGGCTGGCCACATGTTAGGACAATGCCATTCACACCAAAGAATTTATTGCAGAAATTAAACTCTTTACCTCCCACAACCTTCATTCCCAAGGTGTCTCTATTCACCCAATCAATGGATGAACAAGGAATTTTGTTTTCTGATCCATATGATATGTGATTAGCCACCCTCTCTGGATCAGATTCTACCATCCATAAGGGGTTGTCAGAATGTGTCTCTTCCCAAGCATATGTGTCAGAAAACCCTTCACTAGTGCAATCAATTCTAATACATATTTTATCCTCTATTTATGTGATATTTTTAGCTACCCAATCCCTCAATAGATGATCATGTTCATTTGTTGATTCACTTGAAATGTCCTCAGCCATATTTCCCATAGCTAAGAACTCCTCTATGCCATTCTGCATACCAACAAGTGCTTGGCCAAAATAATCTTCATCAGGGATCTTCATAAACACCTACAAATATGCTCCTTCGTCATGGTTGTCCTCCCCATGAGGTCCCTCCATTATATCCAAAAACAATTCTTCCATGAAACATGAAAGGTGTGACACCTTCAAATCATTTTGAAGTTGACATATCTGCAACTTTGACTCTTGAAGGGATCTCTGTGTGCTCATCAATAAGTCATTAGTGAGCCTTTCTAATTCTTCTTCTTCCTTCTTGACTGCACAATGATACATGTCAGCCATTATGAGGAGATGATCTATGTTAGACAGTAGGTTCATATAGTTCTCCTTCATTTTTGCCATGCCTTCTTTCAATGCTATGCACTCCTCTTGAAAGGTTTCCCCTTCGATTTCTCCTCCAGAAGCTTTCGAACAACATCTGGCCACCAAGGCATTGGTGTCAACAAGGTTTTTCAAGTCTGCCTTAAGATTTTCTCTATCTTCCTTAAGTGGTCCACTCAAATTATGTGGCTCACAAAGAAGATCATGCACCAAGGTATCTTCCTCTAACAACTGACATATAATACTACTTTTCTTGTGGCAGGGATCCACAAAACAAAACTCCTTCTCATCATGCAATTCAGCCTTTGAATTTTATGCAAAATCACTTCCATGGTTTGAAGTGGAGGGTATCTCTGAAGGCTAGAATTACATGTGATATGTACAAAAATCAGAAATCATATCAATCCTTGGCATTTCAGCTTCATCATGCTGTAAGAGAGTCCAAAATTATGAGTTGTGCTCATCTCTCTGCATTAGAGTTTTCTCCTTCAATTTTCCTAGTTCACACCCGACCGGTGGGGGATTGTATTCCACTTCATTGGGAAGTTCAGATGATGTCTTTATATCTGATATATGTTCTTATTTTGGATATAATATAAAACATACCTCATCACCATTGACAACATCACCCTCCTTTTCCATGGTTTTGTGATCACCAACAGAAAAGCTAGGAATAATTTCATCTCCCTCACAATTGTCCTTCATCTTGCAGTCCTCAGATTCAAGTGAAGAATTTTGATCCTCCCAAGGATCAAATTGTTGCGGGTGTACATGGATTCTGCAAAAATCAGAGATTTTATTGTCCATGTTTTTAACCTTATCATCTTTCTGTATAGATACTTTGGTGGCCTGATCCTCCACCAAATTTTTTTGTTCACACCTGAGCGATGTGGCCTTGTTTTCTTCTTCATTTTGTGGCTCAAGAGGTGACTGTAAATCTGATTTGTGTACCAATTTTGGATCTGATACAAAATATGTCTCACCACCCAGACATCAGGCGATCACCCACCTAAAAACTTGAAGTGCCTTCATCTTCAACTCCTTCACCTATGCAACCACCTTGTGGTTATTTGCACTTCACCTCATGGATATTTTATTTTCCTTGATCACTTGAATAACTAAGTGAATCATATTATTTTTCCAGGATTGAGAATGGATTTGGAACCTCATCCTCCTCTTCATACTTCCCATCCATATGGTTTGGACCAACAAACCCTTCTTCTTTTCCTCATCAATACTTCCATTAGAAGCACTACATGTTTCTTCCTCTGGAAAGTTCATGACCTTCTCCTTTGAAGGGTGGTTTGTCAGTGGCTCCTGCTTTTCCAAGCAATTTGGTGAAACTTCATTATCTAGAATAGTAGTCCTATCACCACTTTTCAAACATCTACTAAAAGAACACCCAAACAATCTCATAATGCTTGGACCAACAAATGTCTTTGCTGCATCTTCTATTTTGGATTTTCTTTCTTCTTCGTTACTCACATATTTGGAACAACTTGGTTCCTATGCGGATGATTTTCTACCATTCAAAGAATGATAATCCACATCCTTGGGATCAAATCCAAATCTGAAATAAAAATAATCTTTGAAAGAAATAAATTTACAAATATTTTCCCCCAATGCAAGATACTCTTTGTAGTGGTGGGGCAAGTTTTCACTGGAATCTATCAACTTTACTAAATCCTTCTTAGGATTAGCCATTGGTGGTTCAACCATTCTGTATTCATACTGTAGCAAGGATTTCTCCCTTGCTACGGGGCAGGAATGGCTACCTTCCGTCTATAGGATGGAAGGATAGGTTCCTGGTGGTGAATGCAAAGAAAAATAAACAAAACTGAAATACAGAACAGAAATCAAAGAAAAATGAAACCCCTTTGCACACAAGGTTACGGGTTAAAGACCTCTGAGACCCTGCCTACAACAATGGATACCTGCAAGAACATGTTAGGCCATAAACCTGCAAGCAAATATATGTTAGGAAAACTCAAATAAACAAAATAAAACAAAAATTATACCTATTGGTGGAAATGGGCCACCATGCCCTAGCTTGGAGAAGCACCTCTCTCTTGGTGATGGGGGAGTTATGGCTCAAAGGGAAGATGGATGAGAGGGAGTGTGGGTGGCTTGAGAGGCAAATGGTCTCAAGGCATCCACTTGGGCAGCATAATAGTATGCAAGGTATGAATGTTTTAGAGTGACCCCCACCCCTCATTTTATAGCTTTTTGGGGGACTTTTAGGGTTTTAAGCCCTTGGTCAGGGCATTAGCCCCTTTTTTGGGCTGTTATCCCCTTCCGCCCTAACTTTAGCTTCTTTTAGGGTTTTAGGCTCCTTTGAGGGGTTTTAGCCCCTTTTTCGAGGCTTTAGCCCCTAGGAGAGTTATTTAGGCTCATTTTTGGGGTTTTTAAGCCCTATTACTCATTTTTAAGCCTTTTTGAGGGTGTGGGGGTCTAATGGGGTGTTACGAGGGTCGTGAATGGGTGTCCTTGGGTGGTGTAGGCCATGTAGAGCTGAGTGAGGGATTTTTTGGGTTAACACATACTCCTAATTTTCAAAAAAGTAAACATCATGTTCTCTTGACATTTTCAATTGATCATTAACATAGATCACCTCTTCTTCTTCAATCACTGGTAGCAACCTCATGGTTGCAATTTTGACTTACTGATCTACAATGTTAGTCAACAGAGAGCCTTCTTTCCATAGGAGTGGAGGAAAGTGCTCTGATACCACTGTGATGTCCCAAGTCTGGTGTACAAACCTGAACACTCTTCAATTCTGTAAATTATATTAAAATTTCTGAACTTGAATCAATTTACACAATGACTTCTCGGATTGGGAAAATAAGGGGTTTCTTCAGGGAAAATTGAAGGAAAAAGAAGTGAGTAGTGGAAAAAAAATATATATTTAAGACATGGTATTTCCACTCCCCTAACACATTTATATCTAGTTCCATTTATGGTTCAGAGTCTGCACTGCGGAAACCTACTACCACGCTTCTGGGAAGCCAAACCGTGAAACTTAGGAGAGTAGTTCGGTATGTTTCAACCAAGTGATTCTAGAAACTTGCATAGGTTTTTTCAAGAATTAATATAACATAAATAAATTATTTATATATTTTACTGATGTTCTGGAAATTTCTAAGAATTTTTGGGTGAATATGGGGATTTTTGGCAGTTTTGGTTAAGGGAAACCCTACGCAGAGGAGGATCCCAAAAGGTGGTATGTACCAAACAAAAAATGGTTCTGGAGATGGATATGGGATGTTGGGCCTGTTACTGATCCATTGGAACTTACAGATCTCATTTTTAGTTTACCGAACTTGTTTTACATCAGTTTTGGTAAAACTAGTTATTAAAAGCTAGTAATCTAGTTAGGGTCTTAAAAAAGCAATTAAATCAACTCAAATTCATTTACATAAAATATGATGTTTGTAAAAGAGATAAATATAATATCTCTAAACATGAACACTCCCTTCAATCACTTCCCAAGCATAGAATATTTATTACATCACTCAAATTTACTCAATCCCCCCATACATTGATAAAATATGCCCTTTTGATGAAAATGAAACAATATTATTTAAGGGAAGAGATATTTCGACCTGATAAATGTAATGTTCAGAAAATTATGACACTACGGAACACAAATTACATTATTGACTGACCATTACAAAAATTCTTCCAAAATTAAGGGCAGGTGGCCCGGATCATGGCCAGTAAGGGACTGTGAGCATAGGTGAAGCATGGGCTTCATTGGAGCTCGACCTGAACTAGATGGAGGCTGAAAATGGCTCTGATTATCCTCCAATTTCTGCAACCTAGCATTCCATACCTGCAATGGAAGAGAAGGGAATGGAAGGATAGGGAAATGGAAGGCTGGGGCTCATCTCCCAGTTCTCTGAGGCACAACACTCAGAAGTAATCCTCACATAAGCATTCAGCAACCAAATCATCAACCAGACTGAAGCAATGGGTTTTAATTCATATTTTATATAATTATGGATGGCCTACTTAGTAAGTTGAGGCCAATGTGAGAGCAAGTCAACCCCATGGGTGACCTAACCCTAGCCACAAAAGCGCCCCCTTTGGGAAATTAGGAAAGTAGGACCATGTGGAATTGTTTCCAAGTCCAAACCATCCTTCACAATCAGAAACTGCACCCTCATGTTATAACTAGATCTTGTTCTTAGTTTATCTGTTCTTTTTGTCCTAATTGTCAACCGTTGGTTTAAAATGATTTTACATTTTATGTTGATTTTAAGAACTTTTGACAATCAATCATTTTTGTTGGATTTAATGCTTTTAATGGTTGAATTATTTCATTATTTTAGTTTTAAGGTTTGTCTTTTGGGATTATTAGTTAATATGTATATCTTTAAGCTTTCAAAAAATTATAATAAAAGTCTATTCCAAGTTTTTTTTATAATCTAACCCTCATTTTGAGTCCTTTGTCAATTATTTTAATGAGGAGCATTAGAGGAAATTTCAACTCAAAATGGGCCTTTTAACTTTAACTCAAATTCCATGTCATCATGTGTTAGCCAATGAAATTGCTTTAAATTTGAAATACCGTATAGGTCTTGAACACTTTTTTAATATAAATTTGGGGATAGGTATCATAAAAAAAAAACTACTTTTTTGTTGTATTTTCGACATATCTCCCCGTTTTTTTACTCAAATTTCGATCGGGAGAGCTCGTTGGATGCAGAATTAAATTCCGCATCCAACGAGTACCCACTCGGCATACTTTTGATGGACCCCGCTACCCTAAAAACAAGAAATACCTGAAAAAATGTGATGATGATGTCATCATCACATTTTTTCAGGTATTTCTTGTTTTTAGGGTAGCGGGGTCCACATCATCATCACATTTTTTCAGGTATTTCTTGTTTTTAGGGTAGCAGGGTCTGTCAAAAGTATGTCGAGTGGGTACTCGTTGCTCTCTCGATCAAAATTTGAGTAAAAACATGGGGATATATGTCGAAAATATAAACAAAAAAGTAGTTTTTTTCTTTTCTTCCACCAAAATTAATAAATATTATTTTATTATTTTAACTATTATTTTATTAAGTTTTTTTAGGAGGCCCATTTTGAGTTGAAATTTCCTCTAATGATTCCTGTAGTAGCTCTCTTTTTCTTTTTTTGTCATTATCATTGGGAGCATATTATGAGGTTATGGAAATGAATTCTGGAAAAAAAAGAGGTTTTTGTTCACAAAAGACTCATTCACAAAAACCTCTCTCAGTTTTGCAACAACTATTATCGTTTGAGAGATTAGAATTCATCTTTGTGGCCTACTTGCAGGGTTTGGATTATTTAATAATTTCTTGTTTTAGGCACAACTTTTCAGCATGTATTTCAATCAATTTAAGGGGAATTTTTAAAAACCAAGAGAGGTTTTTGTTCACAATAGAATCATTTAAAAAAACCTCTCTCAGTGTTTGCACAAGTGTCCCGGATCGAGAGATATGAAGGCATATTTGAGACCCAAATTTCCCCAAATCCGATTTGCTATTTTTGGGTTAATTGTCTTTAAAGATTTGGAGTTATCATGTAACTAATTGATTTAAGTGTTTCAAATTTCGACCAAGGAGGTATTTATGGAACTAATTTACTTTTGTAGTGATAAAAGGAAGACAAACATACAGTTTTGTGGGGATTTTTCACTCAAGGAGAGGCTTTTGGAGCTTTGATTTCTCAAGCTAGCATTTATAACTCTTATGTAAGTGGATGACTGTTATTGATTATATGTAAACTGATAAGCCCTTTTACCTATCATGCTTTTTCATTTCTGATCTAGTTCATTACTCAGTCTACAATTTCATTTCTTGTTTAAAGGTTTATTCATGTAAATGCTTGTAGGATGTGGGTGGAATTAGTATTTCATGTGTAATGTTTATGGCTTATTGGGATGTGTTTGATCCCCAGTTTATCTAACTTGCATGATTCAGTTCAGTGTTAGCTTGTGGATGTTTATTTCCTCCTTGCTGATGAAGTTTTTTAAACCAAAACCCTAAAAACCTATTTTACTTAATTTTATTTTATGAGATTGTGTTAGCTTGTTCTTTAGTAGTCTGAGAACAATTTATGGCACTAACATCTTTGGAGCCGTTTCCGGGGATGAAGCTGAAGTATATCTTCCCCGGGATATCATTATTCATCTGATTTTGAGAGGTGAACAAAGTCAGAAAATATTTTAGACTACATTTTTTCGCCAGTGACTCCACGATTAAAGATTCTATTGCAAGGAGAATTTTGTTGACGGAAAAATGAAGAATCCAAATTGAAAGACTGGGTATCAGCTTGTTACTTTACTTAATGAGGTTTTGCTCTTATTCATCAATTCTTTCCTGTCTTTCCCATTGCATGTCGAAAGAATAATTTTTTGTTTTGTCTATTCCGATGATCATAAACCTTCAGGTACATATCCCTCTTTGGAAGAAGAAAGTATGCCTCTTCTTGTTTTATTGATGTTGATCCTATTCCTTCATTTGAAATACATGTGCAACATGATGTACATATACCCATATCTCTTGAACCTGGTTATTTTGGTCATCTTGTAGAGAATAAAGCTGATCTATTACCTTCTACCATCACTGCTGAAACTTGCGAACAACTCGCTGAACCTCATTTTCAACTCACAGATTTTCAGTCTAGACTTAGACAGAATATGTTTAAACCTCTTAGGCTGCCATCTCTCTTGCATCCTTAACCTTCCCACTTTATTGAATATCTTCCCCATTTTACTGGAAAAGACCATATTACAACAGAGAAGTATTTAGGATATTTTCATAATTTCATTGATAATTTTGAAATCATGCATGAGGATGTTGTCATGAGATTATTTTCAAAATCCTTTGCTGGAGATGCTGGGTTTTGGTTCCAAAATTTAAAAGCTGATTCAATTGGATCATGGGAAGAGTTACATGATTTATTCTTAAATTATTGGGGTAAAAATAAATCTTATGATCAATTTCTTTCCGAATTTTATAGTTTGAAAAGGGAGAATGATGGGCCAATTAATAAATTTAATTGGAGGTTTCAAAGTTTTTATATCAGTATGGCTACAGAGATCAGACCTTTGTAAAAACTTGCTATGGTATATTATGTTATGGCTCAACATTCAGATCTTGTCTTTTTCCTGTTAGAAAGGAAATAATTATCTTTAAGACAATTGTTTGAGGATGCAAAAGGAGTGGAGGAGAACATCCGAGCTTGCAAAATGCTTCGAGATCAGGCTCATGTTGAAGATATACAAGCTTATGAACAAGAAGAAGAACGTATGTATCATTCAGATTTAGGACAATTTTCTTCATCATTTTCAGATTTTCATATGAACAAGGATATAAATGATGCTTGTGTTGATTCTTCATATTAGTTTGCTGACTTTTTCGATGATAATATACTTTCAGTGGATTATAGTAGAAATTTCCTAGTTCATGCTATGAGATTATCATGTTATGAAGAAGAATTTGTTGCTCTTCAACCTCTTACTATTGATATAAGAAATAAGCTGCCATTCTTGACTTATGGTCACTTTCAGAATTTTATTTGTTCAAGTTTTGATCAAGGGTTTTATTTAAAGGTCGAGAAGCAGTTTGAAGAGCCCTTGGTTTCCACTCTTGAGCCAAATTTTAAAAAGAACAACAATGGAGAGGAAGAGAATGCTTCACTTTATGATGAATATAATGAAGACACTGAATTTTTCAATCATAAATTTCATGATCCCATGGCTTCTTAGATGGATTTGTATTTTTCAAAGGTTTCTAATGCTCTAGATTTTCACATACTTCCTATTTCCAGTCATAATTATTAGCTTCCTACAGACTCTTTATTGCATTTATCACATCTTTTGTGGGTTTTCTCAAACAGTAGCATGCATGGCATTATGATTCTCAGTCAAATGGTTTCTTGGCTTCACTGGAAGTATGATTACACTTGATTGGGTTGTTTCCTACAATTAGAAGTAGGAGTAAATTGCAGAATAAGATCGCTATACGAGCATGCAGATTCTTTTCAGTATGCTGGTTTGTAGCAGTATTTTGTCATTTCAAAGGTATGTGTTCAGAGTTTGAGAAAGTTGCAGAGATTTGGTAAATGACTCCATCTACAGGTTCTTGAAGCCTCACAAGGAGGACTTCATCCCGTAGCAAGAGACAGATGTTATAACTAGATCTTGTTGTTAGTTTATCTGTTCTTTTTGTCCTAATTTTCAACTGTTGGTTTAAAATGATTTTACATTTTATGTTGATTTTAAGAACTTTTGACAATCAACAATTTTTGTTGGATTTAATGCTTTTAATGGTTGAATTATTTCATTATTTTAGTTTTAAGGTTTGTCTTTTGGGATTATTAGTTAATATGTATATCTTTAAGCTTTCAAAAACTTATAATAAAAGTTTATTCCAAGTTTTTTTTATAATCTAACCCTCATTTTGAGTCCGTTGTCAAATATTTTCATGAGGAGATTCCTGTAACAACTCTGTTTTTCTTGTTTTTGTCATTATCATTGGGAGCCGATTACGAGGTGATGGAAATGAATTCTAGAAAAAAAAGAGGTTTTTGTTCACAACAGACTCATCCACAAAAATCTCTCTCTGTTTTTCAACATTTGTTATCGTTTGAGTGATTAGAATTCATCTTTGTGGTGTATTTGCAGGGTTTGAATTATTTAATAATTTCTTGTTTTAGTCACAAATTTGCAGCACGTATTCCGATCAATTGAAGGGGAATTTTTAAACACCAAGAGAGTTTTTTGTTCATAACAAACTCATTTAAAAAAACATCTCTCAATTTTTGCACAGGTGTCTCGGATTGAGAGATATGAAGGCGTCTTTGAGACCCAAATTTCCATAAATTCGCCAAATTTCCCCAAATCCGATTTGTTATTTTTCAGTTAATTGATGTAATTGTTTCAAATTTCGACCAAGAAGGTAATTATGGAACTAATTTACTTTTGTAATGATAAAAGGAAGACAAACATACAGTTTTGTGGGGATTTTTCACTCAAGGAGAGGCTTTTGGAGCTTTGAATTCTCAAGCTAGCATTTATAACTCTTACGTAAGTGGATGACTATTATTCATTATATGTAAACTGATAAGCCCTTTTACCTGTCATGCTTTTTCATTTTTGATCGAGTTGATTGCTAAGTCTACAATTTCATTTTATGTTTAAAGGTTTATTCATGTAAATGCTTGTAGCCTGTGGGTGGAATTAGTATTTCATGTGTAATGTTTATTGATTATTGGGATGTGTTTGATCCCTAGTTTATCTAACTTGCATGATTCAGTTCTGTATTAGCTTGTGGATGTTGATTTCCTCCTTGTTGATGAAGTTTTTTAAACCAAAACCCTAAAAACCTGTTGTTAGCTCTCCAAGAAACTACCTAGGGTTATAGGCTAGGTATGCTTGGTAACTTGAGAAATCATATTTTTGTGTTTTCTGAAAAGGTGGATCAATAGGACAGTTAAAAGA
>LPNX010364361.1:284921-468372 GCA_001517045.1 Pseudotsuga menziesii | reverse complement strand
GGGGGGGGGGGTAAACGGGTAGGGTTTTCGTTATTTTTTTTTTTAATTTTTATTTTTTTTTATTTTTAGTTTTAAAAATTAAAAAATATATTTTAAATTTTTTTTTAACATTGTTTTAAAATTAGTTTTTAATTTTTAATTTTTTTTAATTTAGTTTAGTTAAAAATAATTTTTTATTTTCTTAAGATAACTTTTTTTTGATAATTTGTATGTTTTTGAAATTTTAAAATTTATGTTTCATTTTCATTTCTTTTATACATGTTTTTTTATTTATCTTGTAAATTTTTTACGGATAAAATTGCTTACAATGTTTTTTTTTTTAATTTGGTTTTCGAGTTTTTTAATAAAATTTGCATTTTCAAATTTTTCACTTTTTTGAATTTTTTTTTTTAAAGTCTAGTATTTTTTTAAATTTTAACCTTTCATAAAAATGACAGTTAGTTTAGGAGGTCCACTTTTGGATCAAGGGGTCAATTAAGGGTTTCTATTACAATGATACCACCCATGGTTCATTTTAGTGTTGTTTTTTGTGTTTTGGAAGCAAAAATATGAATTTTATGGTGTAATATACATTTTGATTATGAATTATATCACAAATTCTTTTATTTTATATGGAAAGAGTGGTGAAATAATCTTGAATAATTTGTGCTCATGTAAATGCTAGTTATATATAGTGTTACTGAGATATTTAATAAATACAATTTTAAATTATGATAGAATCACATAATAATGTCATTTTTTGAAAACGTGTGCTACCGTTAGCATTACGTTTCAAAATAGGGCTTGATTTTAAAATTAATATAAATAAAATTAAGGACTATTTTTCTCCATGTCCACATTTTTAGCCAAAAAAAGTGGTGCTATGGTAGCACCACTTTTTCATTTAGAGGTGTTTTTTGGTGTTTTTTCTCAAGAATAGGAGATTTTGTGGCTAGAGTTCTCATTTTCAGTATAAAGTTCTCGTCAAGTTATATAACATGTTAATAAAATATATTTTTATTTAAAATATCAATATTTCAATGTCATTAGGGCATTGAGGAATCAAACCTCTCACTTTGTGCTTGTAAAGAAGGAACTCTTCCATTGAGCTATAACCCTTTAAGGATTTGGAGAAAGGGGCAATATTAACACCAAGATTGCATCATTTGTAATTCTAAGAAAATATTATGAATCCGAATATTTTTTCTGACTCGAGAGGCCTAAGGAAGTAGTGTAAATATCACAATGGAGACATGGAACTAGGATGATATCACTGTAGAGTATTGATGTTACAAGACAAATCATGGAAGTTGCAAGTAGAATATTGACCTTGGAGGAGTTGGATATAGAGGAATGATATTTATTTAAGGTAATTTAAAAAAAATAGAAAATAGTTCTAAAAAAACAAAAAAATACTTCAATAAATTTGTAGAAATCCTTCTTAAAGGCAGTTTCCTTCATGATTAAATGTGTCATAATCAAATCAGTGAATTGTGAAGTTCTTAATTGTGTCTTAGTCAAATAATTAACTTGTGAAGTTCTTAAATTTCTTTCTTATTCAAATGGAAATTCTTAAAGTGAAATGGGATTGTTGTTGAATGGAGGTCGACCTCATGCTTCATTGTGATGTCCATTTTCTCTTGATGTTTCTTACATGGATGATTGGGAATCCTATCATACTCCTATAGGCTATAGTGCAACATCAGGTAGTTACAATGGGACCACTTAGCTTAGAAAGTGAATTGTTCCTATAAAAGTAATTGGTGGTTTTGGCTCACACATGGTATTTTCCTGCGGTATTGGTCCCAATTGAGAAATAAAAAGAGAAGGAATATCGCTCAGAGGGATATGCTTATTGGTTTTGGACATTGTCTATTGAGACCATCTAGGGGTTAGTTCGGAGTTTTCCTTTGGGGTTGGAAAACTCCATCAATCCATTAGGGTTTAGTTTCAGTGGTGATTTATCCACCCTAACTAGACAAGAAGGAGGATTTATCTAGTATCCTTATGTGTGCTTTGTTATAACTAGATCTTGTTCTTAGTTTATCAATTCTTTTTGTCCTAATTTTCAACCGTTGGTTTAAAATTATTTTACATTTTATGTTGATTTTAAGAATTTTTGACAATCAATAATTTTGGTTGTATTTAATGCTTTTAATGGTTGAATTATTTCATTATTTTAGTTTTAAGGTTTATCTTTTGGGATTATTAGTTTATATGTACATCTTTAATCTTTCAAAACTTATAATAAAAGTTTATTCCAAGTTTTGATTTATAATCTAACTCTCATTTTTTAGTCCTTTATCAAATATTTTCATGAGGAGATTCCTGTAGCAGCTATGTTTTTCCTGTTTTTGTCACTGTCATTGGGAGAGGATTACGAGCATATGGAAACAAATTCAAGAAAACCAAAAGATAATTTTGTCTACCATAGTCTCATTCACAAAAACCTCTCTCCGTTGTGCAACATCTTTTATTATTTGAGAGATTCGAATTCATCTTTGTGGCCTATTTTCAGGGTTTGAATTATTTAATAATTTCTTGTTTTAGTAACAAATTTGCATCACGTATTCCGATCAATTGAAGGGGAAATTTGAACAACCAAGAGAGGCTTTTGTTCATAACATACTCATTTAAAAACACCTCTCTCACATTTTTCACAAGTGTACCGAATCGAGAGATATGAAGGCGTATTTGAGACCCAAAGTTTCAGAAATTCTCCAAACTTCCCATAATCCGATTTGTTATTTTTGGGTTAATTGTCTTTAAAGATTTTGAGTTATCATGTAACTAATTGATGTAGCTGTTTCAAATTTTGACCTAGAGGGTAGTTATGGAACTACTTTACTTTTTATAATGATAAAATGAAGACAAACATACAGTTTTGGTGGGATTTTTCACTCAAGGAGAGGCTTTGGTGCTTTGATTTCTCAAGCTAGCACTTATAACTCTTATGTAAGTGGATGACTGTTATTGATTATATATAAATTGATAAGCCCTTTTACGTGTCATGTTTTTTCCATTTCTAATCCGGTTGATTTCTCAGTCTACAATTTCATTTCATGTTTAAAGGTTTATTCATGTAAATGCTTATAGCCTGTGGATGATGTTAGTGTTTCATCAGTAATGTTTATGGTTTATTGGAATGTGTTTGATCCCCAGTTTATCCAACTTGCATGATTCAGTTCTGTATTAGCTTGTTTTTATTTATTTCCTCCTTGATTGATGAAGTTTTCAACCAAAACTAAAAACCAAAACCCTTAAAACCAAATTTATTTTATTTTTATTTGAGATTGTGTTGGCTTGTTCTTCTAGTAGTCTCAGAACAATTTATGGCACTAACATATTTGGCATCATTGCCGGGGATGAAGCTAAAGTATATCTTCTCTAGGATATCATTATTAATCTAATTTTGAGAGGTGAACAAGGTCAGAAAATATTTTAGACTACACTTTTTCACCGGCGACTCCACAATTAAAGATTCCACTACAAGGAGAATTTTGTTGATAGAAAAATGAAGAAGCCAAATGGAAAGATTGAGTATCAGCTTGTTACTTTCCTCCACGAGGTTTTGTGCTTATTCATCAGTTCTTTCCTATATTTCCCATTGCATGTCAAAAGAATTATTTTTTATTTTGTCTATTCCGATGATCATAACCCTTCAAGTACAGATCCCTCTTTGGAAGAAGAAAATCTACATTCTTCTTGTTTTATTGATGTTGATCCTATTCCTTCATTTGAAATACATGTGCAACAGGATATACATATACCTATATTTCTTGAAACTGATTATTCTGGTCATCTTGTAGAGAATAAAGCTAATCTATTACCTTCTACCATCACTGTTGAAACTTGCGAACATCTTGTTGAACCTCATTTTCAACTCATAGATTTTCAGTCTAGACTTAGATAGAAGATGTTTAAACCTCTTAGGATTCCATCTCTCTTACATCCTTACCCTTCCTACTTTGTTAAATATCTTCTCCATTTTACTAGAAAAGACCATATTACAGCAGAGAAGTATTTAGAATCTTTTCATAATTTCGTTGATAATTTTGAAATCATGCATGAGGATGTTGTCATGAGGTTATTTTAAAAATCCTTTGCTGGAGATTTCGGGTTTTGGTTTCAAAATTTAAAATATGATTCAATTGGATTGTGGGAAGAGTTACATGATGTCCTTTTGAAGTATTGGGGTAAGAATAAATCTTATGATCAATTTCTTTCCAAATTCTATAGATTGAAAAGAGAGAATGATGATCCAATTTCTAAATTTAATTGGAGGTTTCCAAGTTTTTATATTAGTATGCCTCCAGAGATCAAACCTTCGGAAAAACTTGCTATGGTATATTATGTTATGGCTCAACATTCAGATCTTGTCTTTTTCCTGTTAGAAAGGAAATCATCATCTTTAAGACAATTGTTTGAGGATGCAAAAGGAGTGGAGGAGAACATCCAAGCTTGCAAAATGCTTCGAGATTAGGCTCATGTTGAATATATACAAGCTTATGAACATGAAGAAGAATGTAGGTATCATTCAGATTTAAGATAATTTTCTTCATCATTTTCAGATTTTCATATGAAGAAGGATATAAATGACGCTTGTGTCGATTCTTCATATCAGTTTCCTGACTTTTTCGATGATAATATACTTTCAATGGATTATAGTAGAAATTTCTTAGTTCCTGCTATGAGATTATCATGTTATGAAGAAGAAGTTGCTGCTCTTCAACCTCTTACTATTGATATAAGAAATAAATTGCCATTCTTGACTTATGGTCACTTTCAGAATTTTATTTGTTCAATTTTTTATCAAGGGTTTTATTTAAAGGTCAAGAAGCAGTTTGAAAAGCCCTTGGTTTCCATTCTTGATCCAAAGTTTAAAAAGAACAACAATGGAGAGGAAGAGAATGCTTCACTTTATGCTAAATATAATGAAGACATTGAAGTTTTAAATCGGAAATTTCGTGATCCCGTGGTTTCTTGGATGGAGTTGTATTTTTCAAAGGTTTCTAATGCTCCAGCTTTTGGCATACTTCCTATTTCCAGTCATAAGTATCAGCTTCCTATAGACTCTTTATTTCATTTATCACATCTTTTGTGGGTTTTCTCAAACAGTAGCATGCATGGAATTATGATTCTCAGTCAAATGGTTTCTTGGCTTCACTGGAAGTATGATTACACTTGATTGGGTTGTTTCCTCTGATTAGAAGTAGGAGTAAATAACAGAATAAGCTCGTTATACGAGCATGTAGATTATTTTCAGTATGCTGGTTTGTAGCAGTATTTTGTCATTTCAGAGGTATGTGTTCAGAGTTTGAGAAAGTTGTAGAGATTTGGTAAATGACTCCATCACCCAATGAATAAGGCACAAGGTCTATAGGTTCTTAAAGCCTCATAAGGAGGACTTCATCCCGCAATAAGAGCCATATGTTATAACTAGATCTTGTTCTTAGTTTATCTATTCTTTTTGTCCTAATTTTCAACCATTGGTTTAAAATGATTTTACATTTTATGTTGATTTTAAGAATTTTTGACAATCAATAATTTTGGTTGGATTTAATGCTCTTAATGGTTGACTTATTTCATTATTTTAGTTTTAAGGTTTCTCTTTTGGGCTAATTAGTTAATATGTACATCCTTAGGATTTCAAAAACTTATAATAAAATTTTATTCCAAGTTTTGATTTATAATCTAACTCTCATCTTTTAGTCCTTTGTCAAATATTTTCATGAGGAGATTCCTATAGCAGCTATGTTTTTCCTGTATTTGTCATTGTCATTGGGAGCCGATTACGAGGAGATGGGAACAAATTCAGAGAATTTTTTTTTTTTGTCCACAACAGAATCATTCACAAAAACCTCTCTTAGTTTTTCAAAATCTGTTATCATTTGAGACATTCAAATTAATCTTTCTAGCCTAATTTCAGGGTTTGAATTATTTAATAATTTCTTGTTTTAGTCACAAATTTACAGCATGTATTCCGATCAATTGAAGGGGGATTTTGAAAAACCAAGAGGTTTTTGTTCATAACATACTCATTTAAAAACCTCTCTCAAGGTTTTCACAGGTGTCTCTGATCGATAAATATGAAGGCGTCTTTGAGACTCGAATTTTCAGAAATTTGTCAAATTTCCCCAAATCCGATTTGTTTTATTTGGGTTAATTGTCTTTAAAGATTTTGAGTTACCGTGTAACTAATTGATGTAACTATTTCAAATTTCGACCTAGAAGGTAGTTATGGAACTACTTTAATTTTTTAATGATAAAAGGAAGACAAACATATAGTTTCGGTGGGATTTTTCACTGAAGGAGAGGCTTTTGGAGATTTGATTTTCTCAAGCTAGCACTTATAACTCTTATGTAAGTGGATGACTATTATTGATTATATATAAACTGATAATCCCTTTTACCTGTCATGATTTTTTCATTTTTGATCTGGTAGATTGCTCAGTCTACAAATTCATTTCATGTTTAAAGGTTTATTCATGTAAATGCTTATAGCCTCTGGATTAAGTTAGTGTTTCATGTGTAATTTTTATGGTTTATTGGAATGTGTTTGATCCCCAATTTATCCAAATTGCATGATTCAGTTCTATATTAGCTTGTTGTTGTTTATTTCCTCCTTGATTGATGAAGTTTTCAACCAAAACTAAAAACCAAAACCCTTAAAACCAATTTTATTTTATTTTTAATTGAGATTGTGTTGGCTTGTTCTTCTAGTAGTCTGAGAAAAATTTATGGCACTAAGATGATTCTTCTTGCGGGTTGTCATCATTTTGAGCATCCCATTAGTAGAATAATATCCATGGCATATTCCTAGAGTTTGGTTGGCTTATTTTGTGTTTTCAGCTGCCATAACAGACATATATCTTGTAATATCAGTCAATTGGTAATAAGAAAATGCTTATGTTGTCCCTCCATCTCTGGCATGTTTCCAAAATATTTGATGACATGTCTTTGTTAGATTGAATATATGAATTTATTGCAAAGTGTTTGTATTGGGAACACCACATTCTTAGAGACAAACAACTATCATAAAAATTCTGTCAACCAATAACAAAAACCATTCTAAAGAAGAAGTTAACCATATCAAGCTTGAAGCCAAATTTAGAGGTAAAATAGAGATCAATTTAGGGACGGAAGCAAGGGTTTTTTTGTAGTAAGAAAAATATGGATACCTGTAATGTAATGAACAAAACAAAAATGATCAAAATTGTTAAATATTTAACTATAGTAGTAATTTACAGATAGAGTTATGTTCGGATGAGGACATTGAACCATAAATTAAGGATGCCAATGATAAAACAATAGTGGACGAGGAAAAAAGGTAAAAATATGTTACAGGAATGACCAATAAAGAGTTTTTTATTGAATTCAAGATAAATGATGATGAGTCAAAATATCATAGGAAGGTTGATTGTGTAGAGATCATGGAAAAGTGTTTTCAAAGCTGCAATATCTAAATATGCATAGAGAAGTAGTCATCATTTACAAGACAAATTTTTTCTTTCAATTTTATTTTCATTTAATAAAAATGAACTAAAAGACTATCAAAATCCCATGGTTTAGTTGCATGGATTAACTAGGGCATGGAGCAAATGAATGTTTACAAGAATCCCATGAAAAAACCATGATGATCGATAACACACACACACACACACACACACACACACATATAAGAATTGGTCATTGAATTGTTTGAAATTTTCCCAAGCCTCAAGGTTTTTAAGTGCTTTATTTATAATTGATACATACTTTTGTAACATAGCATGAAACGGTTTGTAGATTGTTAATACCTACCAGAATTGTGGATATACTTCACCTAGCTAGATATGGTACCAGGGAATGCCATTGTTTCTGTTGAACTAACACATGCATAATATGAGATTTATTATGGACTAAATGAGTAGGGAGATACCTTACTAAAACTTTGTATATTGATGGCTTATTGGGTTGTCTAAGGTTCCATAAACTATTGTTCAAGAAACTACATAATTCTAGAAAGGAAACTTAAAACTAGACAGTGAATGAACTCATGCTACACATGTTGAAGAGCATAGAGAATATAGTGTCTTCCCATGTTGGTTGTGGTAGTATAGTGACTGTAAGAACTAGTATAACTAAGAGGTTGAATAAAGAAAAATAGTGTTTTGTTTTTTAACAAGTATTCTTTACCATGGTGGTCTAATAGCCCAACATGTGGGTGGCCTTCCACAATAGAATAGCTTTTGGTTGGGAGGAAAATGTCTCACACAAAGACAATTTGGTGAGAGCTCATTTTATGATGTATTTTCCTAAAATGTATTTTGTGTAACTTGTGTCGATTCTTGTGGAACTGCTTGTCAAAAACCTCATTTTTTAGCTAGAGTTAGAGGGGTAATGTTTAATGTGAATTTTAATCACTATCAGGCTAAAGAAGGAATTTTTGTTGCAGATATTATAGAACTACAACATGTCGGAGGTTATCCACCAAAAGCAACCACATATTGTATAGATTTGATGTTGATAGTCTTGTTTCATTTGAAACTTGGCTTTGGTTATGGACATTGAAATGAATTCTTTCTAAGGTAGTTGTCTAATACCTTGTAAATCATGGTTAGATTATATGCCAACCAATTAGAATATATATTCAATTTTCCCAATAACAGTGGATCTATATATAAGTTATACACGTGTATCTACAATTTTCTTAATTTAGAATATATGTCCCTAGGTTCCATGCTCTCATGTTGAAGTATAATGAAACTTGTGAATTGAATAATTATTTGTGTATCACGATTAACAAAGTTTTTCATGTTTCTTTTCAATGTTTAGATGTTGTAGCAAACACTTTTCGAGCATATACGTTGTTTTATGAAGTAATTTATGAAAACTATTGCTCTTGTTTTTCTATGAGATTTTTTTAATGTGGCTACACAGAAGGGTTGCGAAGAATGTAGCTAGAGATTGCAAGGTAAATTCAGGGAGTGTTTTTATTTCACATGGGAGCAACAAAGCATAAAAGCATCAAACATTCGAAGACATAGGGAGGTTGGAAAATCACGCTGGTAGGTCAATTCTAAGGGTAAACTGAACACTGCAAGGTAAATTAGGGTAGAAATAAGTATCCAGGGTGGATTGGATTCACGCCCAAAGTATATAAAATAAAACAAAGAAGACTATCCAAATAGAAACAAAAAATTTCTATTCTTTTCGAGACATCTATAAATTTGGAATTTTGTCTAATGTATCCATTGTAATATGAATTTTCCTAAGATTAATTTAAATCCAAATAAATTGGTCATTTCATTGTTGGTTTTCCCATTTGGGTTTCCAAGGTAAAATATATGTGTTATTATAGTGATTATGATTGATGTCTTCAACAGTGATTTATGAATTTTTGTTACAGTATGCAAGTTTTATACATCAATTTTAAGCACAATGAAATAGAAAACTGAAAACAATTACTTTCTGCATTAATTAAGATTCACACTAATGAATTGAATCGGCCATAGGTTAAGAAATTAAAGATCAGAGATACCCATGAATTCATATTGAATAAGGTTCTATATGTATGAATTGAAGCATGAACCACAAATTTGGTATTAGGATCGATGAGTTTTTCCAAGTTCAATGAAGATTTTACTTATTTTATTTGACAGATATGATACACTTATGTTGGTTTTGTATAGAAATGAGTTTATCAATTCTAGTCTTAACCAACTCATGTTGTGGTGTAATAATATTTTGACTAATGAAGTTGACATGAAGGACATAGAAGGTTGGAAAGTTTCTCATGAGGTTTTCCTTGTACAAGGGCTTTAAACGTTGAATATTTTGAAGAGGTTCATGAGTGTGAAAGGGAGAATCGATCCAAAGTTATGTTTCTTCAAGTTCATAGATGGTCAATAGTTTGACCAATACCCTAGCAAAGGGGACCTTCAAGATACTGAAAGAGTGTCTTGGTTTTGGTGGATAACACGTTCGTCACAAAGAGGGAGATTTAACTTTACATATTGCTCGGAGGTGTTCCCATGTAACACAATATTCAATTGCAACATCATCAGTATGGTGAAGTGTAGCAGAACACATATTCCATGATTCCTGTGTGTTGTAGAGATGGATGTACATAACAACATTAAATTAGTCATGGCTAAGAAGGAACGCAATGCTGTAAAAAACTGAGGTAGGAGTGCATGTATGCACTAATTTTAGGAGAAGGTTCAAAATTCATTTCAACAGATTTACTAATTTTGTGTGTTGCTCCATAATTAGAGTTGTCTCCTTGTTTTTAGATTTTTTAATATTATATTTTCTTTTTCCAGAGATAGAAAACCTGGATGAGATTCAGGGAACTATCATATTAGATAAGGCACACTTATTTAGACAAATCTCTCATGTTGTTAAGGCACACTCACCTAAGCAGTCTGCTTGTGCAGGTAGGATGCACTTCTCTAGAGAAACTTAGAATTAGTGTTTTCCAAGTGTGAATTTTGGGTCGATTTTGTAAATAATTTTTGAGTCTATGAAAGAAAAGTAGGTTTGGAATAGTAATCATTCAGTTATTCTAATCATGTTTTATTTTGAGTTAATAAACACACATGTGGTTGAGTGTTGCATCAGTGCTTGTTGTCTTCTACTTCCAGAACTAGGTTTATGCAGATTGGCACATCATAGAATGTGTTCTGCCTCTTCTTGTAACTTGTTGATCATAATTTCAATCTAGCTGGTATGCAGATCTAGAATTCAGTATTTGTAGTTTTGAGAAGTGTTAACAATTTTGGTTCCTTGTTGTTTCAGAGTTTAATTTCTAGTACATATCTGTGTACCTTGTGTTGAAAATTAAACATTAACTTGGATTTATGATTAATGATCATTTGGTGCAGATAGACCATCACAAAGTTCAAGTTTTTCTAGATTGGACAACTCCTAACGCTATTGTTGAGCTTTGAATTTTCTTTGGTATCACTAACTTTTATGACAAATTTATTACTCATTATTCTACAATCATATTTCCTTTCCGTCAACACACGGGAACATACAATTTTTACTTGGCGTCCTTCACAAGTTTCTTTCTAGGGATTTAAAAAGGATTTATGTTTTTCTCTTGATTTGATCCTTCCAGGTATTGAGAAACGTTTTGAGATACAAATTGTTGTTTCACATTATGCATTTAGTGCAGTTCTTTCTCAAGGAAGTAATTTAGACACTTACCGTTTAGAAAAAAGTTTGGATTCCATGATAAAATACTTGGTTTATGACAAATAATTATATCCTTTGATCCAAGTTATCATTGGAATCAATAGCTCTTGCGCAAGGAAACTATTGTGTACACTAATCATATTCCTCTTAAATTTTTGCATTTACAATTCAAGATATTGAATGAAAGCCTTATGAAATGGGTTTCTTATTTGCAACAGTTTCATCTCATCATCAAGTTTAAGAGAAGGAAAAATAGAAAGGTTGTATATTTTTTGAGGTTTCCTACCATGACTCTTAACATTAAAGCAGTTACTTTCTCTCGTTTTGATTATCAACGCTGGTTGGTTCTCGATGTTGGTGACAAAGATTTTGGTACAGTTTATCATGCTATGATCCATTAATATTATAAGATATTGAGTTTTATCAATATTATCATCTTAAAAAGAGAATTTATGTAAACTTCAATAGTTATATGTCCCACCAGAAGGACTTCACAAATTTATTTTAATGGAAGCACATTCCATTCTTTATGGAATTCATTTAAGAAAGTATCAAATATTGCATCATGTTCAGATATTTTTCTATTGGCCTCATAAGCAGTGGGATGTATTACACTACATCAGAAAATGTGCCTTATGTACAACTAAACAATCTAACTGCAATCTTGGTCTCTCCTGTCCTTTTCCCATTCCTTCTAGAGGTTGGGAAATATTTCCTATGGATTTTGTTTCATTTTTTCCAATGAATCCACGAAAGCATGATGATATATTTGTTGTTGTGGATAAATTCAACACAATAGATGAACCTTATATCATACAATAAAACAAAATGATTAAAAAGTGGAACATATTTTCTTTAGTTATATTTGGGCACACTTTGTCCTACCTACCAATGTTGTCTCTCGTCGAGATTCCACGTTCATCATTCTTGGATATCTCTTTGGTATTTTCTTGCCACTAGACTTCAATTCTCTAATAGTTTTCATCCTTAGAAAAATGGCCAAACTGAATTGGTTAGCAAGACATTGATTGATACCCTTCATGTATTCAATCACCACTACCCACCTAAATGGGATATTTATCACATATTGAGCATGCATATAACAAACCAGTTCCCATATCTACAAATCATTCTCTCTTTTAAGTATGCATGGGTTTTTAGTGGCTGGATTCTTAGGACATTCTTTTGGCATTGCCTCATCTAGATACTAAACATCAAGGCAAAGAACAACTCAAAGATGAGTCATTTATTTATCATATAAGGAAACTTCATCAACATGTTTTTCATATTCTATTGTGCACTCTAGCATGCTAGAAAGAACAAATGGATAATAAAAGAGTTATGATCCAACACTATCCAAGGTTATGTTTCTTCAATTTCACATATGGTCAATAGTTTGACCAAGCCCTTAGAAGAACAAACCTTCTAGATAGTGAAAGAGTGTCATGGTTTTGGTGGAGAACACCTTCATCACAAAGAGGGAGAGTTAAGTTAATATATTTCTTGAAGGTGTTCTCATGTAACAACATATCCAACTGCAACATCTTCAGTATGGTGCATTGTAGCAAACCAAACCTACCATGATTTTTTTGTGCTATAGAGATGGATGTATGTAATAACAATGCATTATTAATGGTTATGCAAGGACATAAAAATGTTAAAAAATGAGGTAGGAGTGGATGTATGTACTAATTTTAGGAGAAGTTTCAAAATTTATTTTAGCGTATTTACTAATTTTGTGTGTTTCTCCATAATTAGAGTTGTCTCCTTGTTTTTATCCTTTTTAATATTATATTTTCTTTTTTCCAGACATAGAAAAATTGCATGAGCTTTGGGGAACTATCAGATTAGTTAAGGCACACTTACTTTAGACATATCTCTCATGATGTTAAGGAACACTAACCTAAGCAGACTGCTCTTGTAAGTAGGATGCACTTCTCTAGAGAGACATAGAATTAGAGTTTTCCTAGTGTGACGTTTGGGGTGATTTTGAAAATACTTTCTTAGTTTATAAAAGAAAACCACGGTTGCGGTAGTAATCATTCCATTTTTTATTGAGATGGTGATTACTGAATTGTTGTAATCATGTTTTCTTTTGAGTTAATAAACACACATGTGGCTAAGTGCTGCAAGGCTGCTGCTTGTTTGCTAATTCAAGAACTATGTTTATGCATATTGGTACATAATAGCATGTGTTCTGAGTCTTCCTGTAACTTGTTGATCGTATTTCAATCTGTTTGGGTATGGAAATCTAGCATTCAATATTTGTTGTTTTTAGAGGTGTCAACAATTTTGGTTCCTTGTTTTTTTAGAGTTTAATTTCTAGTGCATATCTGTGTACCATGTGTTGAAAATTCCACATTACCTTGTCTTTATGATTCATGAGCATTGGGTGAAGCCAAAATCTTAGAAAGGTCATGTATTTCATGATTGGACTACTCCTTAGGTTATTGTTGAGGTTAGAATTTCTTAGGCATCGCTAAATTTTATCACAAGTTTATTACTCATTATTCTGCAATTGTATTTCCTCTCCGTCATCACACACGTGAACATTCAAATTTTACTAGGCCTTCTTCACAATAGGTTTTCCATGGATTTAAAAAGGATTTATGTTGTGCTCTTGATTTGATCCTTCCAAATATCCAGAAACATTTTGAGATACAAAACATTTTTTCACATTATGCATTTAATGGAGGTCTTTATCAAACAAAGTCATCCATATACTTATCCTTCAAAAATAATTTCGGATGCCATGATAACATACTCATTTTATCACAAAGAATTTTATACTTTGGTTCAATATATCATTGTCGTCAATAGCTCCTGGGAAATGAAAGTATTGTGTACATTGACAATCTTCCTTTTAGATTTTTGAATTTACAATTCAAGATACAGAATGAAAGGCTTGTGAAATGGGTTCCTTATCTGCAATAGTTTCATCTCACATCAAGTATAAGAAAAGGAAAAATAACAAGGTTGTGGATTGTTTGAGTTGTCCTGCCATGACTCTTAATATTAAATTAGTTACTTTCTCTCATATTGTTTATCAACAGTGGTTGGTTCTTGATGTCGATGACAAATATTTTGGTAGAGTTGATCATGCTATGATCCATCTTGATTTTTATCAAGATTATCATCTTAAACAAGGGAATTTGTGGAAACGCTATAACCTATATGTCTCACAAGGAGTATCTCACAAATTTATTTTAGTGCAATCACATTCCATTATTTATGGAGATCATTTAATAAAGAATCAAATATTGCATCATATTTAGATATTTTTCTAATGGCCTCAAAAGCATCGAGATGTATTACACTACATCAGAAAATGTGCCTTATGTACAACTAAACCAACTAAATGCAATCTTGGTTTCTCCTATCCTTTTTACATTCCTTCTAGACATTGGGAAAGAGTTCCTATGGATTTTTTTAATGTTTTTCCAATGACTCCATGTAGGCATGATTATATATTTGTTGTTGTGGATAAATTCAACAAAATTGCTAAATCATATACCGTACAATAAAACAAAATGCTTAAAATGTGGCACATATTTTCTTTAGTTATATTTGGCCAAACTTTGTCCTACCTATGAACGTTGTCTCTAGTCGAGATTCCATGTTCATAATTCTTGGAGATCTCTTTGGAATTTTCTCGGCACTACACTTCAATTCTCTACTAGTTTTCCTCGTTAGATAGATGGCCAAACTGAAGTGGTTAGCAAGACATTGACTTATACTCTTGATGTATTCAATCACCACTACTCATATAAATGGGATCTTTATCACATATTTTGCATGCATATAACATACTAGTTGACATTGTTAAGTCATGTTTTTGTTTTCCATCTTTTAATACTTTTATTTATGTTTTGAAGCTTGTTTTTTATTCCTAGAAAATTTTGTTGATTGACATAGTTTGAATTTTTCCCTTTAGCTTTTATGTTATTTGATTTCTTAGTTTATTTTTACAAGTTTTGGTTTGATTTCATGATCAAAGGGCTTATATAAGGCTTATATGGATTAAAAAGTCTAAAAAATATAGCATAAAAGTTTATTCGAGACTCTTAAACCCAGTTTAAGCCCTTATTATTAGCTTAAGTTTTGCAAATCATTAACCTAAATTTTCTTGTAGCGCAAGTCAGAAACAAATGCACAAAGGTGCTACAAGAAAGTCGCGCAAGTTAAAAAACATCTTTCAACGTTGCGGAAATTTAGTTCTCTAAAGTGCTGACACTGCGGCAGCACAATGATTTAAAGCGCCAATGAGATAGTTGATAGAGCTTCCGATCACCGATCGCGAAGCCAATGGTCTAAAGTGTCGCGCAAGTTTAAAATCATATTTCGATGTTGCGGAGATTCAATGGTCTAAAGCATTGACACTATGGCAGCACAATGGTTTAAAGCTCCGATGAAGTAGTTCATAAAGCTTCCAATCACCGATCGTGAAGCTAGTTCTCTAAAGCACTGCGGCAGCATAGTGATCTAAAGCTCTAACGCGGTAGTTGATAAAAGTTTCGATCACCGTCAAGTTAGTAATGGGAAGTGCTAATTCGTTCAGTCTTAAACCTCTGATCATCGAAGTTGAGAAAGATTAGTTGTTAGTGATGGGAGATGCCGATACCTCAAGAACATTTAAATGTTAATCACTGTAACAATTGTGAATATAATCATGAAGGTTAATCGTGGTGGTTTTTGGAAGAAGTGATGGTATAATGATGGAAGAACATAATGAGATAAAGGCCTTTCAAATCGCGTTTTTTCATGAAGTGCACGTAGAGCAGTTGGAAATCGCGGCAGAAATTTAGTACTTGAAGATCATAATTTTGAAACAAAATGAATATTAGGGATTTTAGGAGTGGTTGTCTGAAGTGTCAAAACAGTCAGAGGAAATTGGGGCATGTAGTTCAACACCTGACAGACGGGAGAATAGAATTTCAGCACCTAGATTAGTTGTTTAAATAGATTATGCACAATTGTTTGCAGAAGTAGGATGGTTAGTGTTCTTCGAAAAGATTGAAGGATATCATTCAGATATTTCTTACAAGTTTACTTAATGTTTAGACAAGGATGTAGTGTCTTTTGACACTTAGAAATTCAAATTAACCAGGGAGTTACTAGCAGAAGCAACAGGGATTCTAGATGAGGGAGAATTTTGGTTCAAAAAGGTTCCCTTCACCTTTCATGCTAAGAGATATTTGCTTCCAGGTGTAGTAGCAGACTGGGGAAAAGGTGTTCCCATTCAAAACTTTAAACCTGAGTGGATTGAACCTATCAAAGTCTTACAAAGCTATGTCACCTATGAAGGGATATTTTCCTTTGTGTTTAAATATCATTTTAGATCCCTCCAACATCTCAGTCATGAATCTAAAATGAATCTTCCTTTCTTCTTTTTGAAAAGATTACAGAATATGTCATGTAGAGTGAGAGAACACCACGACCATACAAAACAATCTATTTTTCACCGTGGGCTCATAAAACTCATTATAAGTACTGTATTGTAGAAATGAGAAAAGACATGGGAGCACTTCTTATTTTGGTGAGGTTTCAATACTGAGCAGGAGGAACAGTCCCAAAAGAGACAGGTAGATAAGGGTCAAACTATGATTAAGAATATTAAAAAGAAAGCCATAGTCAAAGATTAAGAAATTGATAAACTAGGAGAAGCTTCAAATCAGGAAAATGAAAACATTGAGTTTGGGCAACAAGTTAATGTTGAGGAAAGAAAAGTTTTACAGTCAGAGATGAAGGAATTTAAGCCAATTGAAGAAGTTTTACCTGTAGAATTAGTTAAAGATGCAAAAGAAGATATTAAGGAGCAAAAGCAAAGCCCTATTACAGTACTGTCAGAAGAGGATTAAAAATACCTGTCTGATGAGGCTAGAGTTCCTATTATTAATGAAGCTAGGGTTTGTGTTAAGCAAGAAATTTACAGTCATTGTGATGACGAAATAGTGTCCAGAAAGAAAATAATGAAGGTTGTTGAATTTTCCTCAATAACTAATCAAGGAAAGGTTTTGAAGATGTTGAGAGAGGTTGGAGCAATCTGGAGACCTAAGACAAGCCCGAAGAACAAACTTAGGCTGAACATGAAAAACCTACCAAATCCCAAATTGGCTAAAGAAAAGGTTACAGTAATATAAAAATCCTCATCTCAAGAGAAATTAGATGATAGTGAAGATGACAGTAAAGAAATTATGAAAGATAAAAAATCGATAATATCAAAAGATAAATCTATCTTCATCGATACTAAGATCTTTGATATTTTCCTAGAGATTCAAAATCAGATGATTCAAGAACAACAGCAAAGTGAGGTAAAGAGTTCTTGTATAGAGAAAAGAGAGATAGTTGAAGAAGAAGTTCACTGCAATGTTGAAACTAAAGAACATCTAGAGATTCTTGTGACCTGCACAGAGATCATGAAGGAGGATGAAGAAATCTATAAGAAACTGAAAATCTCATGGACACCAGAAGGGATACAAACAATAGTAGGAGATAAATGTATTGATTCTGAAAAGTAAAACCTGCAAACAAGCATTAAGACATACAAACATCAAGTTGATTATATGCATGAAACTAATTATGGATTAGTTACTGCAAACATGAGACATAGAGAAGACCTGGAACAGGTTAAAATTCATTACTAGGAATTAATTGTAGTTTCTAGGGAAGCACTTAAAAGGAAAAGGAAAACAGAGAATTAGTTCATACAGCTAAAGAAGAATATCTAGGAGCTGACCCAACAGAACGAGGAGCTAACAAGGAGGGTTGCAGACTGGAGGCAGATCACTTGAAAACTAGAAGGAAAGATCAAGCTTTGGAGGGGATTGCTTTACTAGTTGAAGGAGCTAAAGACTTGTAAAGTTAGTTAAGAAAGTCAGGTATTGGTTAAGTTTGGAAAGTCGTTTTATTTTTGTATAATAATAGTTTAGATTGAACTATTCGAGGGATAGTATAAAAGCAGTTAGGATTCAGTTATTCAACTGATTTTGAAGGAATAAGATAAATGAAAGTTTGAAAGAAAACAAAGGGTTGGATTTTTTGCTGACAAGGGGAGGCTACTAGGTTTTTTTTATGAGTTAAGTGTAAAGACTCTTATGTGTTTTTGAGGACTGAACTATGAAATATATGCACTATATGCCCTTTTGATTATTCATTGGTTTCATTTCTAATTTGTGTTAATTACTGAGTTGGTATATTCATTTCATGTTTAATGTTTTTATGCTTGAAATGCTTACTAATTGTGGGTGAAACTCAGTATTGTGTTTATTCTGTTCGATTATGGTTTATATGTTATGCATCTCAGTCATTTAAATGCTCATGATTTAGTGTTTGCTTTGGTCTTATGAATGTTTGTCCTCTTGTCTTCAAATTGTTCAATCAAAACTCTAGAAAACCCCATTTTACTTTATTGTGATTTTTGAGATTGTGTTGGCTTGTTCTCTTGTAGTATGGGAACAATTTCTGGCACTAACATCTTTGGTGCCATTACCGGGGATGAATTTAAAAACCTATTTTCCCTAGGATACTTATCATTTCACTAGTTTTAAGAGGTGAACTTAACCAAACAAATCTTAGAGACTACTTTTCGCCAGTATTTCATAGTGGCTACTAAGGGAGTTGGAACAAGAAATAGACCTAGTTCACCTTTACAGCTGGGTGTTTTGGACCCAGAGTAGATACTGAAAACAACCAGGAAGATCAGAAGGTCTGAGTCATCACCAGCCCTATGTAACCCTGATCAGTTAGATATTTAATCACCTTTTTATGTTCTGAAGGGAGAAGAACAAGAGTCATCTTGGTTGAAGCCTACAATTCCTGTCAGTAATTTTCAAGTTTTCATTGATCCTCAATCATTCAAGAAAGAAAAGACTATATCCCTAGGTAAAATCCCATTATTTTACCTCAAAGTTGGTAAAACTTCATTTTAGCCAAGTTCTAATCAAGTCTTTCCATCACCAAATCCAATCAACATAAAGATAGCATCCCAGAATCAGCCATTAGACATGATGGACCGAATGATGGCAGCTAGGTATGCCCCTTTATTTTTACCTCATCCTTTGAATTCACTTCCTGGGGGTGATTACCAAAAATACTTGCCTAGGTTTAATGGACAAGGTGAAACTACAGCTGAGGAGCATTGGGAGGCTTTTCTCAGCTATGCTGATAATCAGAATATTGAGTCCAAGGATGTATGGATGAGGATGTTTGTACAGAGTCTTGATGGAGATGTCAGAAAATGGTTTAGGGAGTTTCCTGCAAATTCTATCGCTATCATAGAATATCTTCAGGACCTTTTCATGAGACAATGGGGTGACACCAAGGATCATACATATTACATAACTGATTTTGGATCCCTTAGGAGAAAGAAGGATGAAACCATAGCTGATTTTTCGAAGAGATCCAATAAAATGTATGGAAGAATTAGTGCAGAGATAAAAACCTTCAGAAACATCTGCAAAACTCACATATGCCAATGCTTTTGATCATGAATTTTCCCTACTTCTAAGAGAAAGAAGACCTATTTCTTTACTGAACATGCAAGATGTAGCATTATAAGTGGAGTCTAATATATTAGCTTCTAATAGATTGAAGGGAAATACAGCTCAGCAGATATATGACAGGAAGGGTAAGAAAGAGGCAGCCTCAGGGGTTTCAACATCCCACTCTGCAAAAAGTAAAATTGATGAGATGGCCAAGCTAGTTAAGATCTTGACTACAAAATTAAACAAGTTGGAACTAGAGAAGAATTCAAACAAACCTGTTCAAGAAGGTGAGAGAAACCCTAATAATCAAAACCAATTCAGAAGACATTTTGCACCTTGTTTCATACCTAGAGAAAGAAGAAACAATGATATACAACAAGAAAGGAGAGAAACTGAGGATCAAAGAGTACCACCCCGACTTCAAAATAATGTTTTTGATGAAGAGGAAATTGAAGAGGAAGTGTTCTTAGAGGATATAGACCAGGATATGAATTATTTTGGAGAGCAGTTAACTGAGGGTTTTGTCACTGAAGAAGACTTTTTAAACTCAGAATATTATGATGCTGATATGTTTGAAACAGAAAACGATTTAAATATTGAAGTGACTGCTGCAACTGTTGATACATACCAGACTGAACCAAAGAAAACTTTAAATTTAAGGTCAGGTCCAAAGCAAGTAGTTCAAAATCCTAAGAAAAATGTAGTTGTACCTCCTAAATAGCAGTCTGATCCTATGTTAGAGAAAAAACAAAATCAGGATTAACAAAAGAAGAATGTGGAAGTTGAAGAGGTAAGCAAAAGTGTGTAAAATTTTAATCTGGAAAATGAATTGGGAAAAATTAAGATCCCTATGCCTTTTACTGAGTTAATGAATAATCCTTCTTACAAAAATCCAGTTCTGAAAATGATTGGCTCAGCAAGCAGTCAGCCCCTCTCTGATACAATGAATCTATAAGAGGAAAGCCCTAAAATCTTTATTGGATCAACTCTGGCAGAAAAAACTGAAAATGAAGCAGGAGCATCACCTCCTTTTTATATCACACTAACTATTCATGAACATATGATACATAATTGTCTTTTGGATTCCAGAGCATCACACAACCTAATGCCAAAGGCTGTCATGGAGGCTTTAGGTTTGAGTATAACAAAACCCTATCATGATTTGTATGCTTTTGACTCATGAGCTGTAAAATGTTTAGGAGTGATTAAAGATATGGTTGTCAGTTTCGATCAGCTACCAATGAAGAGTGTGATAATGGATGTGGTAGTAGAAGACATTACACCTAAATTTGGACTGCTCCTCTCTAGATCTTGGGAAAATAAGCTTGGGGAGACTCTACAAATGGATTTAACATATGCCACCATTCCTGTATTTGGAGGATAACAAAGAAGGTTATACAGAGAGTTACAATTTTCCTATATTGTGACAGATGACAAGAACTGTACAAATCATCCCTTGTATGCTGTTGACAAGGATTTGGGTACTTGTATGTTGCATTTTAGTGATGATGACAATACTGTTTGTTTATTACAGGTTGAAAAGGAAAAACAGTAAAATGCACTAGGGAACAAGAAGATGAACTTTGGAAGTTATACTTTGATGGATCATCTTGTAAGGAAGGTGCTGGAGAAGTGGTTCTTTTAATATCTCCTAGTGGTGAAACAATAAAGTTAATGTATAAATTGGAATTTATTACCACCAATAATACCACAGAATATGAAGCTTTGTTGTTAGGTTTGAAATCTACAAAGGATTTAGGCATTCAATAGATTTCTGTATATGGCGAATCTGAGTTGGTTGTTCAGCAGGTGAGGAATAACTATCAAGTGAAACAATATTTGCTGAAATTGTACCATAATGAATTATGGGATATGATAGATAATTATTTTGTGGCTTTTAACATTACTTGTATTCCTAGGGATCATAACCAAACTACTAATTCTTTGGCCCTAGTAGCCACACATTTTAGAATTCCCAAAACAACATAGCTAAGTTATCCTATTGAGGTTAGGTATAGACCTTCTGTGCCTGACAATGTAAAGCAGTGGAAATTTTTTGAAGATATCATTGAAATAAAATGTTTTTAGAGCTGACAGGTGAGTTTTCCAATTCCCTAATTGATCAAGAAGAAGATGATGAGGTTGACAATTTTGAAGATATTCCATAAAATGAGATTGTTGGTCACAAGATTATTGAACTTAAAAGTAATTTCATTCCTAAAGGTTTGGTTCCATTAGAGAGAATATTTTCAAAAGATGATACACCTTTAAAACCTGTTGTACAATCTTCAGAAGAAAATGTGGTGGACTGTAATATTGGCACTCCTGAACATCCTAGAATGGTGAAGATTTCAAAAGCACTCACAACAGAATAGAGGAACAGGTACATTAAGTTGTTAAAAGAGTATATTGATGTTTTTTCTTGGTCATATGAGGATTTGAAAACATATGATACTGGAATTATACAGCATAAAGTGCCTTTAAAACCGAATGTTAAACCTTTCAAACAGAAATTAAGGAGGATAAATCCAGCTTTGTTTCCTGTTATTGAAAAAGAGTTGAAAAAGTTATTAGATGCCAAGATCACTGTTCCCCTTAGGTATTCTTCATGGGTTGCCAATTTAGTTCATGTCAGGAAAAAGAATGGAGAAATCAGACTATGTGTTGATTTTAGAAATTTGAATAGGTCTTCATTGAAGGATAATTACCCTTTGCCAAAAATAGAACAAATATTGCAAAAGGTGGTTAGGGCACAAAGATTTTCTATGGTCGATGGTTTTTCAGGATATAATGAAATTGCCATGCATCCTAATGATAAAGAAATAACATCTTTTACTACTCCCTCGGGAACTTTCATGGATGGTAAAATGCCTTTTGGATTAATGAATGCTGGAGCAACTTTTCAAAGAGCTATTGACATAACCTTTGTGGCGGAAAGAGACAGGTTTGTAGTGATTTACTTAGATGATATTATAGTCTTTTGAAAATCAAATGATGAACATCTAAAACATTTGAAACAAAATTTTCTGAAATGCAAAAAATATGGTTTATCTCTTAATCCAAAGAAATCACATTTTGTTGTAGAAGAAGTTAAATTATTGGGTCATTTAGTTTCAACTGATGGCATCAGGATTGATCCGGAGAGGGTGAAAGCAATAATGAAAATAAGTTTTCGAAGAAGTAAGAAGGATGTACAATATTTCATTGGTAAAATCAATTTTCTGCGTTGGTTTATACCAAATTTTGCTGAGACTATTAAACAAATTACAACCATGTTGAAGAAAGATCAGGAGGTCAAGTGGACTGCAGAAGCCAAAAATTCATTCGAAAAAATTAAGATGGATCTTACTGAAGCTCCAGTATTAGTAAGTCCATATTTTACAAAGGAATTTCTAACCTTTTCTTTAGCATTTGAAGATACATTGCCTATTGTTTTATTACAGAATAATAAAGATGGTCTTGAATAGCCTATTTCATTTTTTAGCAAAACTCTTAGAGATTCGGAGCTAAAATACAACATTTTAGAGAAACATGCTTACTCTTTGGTAAAATCTTTAAAATTTTTCAGAAATTATGTTTTGCATTCCAAAGTTATTGCTTATGTGCCTAATGCTGCCATAAAAGATGTTTTGACTTAGCCTGATAGTGAGCGAAAATGAGGAAAGTGGATTTCCAAAATCATGGAATATGATGTGGATATCAGACCTACAAAGCTAGTAAAGGGACAAGGTCTAGCTAAATAGCTAGCTGATTCAAATTTCCAAGCTTTAGGGCTACATTTGATGGAAGAACAACCAACACAGGAAGAAAGTCAAGCAGAGCTAGAGAATGAGAAGATTATGGACCACTATTCAGCATCTACATGGTATGCAGATATTGTATATTTTCTTTTGTACTTGCAATGTCCAGAACACTTAGACAAGAAAGCTGCTAGGTCTTTGAAGTTGAAAACCACTAAATATTGTTTGGTAGAACAATAGCTCTTTTGGAAGGATCCGAGGGGTATCCTACTCAGATGTTTAGATAAAGCTGAAATTGAAGGAGTAATTTCTAAATCTCATGAAGGTGCGTGTGGAGGACATAAATATTGGAAGACAACATCATATAAAATTCTAAGAGAAGGATACTATTGGCCCTCTTTATTTTCAGATGTATGTCAGTAGGTAAGAGAATGTATCCCTTGTCAGAAATTTGCTGGTAAACAAAATTTTGTTGTCGTTACCTTTAAAACCAATTGCAGTTAATGCCCCTTTTCAATAATGGGGTTTGGACTTCATAAGGGAGATAAATCCATCTTCCTCAGGTAAACACAAGTGGATTTTGACTGCAACAGATTTCTTTACTAAGTGGGTAGAAGATACTCCCACAAGGAATGCCATAGATAAGGTGATCATAGATTTTATTGAAGAAAATATTCTTAGTAGATTTGGATGTCCACATAAAATATTGACTGATAATGCTAAAACCTTTAAATCTAAGGCTATGGGGGCATTTTGTGAAAAGAATGGTATCCTATTGAAACACTCAACTCCTTATTATCCTTAGGGGAATGGGTTAGCTGATTCATCTAATAAAAATATTATTCAAAGTATCAGGAAGTTACTGAAGCATAATAAAAGATCATGGGATTCTATGCTAAAGTATGCATTATGGGCAGACAAAATAACAATTAAGCAAGCAATTGGAACTTCTCCTTTCCAATTAGTATATGGTACATATGCATTTTTCCTGTTCAGTTGGGCATCCCAGTGATGAATTTTTTTCAAGATTGTCAGGAAGAACCTAATGATATGCAAAGAAGAAGTTATGCAATGATAGAGTTACAACAGAAATGAGAAAAAGTGGAAGAAAAGGCTCAGTTGTACAGGTTGAATATCAAAGAAAGATTTGATAAGAAGATCAAAGATAATACTTTTTCAGTGGGAGACATGGTTTTGAGATGGGATGCTAGGAAGGAGCAAAAAGGAAAGCATGGCAAGTTTGATAACCTTTGGTTTGGTCCTTTCATAGTATCGAAGTTTTTGGAAAACAATACTTTTGTTCTACAGACCTTGGAAGGTGAGGAGTTGTCTAATCCAGTTAATGGACGATTCCTCAAGAATTTTTACAGTTTTTGAAGATGGATACTGGACTTTCATTATATATACCAGTGTGAATAATAGAATAAGGACTCCATAACCCAATGGAAATTTTGCAGAGTAGCAGGTAGCAACACAGAAGGCACTGGTATATAGGTTCTTGAAGCCTCACAGGGAGGACTTCATCCTACAGTAGGAGCCAGATGTTAAGTCATGTTTTTGTTTTCCATCTTTTAATACTTTTATTTATGTTTTGAACATTGGTTTTTATTCCTAGAAAATTTTGTTGATTGACATAGTTTGAATTTTTCCCTTTAGCTTTTATGTTATTTGATTTCTTAGTTTATTTTTACAAGTTTTGGTTTGATTTCATGATCAAAGGGCTTATATAAGGATTATATGGATTAAAAAGTCTAAAAAAAATAGCATAAAAGTTTAATCAAGACTCCTAAACCAAGTTTAAACCCTTATTATCAGCTTAATTTTTGCAAATCATTAACCTAAATTTTCTTGGAGCGCAAGTTAGAAAGAAATGCACAGAGGCACTACAAGAAAGTCATGCAAGTTAAAAAACATCTTTCAACATTGTAGAAATTTAGTTCTCTAAAGCACTGACACTACGGCAACACAATGATTTAAAGCACCGATGAGATAGTTGATAGAGCTTCTGATCGCCGATCACGAAGCCAATGGTCTAAAGTGATGTGCAAGTTTAAAATCATCTTTTGACATTGTAGAGATTCAATGGTCTAAATCACCGACAATGCAGCAGCACAATGGTTTAAAGCTCCGACGAATTAGTTGATAAAGCTTCCGATCGCCAATCGCGAAGCTAGTTCTCTAAAGCACTGGGGAAGCATAGTGATATAAAGCTCTGATGAGGTAGTTGATAAAAGTTTCGATCACCATCAAGTTATTAATGGGAAGTGCTAATTCGTTCAGTCTTGAACCTCCGATTGTCGAAGTTGAGAAAGATTAGTTGTTAGTGATGGGAGATGCCAATACATTGGGAACATTTAAATGTTAATCACTGTAACAAGTGTGAATATAATCATGAAGGTGAATCATGGCATTTTTTTGTAGAAGTGATGGTATAATGATGGTAGACCATAATGAAATAAAGGCATTTTGAATCACGTTTTTTCCTGAAGTGCACGTAGAGGAGGTGGAAATCGTGGCAGAAATTTAGTACTTGAAGATTGTAATTTTGAAACACAATGAAAATTAGGGCTTCCAGGAGTGGTTGTCTTAAGTGTCAAAATGGCCAGGGGAAATTGGGGCATGTAGTTCGACACCTGAAAGACAGGAGAATAGAATTTCAACAGCTGGATTAGTTGTTTTAACAGATTGTGCACAGTTGTTTGCAGAAGGAGGACGGTTAGTGTTCTTCGAAAAGATTGAGGGATATCATTCAGATGTTTCTTACATGTTTTCTCAATGTTTAGACAAGGATGTAGTGTCTTTAGACACTTTGAAATTCAAATTAACCAGGGAGTTACTAGCAGAAGCAATAAGGATTCTAGATGAGGGAGAATTTTGGTTCATAAAGGTGCCCTTCACCTTGATGCTAAGAGATATTTGCTTCCAGGTGTAGTAGCAAATTGGGGAAAAGGTGTTCCCATTCAAAACTTTAAACTTGAGTGGATTAAACCTATCAAAGTATTACAAAGCTATGTCACCTATGAGGGGAGATATGCCTTTATGTTTAAATATCATTTTAGATTCCTCCAACATCTAAGTCATGAATCTAAAATGAATCTTCCTTTATTTTTTTTGAAAAGCTTACAGAAGATGTCATATAGAGTGAGAGAACACTAGGACCATACAAAACAATTTGTTTTTCACCATGGGCTCATAAAACTCATTATAAGTACTGTATTGTAAAAAAGAGAAAGGACATGGGAGCACTTCTTATTTTGGTCAGGTTTCAAGACTGAGCAGGAGGAATACTCCCAAAAGAGATAGGTAGATAAGGGTCAAAATATGATTAAGAAGATTAAAAAGAAAGCCATAGTCAAAGATGAAGAAATTGATAAAATAGGAGAAGATTCAAATCAGGAAAATGAAAACATTGAGTTTGGGCAGCAAGTTAATGCTGAGGAAAGCAAAGTTTTACAATCAGAGATGAAGGAATTTAAGCCAGTTGAAGAAGTTTTACCTATAGAACCAGTTCAAGATGCAAAAGAAGACATTAAGGAGCAGAAGCAAAGCCCTATTACAGTACTGGTAGAAGAGGATGAAAAATACTTCTCTGGTGAGGCTAGAGTTCTTATTACTATTGAAGCTAGGGTTTGTGCTAAGAAAGAAATTCACATTCATTGTGATGAGGAAATAGTGTCCAGAAAGAAAAGAATGAAGGTTGTTGAATTTGCCTCAATAACTCATCAAGGAAAGGTTCTGAAGATGTTGGGAGAGGTTGGAGTAGTCTGGAGACCTAAGACAAGGATGAACAACAAACTTAGGTTGAACATGAAAAATCTATTGAATCCCAAATTGGATAAAGAAAAGGTTACAGTAATAGAAAAATCTTCATCTCAAGAGAAATTAGATGATAGTGAAGATGACAGTCAAGAAATTATGAAAGATAAAAAATCAATAGTATCAAAAGATAAATATGTCTTCACTGATACTAAGATCTCTCATATTTTCCCAAAGATTCGAAATCAGATGATTCAAGAACAACAACAAAGTGAGGTAAAGAGTTCTTGTATAGTGAAAAGAGATATAGTTGAACAAGAAGTTCACTGCAATGCTGAAATTGAAGAACATCTAGAGATTCGTGTGACCTCCACAGAGCTCATGAAGGAGGATGAAGAAATCTATAAGAAACTGAAAAATCCCATAGACACCAGAAGGGATACAAACAATATCAAGAGATAAATGTATTGATTCTAAAAGGGAAAACCTACAAACAAGCATTAAGAAATACAAACATCAAGTTGAATAGATGCATGAAACTAATGATGGATTAGTTACTGCAAACATGAGACTTAGAGAAGACCTGGAAGAGGTTAACAGTCATTACTAGGAATTAATTGCAGTTTCTAGGGAATCTCTTAAAAGGAAATGACAAATAGAGAATCAGTTTACACAGCTAAAGCAGACCATCCAGGAGCTGACACAGCAAAACGAGGAGTTAGCAAGGAGGGTTGCATACTTGGAGACAGATCACTTGAAAGCTAGAAGGAAAGATCAGGGTTTGGAGGGGATTTCTTTACTAGTTGAAGCAGCGAAAGACTTGTAAACTTAGTTAAGAAAGTCAGTTATTGGTTAAGTTTGGAAAGTCATTTTATTTTTGTATAATAATAGTTTAGATTGAACTATTCGAGGGGTAGTCTAAAAGTAGTTAGGATTCAGTTATTCAACTGATTTTGAAGGAATAGGATAAATGGAATTTTGAAAGAGGAGAAAGGGTTGGATTTTTTGCTGACAAGGGGAGGCTATCAGGCTTTGTTTGTGAGCTAAGTGTAAAGAGTCTTATGTGTTTTTGATGACTGAACTATGAAATATATGCACTATATGCCCTTCAAATTATTGATTGGTTTCATTTCTAATTTGTGTTAATTACTTAGTTGGTATATTCGTTTCTTGTTTAATGTTTTTATTCTTGAAATGCTTGCTAACTTTGGGTGAAACTCAGTATTGTGTTTATTTTGTTGGATTATGGTTTATATGTTATGCATATCAGTCATTTAAATGCTCATGATTTAGTGTTTTCTTTGGAATTATGAATTTTTTTCCTCTTGTGTTCAAACTGTTCAACCAAAACTCTAGAAAACCTTATTTTACTTTATTGTGATTTTTGAGATTGTGTTCGCTTGTTCTCTTGTAGTCTGGGAACAATTTTTGGCACTAACACACATATCTACCAATCATCCTCCCTTTGAAGTATCCATGGGTTTTCATTGGCGTGATCCTTAAGAGATTCCTTTGGCATTGCCTCATCTAGCTACTAAACATCAAGGAAAAAAAGAACTCGAAGATGAGTCATTTAATTTTCATATAAGGAAACTCCATCAACATGTTTTGGATATTATATTTTGCATGCTAGCATGCTAGAAAGAACAAATGGAAGAAAATATTTCCATGCCATTTTCATATTAGAAATAATGTTATCTTTTGCTAAAATTAAACAGATCGGTAGTTATTCTCCAATGTGAGGCATTGAACCACCATGAGGATAGACAAAGAGATTTGAAAAATAAAAAATTCTTGTGAAGTCATGGAAAACGTTAGGGTGTGTTGATGTATTTGTAACTTTGGAATGTATTCATCCGTATATCTTATGTATTGTAACTCGATGTTTATTCTGAGAAGTGTTTGTAATGTATTTGAGTCATGTCATGCCCCAATGTTCCTATAAAGAGATTCAATAATGTAAACAAGTCATGTCAAGTCATTGTGGGTAACCCTCCTATTGATCAAGGGTTAAAGTCCCCGTAGTTATGGGTCCCTAGGGTTATTAGACTCTCATAGAGAAGTCCTCCCTAGTGAGTTATTGTCAAGTTGGAAATTTGTATAAATAGAGAGTGAGCCTCTCTATTTATCACACACTCACTCACACTTAGTTGTAGCGCATAGCTGAGGGAGAAGAAGTTGCCGGGGCTAGAAAGAAAGAGACTACTGCTATCGGGAGATCATCTTACTATTTTGGGGTTTTACTTTTTGTGTTGATTCTATCTCTGAGGAAGTTGTGGTGTTTTCTCCATTTATGGTTTCCCTGAGGAAAAACATTGTGTTCATTGTCTCTTGTGTTTGATTGCTATGCTTATTATTCTCTTAGTTAAAGATCCTAATATAATGCTAGCTTGAATGATAAAAATCTAACATGGTATCAGAGCTAACCTGAGAAGAAGACACTGTGCAGCTACGAAAACTAAGGCTTCCTACTTTTTGGATCTTTCTCCACATATTTTCAGCAAAATAAGGTTGGGATGACTCTCCTCTCTAGGGCACATATTTATGTCAAAGCAGAATCTGATTCTGATCATTTTTAGTTTTTGACCCAACACTACTGCTAGAAATTAGGGATTTCCACAGAATTGAAATTTTTGAGTGAGCCCGGGCCTAGATTTATCTCATCCTCAAAATTGAAGTTTAGAGATCAAGATCAAAGTTTTTGGTTGGACAGAACTCCAGAAAAGTCAAACCCTAATCTGCTCCTGAACCAGCTCTACAGAATTTCAACTTTAGATCCAGATCCAAAATCTTAACCTGGTAAGATATAAATCTTTTGTATTTCCATTTGAGGTTCTTAGTTAATATATATCATCATACCAAGCTTGATGAAAATCTTGAGGGATCTGATAACTTTTGAGCCTGGAATTATAGGATCTCCCTGGTCCTAGAAGAAAATGAGTTGGACTCCTACATCAATGAGGAGGTTCCAATTCCAGAGGGAGATGAGGCTAAGGCCTTACAAAAAAAGAAGCCGGTCATGGCTAAGAGGATTATTGCTGATTCAATCAAGGATCACCTCATACCATAGGTGTCCTCCCTAAAGACATCTAAAGATATGTTTGATTCCCTGACCAAAATTTTTGAAGGAAAGAACATAAACCAGAAGATGACTTTGAGGAACCAGTTGAAGAACGTGAAGATACAGAATGTGGAGACCATACAGTCATACTACACAAGGGTCTCCCAGATCAAAGAACAACTTGAAGCAGTGAATGAAGAAGTGGAGAATGCAGAGATTGTAATGACCACCTTGAATGGTCTCCCTAGATCATGGGACTCCTTTATTCAATGGATCTGTGCCAAAAAGAAGCTAGTCAAATTTAGTAGACTATGGGAAGAATTCTCTCAAGAAGAAGCTCAGATAGCAGCTTGAGAAGAAAATATGGGAAGTGAAGATCAAGCTCTCACAGTACACTTCAAGAAAAGAAAACTAAGTTCTCATCACCCCAGAGGTAAGCACTTCCATAAAAGTAACACTAGAAAATATTAGTCTAGAATCAGATGTTATACATGTGATGAAGTAGGACACTATGCTAGAGAATGTCCTAGAAACAAAAATGTCTCTCACAAGAAGAAGGGAAATAAGAGAAGACATCATGCTCATGCTGCAGAGGATGATGAAACTTCCACAAAGAGAATCAGACAAGAAAGTGATGAAGAATATGTCTTGATTTTCACTCTCACGGGAAACATCACACATGGAAGCAATGATTGGCTTATAGACAGCAGGGATTCCAAATATATGGCAATATTCAAATAATCCTTTGTGAAACTATCAGAACATGAATCACCCCACAAGGTGAAACTTGGAGATGACTACCAGTATCCAATAAAAGGTAGTGGGGAATCCTCCTATAAGCTAGACTCTAGAAATTCTATGACGATGAAGGATGTATTGTTTGTACCAGGACTAAAGAAGAACCTCCTCTCCATATGTGCATTGGATGAAAAAGGAATGAGGGTTGCATTTGTGGATGGGGAAGTTCTCATGTGGACAAAGGGAAAGACTATTGATGATACAATAGTAATTGGTGAATAAGAGGGAGGTCTATACAAATTGAAGGGTGATCCAGAATAAGCCTTGATCCATGACACAGTAGATCCAAATGAATTTTGTCATAGAAGGCTTGCACATGTGCACTACAGAGCACTACCTCTTGCAAGCAAAGCTGTTGAAGAACTTCCATAAATCCAGTCAAAACATGACAGTGTTTATAAAGGATGTGCAAAAGGAAAGAACACAAAGAATACATTTCCAAGTAACGAGAGTAAGGCAAAAGGAATCTTGGAAATCATTCACTCCGATGTATGTGGTCCTATGTCATCTAGTTCATTAAGTGGGTATGTATACTATGTTTCTTTTATTGATGTTTTTTCTAGGAATACATGGATATACTTCATGAACAACAAAGATGAATTACTCAACAAGTTCAAGGAATTCAAAGCCTTGATTGAGAACCACACCGAAAAAAAGGTCAAGACCTTTCAATTAGATAATGGTGGAGAATTCACATCAAATGAATTCAAAGCATTATGCAAAGATTCAGGGATTAAGAGGGACTTAACTACTCCATATAATCCACAACAGATGGGGTTGTTGAAAGGAAGAATGGAATGATTATGGAAGCCGCAAGGGCCATGACTCATGATCAAGATCTTCCCATGCATCTATGGGAAGAAGTTTCCAAAACTATGGTATATGTACAGAACCGTACTCCACATAGAGTACTTGAAAACGACACCCCTGAAGAAGTCTTCTCCGACAAGTAACCAGATTTCAGCCATCTCAAAATATTTGGTTATCTAGTATACCTACACATTTTGAAAGAAAAGAGGACGAAGCTAGATCCTTTAGTAAGGAAGGTTATATTTGTGGGATACTCTGAAAGCTCGAGGGCTTACAGAATATACTTCCCAGGAATCAAGAAGATCGACATCAGCAGGGATGTAACATTTGATGAAGACTCAGCTTACAACTAATCCAGAAAGAGACCTACTAAAGAACCTGAAAAGACAGAAGCACCCAGAATTCATGACACAACCATGAATAAAGAAATTAAAGAAAAAGAACGAAAATTAGAAGAACCTCAAGAACCTATAGATCCACCTCAGGAGAAGAATCCTCACAAGAGGAAACCTGCTTGGGTACGAGAAGCTATCCAAGGTGTAGAAATATATGGCGCTCCAGAATAAAATCACAGAGAAAGAAAAAGGACCAGGTCCTACTACGGGTATGTAGCCTTATTATGTGACTTCATCGATAAAGAACCTTCCAACTATGAAGAAGCGGAAAAAAGGAAAGAATGGAAGGATTCTATGATTGAAGAGTATCAATTGATCATGAATAATGATGTCTGGGATATTGTCCAAAGACTAGAAGGGAAGTCTATTGTAACCTCCAAATGGATCTAGGATATCAAGCATGTTGCAGATGGTAGCATAGAGAAATATAAAGCAATATTTGTGGCTCGTGGCTTCTCCCAGAAAGAAGGAATAGATTATGAAGAAACTTTTGCTCCTGTAGCGAGATACACTTCCATCAGATCAGTTCTTGCTTTGGCTACAGTGATGAAATGGAAGATACACCAGATGGATGTCAAGACTACTTTCTTGAATGGTGTAGTGAAGAGGAAGTGTATGTGGAGCAGCCACTCATTTTTGTGACACATGACAGGAAGTCTCATGAGTGTAAATTGAATAAATCCCTATACGGTTTGAAACAGGAACCCAGGACATGGTACATCAGAATTGACAGCTTTCTTTCCAGTTTGGGCTTTACCAAGAGTAAAGCAAATTCCAACATTTACTACAAGGTTGAAGATGGTAACCCAGTGATACCTGAATATATGTAGATGATCTGTTTGTAATAGGTATGGATGGGTTGACTGCTGATACGACGAGGAAGCTTGCTGCTGAGTTTGAAATGAAAGACTTGGGTAGGCACTATTTTCTAGGCATGGAGGTGTGGCAGAATGCAGATGGAATCTTCCTCAGACAAGGGAAGTATGCAGTATAGATCCTGAAGAGATTTAGGATGATGGACTGCAAGGCCATGACCATTGCTATGGCATCGAACCTGAAGCTATTGAGTGGTGCTTCATCAGAATCGGTTGATACTACAATGTATCATCAGATGATTGGGTCATTGATGTACCTGACAAATACGAGACCAGATATTTACTTTGCTGTGAACACCTTGATCCAGTTCCTGACAGATCTGAGACATGTTCAATTGATTGTTGCAAAGCATATTCTGAGGTACCTGAGGGGTACAGTTGATTATGGGCTCAAGTATGAGGCAAATCAGAAGATTAACCTGGAGGGTTATGTTGATTCAAATTTGGAAGGTAGTGCCATCGATAGGAAGATCACCTCAGGGTGCTTCTTTAGTATGGGATTAGGTGTGATCTCTTGGTTTAGCAGGAAACAGTCTTGCATGGCACTGAGTACAGCTGAAGCAGAGTATGTCACCACTTGTTCAGCTAGTTGTGAGGTAGTATGGTTGAGGAAGATACTGTCCACTTTATTTGATCTCTAGCTGGATGCTACTTGTATATATTGTGACAACCATAGTTGTGTGAAGTTGTCGAAGAACCCAGTGTTCTATGACAAGTCGAAGGATATCGAGATCAAGTATCACTATATCAGGGATATGGTGCAGAGAGGAGCAATGAAGCTCTAGTATGTTGTGACGGATGAACATATAGCTGATGTGTTGACGAAGCCATTGGTAAGAGTGAAGCTTGAGTACTTTAGGGAGAATCTTGGTGTTCTCTATATCGAGGTTTCCCCGAAGGGGAAGTGATGAGTCCATGAGCCATTCTGACATGGTGAGAGGATCAGTTCCTTCCATGGTCAGATGTAAGGGCTGAGCCATTCTGTCATGGTGAGAGGATTGGTTCCTTCCATGTCAGATATGAGTGCCAAGCCATTCTGATGTGACTGTAGGATTGGTTCCTACATGATAAGATATAAGTGCTGAATTCCATTCTCTAGGAGAATGGAGGTACCTGGTCAGTTACCAGGAATCCTTAGCCTAGGGAAGAGTTCCATTCTGATGTGACTATAGGATTGGTTCCCACATGATCATATGTAAGTGCAGTGCCTTTCCACAGATGATAGTAGTTGTGTCCTATCGTGATGGTGGATGTGAGTGCCCAGCCTTTCCACAGATGATAGTAGTTGTGTCCTATCATGCTGGTGGATGTGAGTTCCGTGCCTTTTCACAGATGGTAGTAGGTGTTTCCTACCATGTTGGTGATTGTAAGTGTTGTTCCTTTCCATAGATGGTAGTAGGTGTGTCCTACCATGCTGGTGGATGTGAGTGTCATGCCTCTTCAGAGATGATAGTAGTTGTATCGTATCATGCTGGTGAATGTAAGTGTTGTGCCTTTCTGGCATGGTGTTGGATGTGTTCCTCTCATGGTCATATATTAGTGCTATCCATTCTGACTTAGGGTCAGATATAAGAACTGAAGAAGACCTACATGGAGGCTAGGCCTACAACTAGCATGAAAAAGGGTGACTCTGTAGAACTTCCTGTGACGAGAAGAATCATGAGATATCACCTATGATGATGACCCAGTGATGATTCAGATCAAGTGATGATCTAGATCCAATGATTATGATCTAACAGTGATGGTCTAGATAGAGTGATGATATAGATCTAGCAAAGATGTCCCCATGATGATCCAGATCCAGTGATGATGATCCAGATCCAAGATGAAGATGACTTGAAGATGAATATGACTTGAAAATGAAGATTACTTGAATATGAAGATGACTTGAAAATGAAGATGACTTGAAGATGAAGATGACGATATTATCCAGTTGATACAGAGAAGAATACCAGTGATGACAAATTGTGTCGAGATAATACCTTCCTAGTTAAGAGGGAGTGCTGATTTATTTATAACTTCAGAATGTATTCATTCATATATTTTATGTATTGTACCCTGATGTTTATTCTGGGAAGTGTCTGTAATGTATTTGAGTCATGTCATGCCCTGATGTTCCTATTGGGAGACTCAATAATGTAAACAAGTCATGTCAAGTCATTGTGGGTAACCCTCCTACTGATCAAGGGTTAAAGTCCCCACAGTTGCAGGGCCCTAGGGTGATTAGACTCTCCTAGAGAAGTTGGCCCTAGTGAGTTATTGTCAAGTTGGGAATTAGTATAAATAAAGAGTGAGGCTCTCTATTTATCACACACTCACTCACACTCAATTGTAGCACATAGCTAAGGGAGAAGAAGTTGCTGGGGCTAGAAAGAAAGAGACTACTACTGTCGGGAGATCATCTTACTGTTTTGGGGTTTTACTTTTGGTGCTGATTCTATCTCTAAGAAAGTTGCGGGGTTTTCTACATTTATTGTTTCCCCTAGGAAAAACATTGTGTTCCTTGTCTCTTGTGTTTGATTTTTGTTCTTGTTATTCTCTCAGTTAAAGATCCTAATATAATGCTAGCTTGAATGATAAAAGTCTAACAAGGTGAACATACAAAATCTGTGAGGTAGACAATATCCAAGACTCAGGTGATACTGAAACTTAATATTGTGGTTCTAGTGCAAAAATATGGAAGCTTCAGGTGATGAATATTATGCAAGAACATGATTTAGATCAATATGTGACTTTAGTTGTGGAAGAACTTACATAAAATACAGGGAGAACAACCTTTAGGAAGAACCACACCAAGTCTAACTGATTCAATTTTTACTCAGTCAAAGATAACATCATGTTAAATATAGAGCAGCACCGAGAACCATTCTCTGGGATATTGGAGGACTTGTTCAGGGACCAGGGATTTGATTAACTCAATTCAATCTATGATTGAATCTCATCCATGGGTCAATAGACATTATTTAATAATAGAGGTAAACCAATATGTTTGTAGCCATGAGACCCATTCTCAGGGAGGATGGTACCCTAGTCAGCTAACTAGGGAATAGTAACACCGTAGAAGGTACCCCAGTCCCCTAGTAGTCTCTTGGGGTTCTTGGTCTAGGACCAAGAAATTTAACACCATGTAAAAGTCCCTAACATTTGGTTACATCCCTTACATGACTCTAGGGTGTTATGGTGTGTGACCAGACAATTTCTTGGATACGATGTCCAAGCATATTCTACAAGATGGGATAAAAACTTCGTGGTCTAGGACCAGGCATAATCTTGATCTGGTACCAAGCAGTTCCTACAGGAGCATCTTTGGTTAGTTGACTAGATGAATCTTTGTCAATTTCACTAATATGATGTCCTCTCTCCTAATCGTTTATTTCTAGGTTGTTTATTAAGGGATTGACCACCCCTTGATTATGTCAGTAGAACCTAACCCTTAGGTCCAGCATTGAGGACCAAAGGATCGTACCATCCAGTTTGGATATTCCCCTTATACAAGGATGATTAAATATATGAAACAATGTACCTTTAGAGAGAGAAAATATTAATGTCTGTGGTATTTTTGGTCCTGTATATAAATGTTTGTCCACCCTTATGGTTCATCTTGATCTTGTGGGTTTGTGGGTTGTTTTATTATAACCCCCTTGGTTGACTCATGGTCCTTTATCTTAATTGGTCCTAGCACTCTTATTGTGTGTGTACCTTTGTTATTGATGACTCAATTTTATCCTAAGTCATATTTACTTTATGGTTTTATTAATAAAACCTTTGGACTATTTACTTTATGGTTTTAGTAATAAAACCTTTGGACCATTTTACCCTATGGTTTATTTTATGACCTTTCAACCATTTTACATTGTGGTTTATTTCATGACCTTTGTACCATTTATAGTTTTATTGAAACACTTACTTTACATTTTTATTTTTGTACCTTTAGGTTCCTCAAACTTGTAAATTCTAAGGTATTGATTTAATAAGGAATCTGGATCTGATTCATCTGATGATTCCTCTAGTGTGACTTCTCTTCATCATCCACTGACTCCTCTAGAGTGACTACTCAAATTTTCTTACCTACTTCTCTCGTACGACTGTGACCTTTCCGCACCCACACGACTATGTTTTATATTGTAGCATGGTTGTGTCTCATTCTCCTACACTCTCATGATTGTACACCCACATGAATGTATTATTTACACCTGCGATTTAGTCTACCAAAGCTTAGTGTGACTATGTGTCACTGCTCCTTGTGACTGAGTGTCACGACTCAACATGACTATGTGTCACTTCTCATTGTTGTTGAGTGTCACAGATCATAATGACCATGTGTCACTGATGAACAACGAGATGTATCAGTGGTACTGTCAAGTTTTATATCAGAAATGGTTTTTTTAAGAGGTATGTTAGTTATAACTAATAAATGATAAGCAAAAAATCTTACTTATTTATGAGAACTTATAATTGTTCATTGTTTTGTGTAAAAGAGTTTATGACTCATTGATGGATGTGATCAGGAATTGTTAGCAAAAGGAATTTAGAGTTCATATCATGATCATATCTTGGATTATGTTGTACTAAAAAATGTGATGATGCAGGAGAATGATATTTAAGAAGTACATACTCAGATTTAAAGGCCATTGATGTAGAGTGTTTTATTGAGATGCATTGATCATTGTAATATGAAATTGAAAGTGAAAATAATCTTAGAGCTTATATTATGTGTAAGATTATGACCCAAGCTAGATTGTGCTAATACATTGGCATGAAGATGATATGATGTTGACACCCTTAAGGGTACATGTTTGAGGAGATGCACAATGTAATTTCTGCATAAGGGAAGAAATAAAGAGGGGAGACTTTTTATCCCAACTTATGTTGTTTCTTTGTATTACCATGGCATGTGGATATACTCTTGATGACATTGAGATGGTTTCTTTGTACATAGGATAATGTTATTATTGATATGGGATATTGATAGAGGAGGAATATGTGGCAAGTAATGAATGCTTAAAGATCTTGTTTATGCTTAGAATTAAATATGTAGCTCAAGAGGGAGCTCAGTGCTCAGGTATAGAGGGAGAAAGAGGATCCAAACGATGCAGGATCAATTATGTTGAATTCTCATTCTCCCAGAGAAACTGGCAGAATTTTTATTATTCGTAGAATGGAATAACTTCTAAGTTCAAATATCAAGAGGGAGCCAACTGTGCTCTTCAGCGCCCAATAAAGTGGGGTTGCATAAAATGAAAGTATAGATGTGATATTCCATCAGTCCTTGAATGACTCGGATATGGAATTCTATAAATCTTATCGCTTATAAAAGTGCAGGGAGAAGTCCAAGCAACCTTCATTTGATCTCTTTAATAAGACTATTGAAAGGATTCAATATTTCTCCAATGGGATCCATGCCACCGATTCATTCTACTCTCATGGTAGGGAGTCGACCAAGCAACAGGTTTGAAAAGATCACATGTGGAAATATATTCTTATCTATGAGAGGAAATGATTGATAACTTCCAAGAGGATCTATGAGATCATTATTCATGCTAAGATGGAGAGTTGTTTGAAGCTCCTAGAAAATCTTGTATTTGATGATAGGTACGAACACATCAAGAGGAAGTTTCATAATGTATGGGACATGGTGCAGTATGCTCTATCAAGAAGAAAATATTACTGATGTCTTGAATAAGTCTCTATCAAAGTCTAAGTACTTCCAAGTCAAGCTTACCATTGCTAAGAATTCCTCTCTTACTAAGACGGAGTGTTAAATATAGAGCAGCATCGAGAGCCATTCTCTAGGAGAATGGAGGACCTGATTAGGAACTAGGGATTTGATCAACTTAATTTAGTCTAGGACTGAAGCTCAGCCTAGAGCTGACAGCCATGCTTTAAGAATGGAGGAACTTGGTCAGTTACCAAGATGTTTGCAGTTGTGAGACCCATTATTTAGGAGGATGCTAACCTAGTTAGTTAACTGGGGAAGAGTAATACCCTAGAAGGTAGTCTAAGGCCCCCATTAGTATCTTGGGGTTCTTGTGTTACAAAAATTTCTCGTCATCAACATATAATGAGAATCAAACATCAGTATTTTCCTCAAATTTCCAAGTTGTAAAGTTTAAAGTCAGTTGGGATAAGTGATTTCATTCCTTTGACCACCACCACATTTTCCTTGTGGTCAATGTGCATTACTTGTATGTACAACACCTTTTTTCCTGGAACAACCAACAGTTCTACTGCCACTTTCCTTCATACATTGAGTGTTCACTTTGGGTAACTCTTTGTCTCAGTTCGGAAAGTGAGGTGCTCGAGATGGTTCTCGAAGCTTTCCTTCATGGAAGCCTCATCCCTAGAATTCTGGACCACATGTCTTCAAGATCCATCGTTATAGGATCTTCCCTCCACCTCACCCATGATATCCTCAACCTAGCTTATCCTCCCATGGCTATAAGTATTGTCTCACCACTCATGCGTAAAGGGAGGAATATTATGTTATAGCATAAAAAACTCTGGCCAAATCCATCCAAGGAGAGTGAGCATTTTGTAGACAAGTTTGAAGCTTTGGAGGAGAGTTTTACTTAATAAGAGACTTATAAACACTAATGATTTGGTTGTAATTTCTCTCTCTATTTAATTTATGAAAATAAAAGTTCCTCTCCCATGAATGATATTGTGTATGAAACACTTCTTTCATTGTTTAACTCCTTAGTCATTAGCATAGGATCATAGGTTGAAATTGGTACTTTGATCTTGTATATGTTTTGTTGTGTGTTTCTTGCAAGTTAATATGTGGAGATCAAACACTCCAAAGGCCAACATATTATAGTGTATGACAGGTAAAAGAGTCCATTCCAACCATCTATTTGATCTTAGGGTAAGTAATTTTAGTGGTTGTGACTCCTTTTTTCTAGCTTCGAGTGTTTCAGGCTAGGGAAGCAACTTCTATCCGTAGAAGGTGAGTATTTCTAGTAACAAAATGGGTGACTCTGACGGGGAGAGTTTATTAGAACTTCTAGTTATTATTATTTCTTTCCTTGCTTAAAAATTTAATTTCTTTATTGATCAGATCTACTAGTTGTTTACCTAGGTTTGATTTGAAATTTCTTATTTCTACTTAGATATGTCCTAATCTACCTTATATGTTTCATTTACTTGTTGATAATTGTCATTTGGTTCTTATTATTTTTTCACCTTCTGCCTTCTTTTGAGATATACAAGCACCTCCACACCTGGGAAGTGTTGTAAGAGAAAACACCACACCTTGTTCAGAGGAAATAGGCAGTGCTATCACACTAATCCAATGGACATAGATCGATACCACCACTCTATTTGTGTTAGAGAAAGGAGGTGTTGGATCAGTAACGCTCTATACTCCGCCTTCAAACAGTGGTTCCAGGAAAGGGTTTTTTAATCCCAATGTGATTTTTAAATTTGGCATTTATATTTAGGTTTTCTCAAGTTTGTTTGTGTTGAATATGATAGTATCATATGTAGATCAAAATCTAGAGGAGATTGTGTTAGGATTGATTAGGTTAGATCTTCAAAAACTAGTTGGATTGGATTATGGAATTCTTGTATTATGACATTCTTGGACATAGAGCGATACCACCGCTCTCTTTGTGTTAGAGCAAGGAGGAGTTGGATCAGTAATATTTAGTTGAAGAATAACTTTAAAAAGAAAGTGTGTACATAGATCTCATAATGTTTCTTAGCCAACTGGAAAGAAAGTAGAGTTGTTTTTATTCTCTTCATAGTTCAATTTAAGATTGTTTTCATTTTTTTTTTTTGAAAAATTGGGAGAAAAGTGCTAGGTTAAGATTAGGTATGAAATGTTAAGGAATTTATTGGTCTTATAGACTCTCAAATTTTTACATTCAGTTTTCTTCTTAGATATCCTTCTTCTCAAACAAAAAGAAAAGTTTGTTGTTTGCATCTTATTTTAATTTTGAAGAAGTTTGAAAAATATGGTGTTTTAAGTAGTCATCGTAGTCTTTCTTTTAAAAAGAGATCTTGTCATTTTCCTTTTCAAAAATTATTATTTTCAAGTCATGTTGTGCTTGCAATATGTTTGAAGATATAGTTCCATGTTTGTTTGTTTGGGATTTATTCATTTTGGATAGGTAGGAACCAAACCTCTATCTCTTCCTTAAGTAGGGAATTTTGTGAAAAGTTAAAGAAAAGGATTTACATAAGCATTTTGCATGCTTATACTTTTATGTACTCACCTCATGCATTCACCTAATAACAAAAGTTAAAATCAAGAGCTAGTCTTTGGTTTGAATTTGTAGAAATGTGTGATAGGTTAGACACATGTTTTGACGTCTTTAGGTGTAGGAGCTGTCATTTTTTTCCTGCACTGCATCCCAGGGATCGCGTAGTTATTCCACATACTACTGGTATATAGAAAAAACTTTCATGTAACCTTGAGGACCCTTTCATGTAAACTTTCATGTAAAATTTCATGTAAACTTTCATAGAAATATATATAAGGTTAATTCACATACTCAGTGGTATATAGGAAGGACCCTTTTGAACAGTTGTGCATTAGACAACACTACTACGGATTGGAGCTCCCACATACCTTGTGTAAATAGGGAGAAATTTTTAGGGATCGTGAGACTATATGAGCATAGCCCTTTAACCATCATATCATTGCAATACACTAAGAAGAACACTCATGGATATTACTATGCACGTTGCATCCATGTAGTCGGGTGTTTAGGAAAGGGTATGGTATAAATCCTCCTTTGGCATTTCAGTGTTGGACGCTATGGTATATAGCAAGTTGTGGTGGTTTGAAAATCCTGTGAGGATCCTGACTATTTTACCACTCCTATAACAAGTTCTGATTATTGCTTTATCTTGAGTAGCATTTGATTTTCCCAATTAGATAGAGTTTTTACTATTGAGATCAGTTTTATTTTTACAAACTGGTTGATTTCCCATGGACAAGGTCCCATTAGTTAGAAGGGTTATCACCAGAAAATCCTTTGAATCATATTACTCAACCTACCATGGGAAGAGACATGGAGAAACATTCTGAGGAAGGTAGTGGTTCTATGCTTGACTTGGAAGGAGTTCAAGTAGAGGAAAAATGAGATGAGTTTTCTCCTCCTACCAATGCTCCCATAACAAATCTATAAGTCCCACCACTAAGAGAGAAACCCTCCTCTTGGAATGCATCTTATGTCTCCTGAACTTGTTCTATAGATCGGCTTAATCGATTTCATCTTGATGAAACAATGGATACTATATTTGGACCTAATGCTCCATTTTGAGAAATTTCCCTTGGTCAATCTATCTCTTAGTTTGGTACTACTAGTACTGTAAATGTGTCATCTATGGATTTAACCATGAACTCTAAAAGGCCTTTACCTTAAATTTTACCTAGTGATATCTTGGTAGGTCACTAAACATCCCTTCTAGTGTTGTTTTAGCAAATGCTCCATCTATACCAATGGTGGATAGACTCGCCACTCCTGCAATACTTCCACAGTCGGTTCAGAATCTATTTTCAAATTATTATATGGCAGGATATTTTATGCCTCCCATAGCTTTGTCGAATGTTGGGATTCATTTTTACATCCTACATCCCAAACAGCTAGAGGATCTTATGTGCTTATCATATATAATATTCCACAACCGCCCCCTTTAGCTGTTGGACCTAGTGGTCATGTTGGTTTTGGTCATATCAGTCATGCTTCGTAGCTTCCTAGATCAACTTGGGTCCATCCTCAACAACCTAACATTGGTAATAAATACCTTATCTAGGAATAATACAATAATCCCTTATATGTTCTTGATCCTGGAGGAGTTACGAATCGGTGGGCTCAACCTACTTACAGACCTCAAGTCGGACGTAACCAGACACACCAACCATTTATGGGTCAAAATTATCCCAACTATAAATAATTTGTTGGGTTTTATGGCCAACCTCAACATACCTTTGGTCCTACTAGGGTAGATTTACCTTATCAGTATTACAATTACGTGCAACCCAACCAACAACTTCCATTTTTTGCTACCTTAGATATTCCTGACTTGTCAAGTTAATAAATGATACCATTAAACATGACCCTCTTTGGCCTACCATCCTGGTCAAACTACCATCATACATTCCAAATTTTGATGGGAAACAAGAAGAATATCCAAAAAACCATGTGATGACCTTCTATTTGTGGTGTTCATATGACTCCCTAATGGATGATTTTATCCATTTGAGGATATTCAAAAGGACATTGACCGACAGGATTGCAAAGTGGTATATCAAACTTCCATAACACTTATTTGTGGATTTTAATTGCTTGGAAACAATGTTTCTTACTCATTTCCATTTACCTATAAGTTATGAAACTGGTACGTACCTTTTGACCTTTCTTTTCCAAAATAAATCTACTCAAATATAAGATAATATCCATGAGTGGAGGAGGTTTTGAAGGTTAATAAAATCTCCCATTCCATATCAACTTTTGGATGACTGGTTCACCAAGTCTTTGGTGAATCCTATTTCCTAGGATGTGGCTATTGGTTGTGTTGTCACAAAAGAGGAGGCTATTATCCATGCTCAGTATCTGGACTTACTCTATTCTCATTCCGGGAATTTTTACGATTTGATTCCTCATGGTCCTCGTCCCAATATAGATCTCGCCAAGACACTTGGAGAGATTTCTGTAGATGGTGGCCCTTGGTACAATCCAACATTCATCCATAGCTAATGATTCCAAACCAAAAAGTGTATCAACTACAACTTATTATACTCCTACGGTTTCCACTGAGCTGAATGCTATTCAGTATTTCCAAACACCCAGAATAAAAAGAAAGGAAAAGGTAAAAATAAAAAACATGGAAACCAACAGGAAATAACAAGACAACAACCCTAGAGAATGACACCAAACCTAAACAGAAGGATAATTATCCTTGTTTTCTGTGTGGAGATGGTAATTTCATGAAGGAGTGTCCTTTTCATGAAGAGATCAATAAGTTTTTGAGAAATAACCCCACACCAACCATGCTATCTAACCCCTTTTCTTCTCAGAACAATTTGATCGACCATACATCTGTACATGGTCTGTCATCCTCTATTGAAGAAATTAGAATGATTGTCCACCGAGAAAGTTGCATTGACTACTAGAAGTCAGAGATATGATAAAACACCTGAGAATAAAGATGAGTGTGCTTCTCCTAGGAAGACTCCTTCCATCAACCCTTTTCCTCCACCTCCTTCTAATGGCCCTCTCACTATTGAGAAACCTAGGTTTTACACAATATTGTGTCCTGCTAAGACTACAATTTGTAAAAACATTTTCAATCCTAGTTCTTGGGCTGCCCAATATTACAATGTTGTTGAATATTTGGCCCAAGTACCTTGCACTATGTCCACATTGGAATTACTCCAAAGTTGTCTTGCACAACGAAAGAATTTGTTGTTAGCGCTAGGGGATTTCGATCTTGATAATTATGTTGAAATATTGTAACTTCAAAGAATATTCTATATCTATTTCTTTGTGGTCCCCTATGGTCCTACTGGGAGAACCACTTGTATTACTTTGCACCCCGATGCTCCTAATCAGAAGAACTAATAAAAGTCATGAGGCAGTCCCCTCTAATTGTAAAGGTGGGTCATTAGCACCCCAGTGTGGTTACTTGAGCCTACATGTGTAACTTGAGCCTACATGATTAACTCGAGCCTACATGACAAATGAGTTAACTTAAGTGAACGGATGAATATAAATAGAGGTGTAGTGCTCCTCATTTGTGACACACACACTCACTTGTGTAGCACACTTATGTAGGAGAGAAGTAGCTGGAGAAGGAGGAGGATCAGGTTTTTGATCAACTTGTTGGTTTTTCCCTTTGGGGTTTTCCCAGGATAAATATTTGTGTTCTTTTTGTATGGTTGTGCTTGTCTATCTTTCAGTGATCCTGTTTATATGCTTTTGTTATGAAATCGAAATGAAATACTAATGATCTAGATTAGCATATGAAAATTCAACATGGTATCAGAGCCACCCTGAAATAAGACATTGTGCAGTTAAAGAATCTAGGGATTCTTATTTTTTTGGTCTCTATCCATGATCGATCAGCAAAACAAGGCTATATTGATTCTCCATTGAAGGGTGCATCTTTCTGTCGAAGCGGAATTTGATTCCAAGCATTTTCAGTTTTGGTGCAGAAAATTAGGGCTTTCTATAGAAGAAGAATTTTTGAGTGAACCCAGCATAGGATTGTTCTCCTCATCAAAATCGAATTTTAGAGACCTATATCAAGAAATTTGATTGGGTGAAACTCCAGGAAAGTCAAACCCTAGTTTGACCCCGATCTGAAATAACCCTAAATACTAAAACTGCTAAGTTTTGGTACATTCGCTATATCCTGATATTGGTGAAGGATCAAGAGTTGAAAACTATAAATTCTCAATATAACATCCTTATTTACACTTTTTCCAAAATTCAGCCTCATATTCGCTATATTCGGGGAGATATGACCCCTCCAAGTTAGGGTTCCAGCCTCTTCCAGAATTCATCCCTAAACAGGACACCTGGGGAGAATTGTTGTAGCGTGGGCTACAGAGGTCCAAATGGAATTCCTAAAGATTTTCCAGATAGAGTACAGAATGTAATTTCTATGGTCCTAATTTCAGAACTTGAATATGAACCAGCAACACGGGGAATTCCGTACAACTTCACTGTTCTGAACAGTCCTGTAAGAGGTCACCTTGGTAAAATGATCATAAATCCCAATTGGTGAAACCAATTCTGATGAAACCTATTGTTTTGTATTAGGGACATGCTAGGTTACCTTAGTGAGAAATTACAGACACATAGGATCATTAATTTCAGAGATATCATAGAAACAATAACAGGCATTTCTGTAAAAGAAATTGGAAAACTAGGGCTTCCTGTTCTGGGAGCTTCCCTCCACTGTTTTCAGAAAAAGGAGTACATTGGACAGCTCCATTTGAAGAGATATATATTTATATCTAATCATATCTGAAATATTCAAAGTTTTGAAATATTGGGGTTTCTCTGACAAACCCTAGATCAGCTAGCTGCAGAAGCAGGATAGACACCTCAAATCGGTAAGATCTAATCTTTTGCTATTTGCATTTGAGGTTCTCATTTCAAAATGATCTATTAGATCGGATTGATGATAATCTTGGTGAAGTTGAAAACTTCCAAGCATGGAAGTATTTGATTTCTCTGAATAAAATGAATTTGACACCTACATGAGTAGAGAGGTTCCAGTTCTAGAGGGAGATGAGCCTCAAAGACTTACACAAGAAGAACTTGATCAAGGCCAAGAAGATCATTGTTGATTCAATCACGGATCAAGTTATACCGCAAGTGTCTTCCCTAAAGACACTGAAGATGTTTGATTCCTTTATCAAGCTATTTGAAGATAAGAACTTAAATTAGAATATGGCTTTGAGAAAACAGTTGAAAAATGTGAAGATCCAGAATGCAGAACAACTTGAAGCGGTAAAAGAAGAAGTATGCAGAAGTGGTGATAGCCACCTTGAATGTCCTCCCAGGATCATTGGATTCATTCATGTAAAGAATGTATGCCAAAATTAAGTGATTACTTTCATCTCGACTAATAAGAAGAGAAGAAGAAGATGGGAGTAATTTAAGATTAAGCTCTCACCATTCAAAGAAGATCGCTCAAGCGACGAGGAATATGAAAAACTCAATTCTTGAAGAACCTCTTATTCATCTTATCATTTGGATAAGAAATGATGATTTCATGAATGAAGAAGATGATAAAGAAGAATGATAAATATGGAGTCTACCCATGAAACAAATAAAAGATAAGTATTCAATTGCCATTTCATGATATTGTTTTGTTATGCATTTGAATGTATTCAGTTGATGTGTGATGCATGATAGATTGTTTACATTAATACTACTAATATGCATGTGATGGGTAAGTAGCTCATGGTGCTATACAACTCTCTAGTGCTACTTATCAAACCTCTTTGCTGACATATTGGATTAGTGCACAATCTCAATGATGTCATGGTAGAGATAGAAGGCATCTAGAAAGTTTCTATGAAATATGGATGAATGTTGTATTGGCTAAATAGTTGCATGATGCATAATAATTTGTCATTATGTATATGTTTTATGAAATAGTTCTAACCATGCAACTGGTGCATTTGAATTGTAGGAAAGGTCCTATACAACCTCCTACAATAAAATAAGGACGAGACTTGTTTGGAAGAACAAGTGATGACAATTCAATAAACATGATTCTGAAGCTCCCAGGGTCAAAGACACCATGATGGAAGAAAGAGCTTTAGAGAGCGGTAGTCCACCTCAAAGGATGAAGACCACCATGGGTATGAGAGATAACTCAATATGAAGAAAAGAATGCTATGAAAGAAACTATGATAAAAGAATAATAGTTGATCATGGGGAATGATGTATACGATATGATTTCGGGACATAAAGGGAAGTACAGAGTACCCTCCATATGGATCTACAAGAACAAGTATACAAAAAAAGGTTCGTGATTTGCCTCAGAAAGAATAGACTATGACATGACATACTCTATTGACCATTATATATCCACCTATACAAAATGAAGAAGGAATATAATACTTCACTTCAGGGGGAGTGACTACAGAAGATATCTGATTTCGACACGGTACGACATGCTGGACAGCTTCTTGATGGATCGAGACTTTACCAAGAGTAAAGTGGGTTCCAACCTTCAAAGTTGAATGCAGAAGAATAGGATATGTTGATGATCTAACAAGATGAACTCATGAAAGATGTTATGATGAAAGAATACTAGAATGATGTATGGGATATAGTTCCCAAACCAGAAGGAAAGAGTTTTGTATCTTCCAAATGGATATACAGCTGACGGAAGTATCGAGAAGTATAAAGCAATATTTGTGGCCAAAAGTTTCTTTCAGAAAGAGAGAATTAATCTTGAAGAGACACTTACTCTAGGAAGCAAGGTACACTTCCTTCAGAACTATCATGGTAGTTTCTTCCATGGTGAAGTAAATACAAGCCTTCGTTAATGGTATGATTGAGAAAGAGTTTTACATCAAATAGTCACAAGGATTTGAAGTTGAAGCCAGATAGAATCACGTATGCAAGTTGAAGAAGGCCCTCTATGGCCTGAAGCAAGCTCCGAGAGCTTGGTATGGAAGAATAGATAGTTTTTTGTTGAGCATGAGATTTACCAAGGGTAAAGATGATCCTAACCTTTATCTCAAGGTTGTAGAAGATGAACTTGTCATCCTATTATTATATGTGGATAACTTATCCTTGACAGGAAATGAGAAACATGTCATGGAAAGCAAGAAGAAACTAGCAGAAGAATTTGAGATGAAAGACCTTGGGTTAATGCATTATTTCCTAGGTCTAGAAGTATGTCAAAGTTCAGAAGAAATATTTCTCAACGAGGGAAAGTATGCGGTAGAGATATTGAAGAGATTCAATATGTTGGAATGCAAATTCATGGCCACACCCATGACTCCAACCTGAAGTTGTTAGCTGATGAATCATCAGAGTTAGTGGATATGACTCATTACAGACAGATCATTGGGTCATTGATGTACTTAACAAATACCAGACCAAACATGTGTTTTGTTGTGAACACCTTAAGTCAATATCTTTTTCAACCAAGACGGGTTCACCTAGTAACTGCAAAACATGTGATGAGATATCTGAAAGGGACTATAGACCTTGGTTTACATTATGATGGTAGCCATGAGTATATATTGTATGGCTACACAGATGCATATTGGACTGGAAGTATCTCAGACAGGAAAAGAAAATTAGGTAAATGCTTTTGTTTGGGGTCTGCTATGAGTTCATGGCTTAGCAGGAAACAATCCAGTGTTTCTCGTAGCATGGCTGAAGCAGAATACATAGTAGATTGCTCTGCTAAGTTGTGAATCCATATGGCTTCGGAAGCTGATATCAGGTCTCTTTGAACTGAAGATGGATACTACAGTGATTCTATGTGATAACGAGAGTTGTGATAATAGAGAACCCCGTGTTCCGTTATAACACATAGAAATCCGATATTTCTACATTCAAGATAAAGATGTAGATGATGATGTTTCAATATTCCCATACTGAAGATATAGATGATGATGATTTCAGTATTCCCATACTGAAGATATAGATGATGTTTCAGTATTTACATATTGTAGATGCAGTTGATGGTGACCTGATGATAGTTCAGTATTCACATACTGAAGATGTAGATGAAGATGGTTTAGATGATGATGCACTGACAAAGCCTCTGTCTCGGGTAAAGTTTGAACACTTTCGAGACAAGCTTGGTGTGGTTCAGAAAGACCTTCCTTAAAAGGGGGAGTAGTGATGTTGCAGTGGTATTGTATCATCCCTAGGCACTTGCCCAAAAGTGACCCCGAGACCTCGGTCTTCGAGAATGAAGAGGGATTGTATAATCCCGGTACATCTGTCCAAAAGTGATCTGGTGACCTCGGTCCCCGTGAATGTGGCAGGATTACATAATCCTTGAACTTCAGTTCAAAATGTATCTGGAGGTCTCGGCCCCCGTGAATGTCGTAGGATTGCATCATCCCTAAACTTCGGTTCAAAATGTATTGGGAGGTCTCAGCCCCCTGTGAAAGTGGTGGATTGCATCATCCTTGAACCTCGGTTCAAAATGTATCGGGAGGTCTCACCCCCTGTGAAAGTGGTGGATTGCATCATCCCTAAACGTCGGTTCAAAATGTATCTGGAGGTCTTAGCCCCCGTGAAAGTGGTGGATTGCATCATCCCTGAACCTCGGTTCAAAATGTATCCGGAGATCTCTGTCCCCGTGAATGTGCTAGGATTGTATCATCCTTGAACTTCGGTTCAGAACGGATCCGGTGACTTCAGTACTCGAGAACGTGTGTTGATCCCGTAATTCCTAGGGGAAGGATTGTCTAAGTTCCACATCTGTGTTGATCCCGTAATTTCGAAAGGAAGGATCGTTAGTAACTCTGTAAAGACCTAAATCCTATAATTCTGAAAGGAAGGATCATTGAATTGATCTTGTAATTCCAATAGGAAGGATTTTCTAAGCTCCAAAGATGTGTTGATCCCATAATTCAAATAGGAAGGATTGTTTGAGTTCCATAGATGTGTTAATCCTGTAATTCCAATAGGAAGGATTGTCTGAGTTCCACAAATGTGTTGATACTGTAAGTCCGAACGGAAGGATTGTTAGTATCTCCGTAAAGACCTAAATCCTGTAATTTCGAAAGGAAGGATCATTAGTAACTCCGTAAAGACCTAAATCCCGTAATTCCGAAAGGAAGGATCATGTTGATGTTTTGATGATGTTGATGTTTTTATGATGATGATGACGTACTAATTGAAATATTAGAATATGATGATGATGTTCTCTGATCGAAAGATCAGAATATGATGATGATGATGTTTCTCTGATCGAAAGATCAGAAGTTGCTGTTGATGATGATGTTCTCTGATTGAAATAGTAGAATATGATGATGATGTTGTTGCTGACGATGATGATCTTCTCTGATCAAAAGATCAGAATATGATGATGATGATGTTTCTCTGATCAAAACATCAAAAGTTACTGATGATGATGTTCTCTGATCAAAAGATCAGAATATGATGATGATGATTTTTTCTGATCGGAAGATCAGAAGTTGCTTATGATTATGATATTGCTAATGATGATCATGTATTCTAATTGAAAGATCAGAATGCGATGATTATGATGATGTTTCTGATCGAAGGATTAGAATGTGATGATGATGAGATACTGATGATGATGATGATGTTTTCTGATCAAAATATCAGAATGCGATGATGATGATGATGTTTCTAATCAAAGGATTAGAATGTGATGATGATGAGATCCTAATGATGATGATGCCGTATTATCAAAGTATGATGATGATGACGTACTGATCGAAATATCAGAATATGATGATGAGTTGATGTTAGAGTATGATGATGTTTGGTTGATGATGTTTCTGATTGAAAGATCAGAGGCTGATGATAATGATGATTCTGATTGAAAGATCAGAGTGTGATGATGCTGATATTTTGATGATGATGATGTTGATTTTTTGATGATGTTTCTGATCGAAATATCAGAGTATGATGATGATTTTGTTGCTAATCGAAAGGCCAAACTGCTGAAGAAGATGTTTCTGATCGAAAGGTCAAAGTGATGAAGATGTTGCTGCTGATTGAAGAGTCAAGATGCTGAAGATGTTGTTGATCGAAGCGGTCAAAGTACTGATGATGTTGAATACTAAATATTGAAGATGAATACCACATGATGTTGAAAAGCTTCCAGTAATTTATAGATGTATCACCCTGATGATGTTGATGATGTCCTCTATCTCTCTCCTATTATTGTTGTTGTTGATGTTTTTATAGAATACCCTTCTCATTAAGGGGGAGTGTTGAAATATTGTAACTTCGAAGAATATTCTATATTTATTTCTTTGTGGTCCCCAATGTTCCTACCGGGAGAACCACTTGTATTACTTTGCACCCCGATGCTCCTAATCAGAAGAACTAATAAAAGTCATGAGGCAGTCCCCTCTAATTGTAAAGGTGGGTCATTAGCACCCCAGTGTGGTTACTTGAGCCTACATGTGTAACTCGATCCTACATGATTAACTCAAGCCTACATGAAAGATGAGTTAACTTAAGTGAATGGATGAATATAAATAGAGGTGTAGTGCTCCTCATTTGTGACACACACACTCACTTGTGTAGTGCAGTTGTGGAGGAGAGAAGTAGCTGGAGAAGGAGGAGGATCAGGTTTTTCATCTCCTTGTTGGTTTTACCTTTTTACCTTTTTGGGGCATCTATATTGAGGAATCTTTTGCTGGTTTTTCCCTTTAGGGTTTTCCCAGGATAAATATTTGTGTTCCTTTTGTATGGTTGTGCTTGTCTATCTTTCAGTGATCTTGTTTATATGCTTTTGTTATGAAATTGAAATGAAATACTAATGATCTATCTTAGCATATGAAAATTCAACAAATTACACCATGATCACATTTAATGCGGATAATTATAACTTAAGGCTATCCCATTAATTCACTTTTCATATTGCGACGAGAGTGGTAGGTAGGAATTTCCACCGGACCATATTGGATAAAGGAGCTTCCACCTTGGTATTATCCATGTCTTGCTAGAAATCGATTGGTTCTCTGGAGTTAAATAAGTCACCAACCACCATAAAAGATTTCAGCGGGCAAGGTTTTGAACCTCATGGTCTCCTACCGATGATTTACACCAATATGGGGGAAAAACCATTTGTATTCAGGTAGAATTGGTTGATGCTCCTTTAGATTACAATTTGTTATTATGAAGGAATTGGTTTTATGCTATGGAAATCATTACATTGTCTGTCTTCCACACACTTTAATTCCCACATCAAGGAAAAATTGTGACCATAGATCAACTCGATTACTATTCGCCTAATATTACTGCTTCCACAACAAATAATGTTCTGATGTTAGGGTAGTCACCTCCTTCCTATCAGTCTATAGGGGCTATAATTTTGAAATATTCTTCCCTCATGGGAGTTTTCCCACTCAATGTTTCCCCTCCTAATCCAGAAACTACCATGGTAAGCATGATATCATCCACGACTGGGGCATGTCTAAAGACAAAGAGATTGGTGAGATGCCTTCTCTTAGTCTACACAAAGCCCTGTATGATGCGATTCAATTTGTTTCAAATTCTTACATAGATCATCATAATTTGGTGGCATCAGATCCTTACCATCTTCACTATTGGATAGATTCCAATCTCCCAACTTTAGATTATCTCTCACAAACGTTTCCATCAAAAGAGTCTATTATGGAGGTTATGAGTCTGGATGAATCCTAATGGGAAGATTCTCATCATCGATCCTCATTTCTTCTTAATTCCAATTCGGTAGATTCATATTTTGTTTCTCTGATCAATTTTGATCTGGTCGAGTATCCACAAACTCATGTTGTATTACAAGGTGTTGATTCTGAAGGGAATTTATGCAACATCACTAAAATGATTCCTGTTGGCATATTAGTGAATCCAGGTGTTGTCCAGACATGTTTAGATAGGCCAGAACTATTCAACGACAAAGATTTAGGAATACAGAGCACTTTTTAAGGAATTTCATGAATTTTTTTCTTGGACTTATGAATAAATTCCCAGGATTGATCCATCTATTGTCATACATGAGATCAAGACATACCCGATGGAAAAACCTGTTAGGAAAAAACTTTTCCAAGTCCACCAAAGGAAAGATGCAGCTATTAAAGTTGAGGTTGAAAATATTTTGAAAGTTATTTTTATCTACCCTGTGCCTCTAACTGAGTGGGTATCTAATATTGTTCCTATCACCAAGAAATAGGGAACTATTAGGGTTTGTATGGATTTTAGGGATTTGAATAAAGCTTGTCCAAAAGACATCTTTCCCACCACTCACATCGATTAGATCATTGAAAAATGTGGTGGAAGTGTCATTTTTTCTTTCATGGATGGATTTTCTGGATATAATCAGATTGAGATATTTCTTGGTGACCAGCATAAAATGACATTTATTTTTCGGTGGGGAACCTTCTCTTATCATAAGCTACCTTTCGGCTTGAATAATATTGGAGTTACTTACCAACGATCCATGTCTTATGATTTTCACAATATAAATCACATTTTGGAGACATAATTGGATGAACTACCTACTCATTCATTGAGGGGAGATCATTCGGAGCATCTTAGACACACATTCCTTTGATGTCGTCATTACCATATTTTGTTGAATCCAAACAACTGTGTCTTTTGTGTTGAGACTGGTTACTTGCTTTCGTTGTTTCTATGGATGGGATTTAAATTCATTTGTTAAATTTTTTTGCTATCGTTTCCTTACCACCTCTAACAAACAGTAGTAAACTCCAAAGTTTGCAAGGGAAGGAAACAATTTTTCATCATTTTGTATGCAATTTCACAAAGAAAATGCATGCCTATATGCGTTTGTTGAAAAATAACACTCCATTTATTTGGGATGATCAGGATCAAAGATATTTTGATAATTTAAAACATTCTATAACACACTCACCTATGTTACAACCCTGAATTATTCAAAATATTTTATGTTGTACATTGCCTCCTCTACTACTACCATTGGTATGGTTCTAGGTCAGGGATATTCAAACGGCCAAGAGCATGTGATCTGATATTTCAGTAAGAGTCTTCTTGACTCCAAACCTCGATATTCACATGTGGAGAAGATAAATTTGGCTACGTTCATTACCGTGCAATGTTTCCATCATTACATCTTACTTTGCACCACTACCTTGCTTGCATATCAAAACCCTATGTACTATATTCTTACCCTTCAAGTACTAGGGGTCAAATATTCTTGTTGGATAGTTATCCTACAAGAATTTGATCTCGAATTCTCTAAGACCACTTCCAAGAAGTCCCTGGTATTTGCGTAGTTGATGTGTGACCTTCCTTGTGCTCTCATGGAAAATGAGCCTAATGATTCATTCCCAGATGAATTCTTGTTCCTGATAAGCATGAATGATCCATGGTATGGATATTTGATCATATATATCCAAACCCAAATATTTCATCCCACTCTATCCCATGACGATCGCCGATGCATTATCCACCATGTTAAGTATTATCTCATTCTCAATGATACATTATACCAATGTGGAATTAAGTCTATTCTTCGGTGATGTCTCAATCACGATGAGGTTGAACAAGTCATGAATGGCTACCACTCTAGATCCTCTGGTGGTCATCCTTCTGGGATGGCTACAACTCAAAAAATTCTTTGCGCTGGGTACTTTTGGCTATCAATATTTAAGTATTGTCATGAAGCGCTTAAAAAATTCCCACACTGTCCACTTTTCTATTCTAAAAAACACAACCACACTGCTCCATTACACCCTGTCATTGTCGTTGTCCATTTTTCCAAATGGGGGATTGACTTCATTCATTGTAAGACTACCTAAGCTGGGGGGCATGGTTACATCATTCTAGTTGTGGACTATTTCACAAAATGGGATGAGTCAATGACTACATATGCACAGGATGGTAGTACCGTCACCCTCTTCCTATTTAATCACATCATCACTAGGTTTGGAGTTCCACAAGCCATAGTAACTGTTCATGGATCTCGTTTCTTTAATTACCTGATGGTCGCATTGAGTGTCAAGTTGGGTTTTCATCATGAAAAATTAGCCCCTTAGTATCCACAACCTAATGGCTAGGTTGAATCCATTAACAAGGCCTTGAAGACTATTCTTTGTAGGATGGTTGGAGATCATAAATCCAACTGAAATTTAACTCTATTTTCTATACTTTATGCTTATATAACTTCAATTAAAACAAACAATGATTTTACGCCTTTTTAATTGGTCTACGGACTAGAAGTTTTCCTACCTATTGAGTGTAAAATTCCATCACTCAAGCTTGTTGTTGAGCTTCTTTCCAATACTTCTACCAAGGAAGAACATTTTATTTATCTGTTGAAGCTTGATGAGAGTGAACGAGATGTTTCCTTGGCTAATGAGTCACATAAAATATGGATCAAGGTTCAATATGATAAATCCGTTTAGCATTGTGTTTTCGATGAAGGAGATATGGTTCTTACCTATGATCAGAAACATGATAATATTGGAAATGGGAATCTTGAATCCAGGTGGTATGGTCCCTATATCATAAGTAAAGTCTTAGAATAAGGGGCCTACGATTTGGCTGACTATGATGGGATACCTTTCGGGAAACCTTGCAATGGGTTTTGTTATCACTTAGAATGTACCCAGGTTATGGAAGGTGAATCCCAACGTAGCAACATAACTAGTTTAGAGTGTATTTCTGACATAATACAATCATAGAGGGATATCTCACTATTTACAATATTTCTTACTCAAAATATTCAATCAATGATTCTCAGAAGGTCATATTTCTAATGGGACAAATAGGACAAGTTTGTTTTGAAAGTGTTGGTAGGAAAATCATGAGAGAAACCATTGTACAATGGAGTCAACAATCAGATATGAGTTGAGTTACAAGAGGCAGGGGTTTGAAATGTTCATGAAAAGAGAAACGGTAGACACCAATTCCTTGGTCCGAAGGTATTTGCAGGTTAATTAGATGACAGAGGGAGACAACCCATCAAACAGAGCACCTACGTTGGGCGAGTTCTATAAGACTTTAGAATAAAATGTTTTGAAAATCCTTGAACAATGAACCTAGAGCATGCAGTATGGATTCTATCCCATAAAATAACCTTCAAGCATGAAATGAAATACAAAATGGAGCGGGAAAAAGGATAAACGATCACATAAGGAATATCACTTATAAAATTAATGGTATAGGAAATATATTCCATGGAAACTTCAACATTCCTCCTCTGTAATTTTATTCATTCTCTGAAATTGGATCTATTAAAAAAAGAGAGCTTATATGATCTTGAAAATACAACCATATATCTATCAAATACATTTGAATTTATAGGAAAACAACCTCTACCCTATCTCTAATTTGAAATCTAACTAAAATCTAAAAATAGAACCAATTACAACTAATTTGCTTCATTTCAGGAATCGAACTGCTGAAAAATACGCTTCAAATTCCCACCTGCATATCTCAACTAGTGACAGTTGTGTGAAATATCAAATAGGTTTTTGTAATTGACCATGAACTGAAAAAAACCATGTCTTAATTTTCTCATATTCACCTCCATCCCATCAGATTCTGCTTTTGAAGTTGATGACTCAGACATGATTATTAAATTTCTGGAAAAATAACCTGTGAAGATCCTTTTGATTCTCCCAATCCATGATACCTATGTAAAAATTGAAGGAGGATTTTGAATATTGGATTTTGATGAATAAAAAACTCTCTCAGTTTCTTAAATTTACTCCCATTTGGATGAAACAACTCTTTGAATTTAATGACTATAACAATCATTTGAAAATATGGAGCATTTCCCTCTGAAGATCACATCAATTATCCCAAATTGTAGCATGTGTGTAAAATTTGAGATATTTTATTGTAAATCAACACGTTCTAAGGAAATGCCTCTCTCGATTTCTCAAAACTCATCTTGGATGGGAGGAAACATGCATTTAAAGTTAATGACTAAAGCGGTCATTTTCAAAAAACTTGTCGGGTTGCTTAAAGAACTTTGTCTTACTGCTTGTTGATATTTGGATTGAGATTCCCTTTTGAAGGTACATAATTAGTACAACGTTTGTGAACATTTTTTTGAGTATGTAGTTGTCATTGATGTCAAAGGTCTTCATGAATAACAAAGGAATAACCAGTGGATATGAGTGATGGCATGGCATGGCATAGTTAAGAATGTGGCATGACAACATATGAGATGGACATGGATGATAAGCCAGCACAAATGACTGATTTGAAGATCCTGAAAGTCAGATGAGATATGGATTCGATCTGAAATAGATGGCCAGGAAGTATCCCACATGACATCCAATGGCTAAGGATCAATTCCGCAAAAGATAGGCATGAGGATGAAGTTATGAAAAAGATCAAGATTAGATGACTAGGATTAGTTTTGCTAAAAGGAGATTGACCATGTGGAAGGAAAATGTAGATAGTGAATGGTGGAAATAACATTTAAATATTCAATGAACTTGCATCCTACATCCTACATCCTGCATCCCACATCCTACAATTCGGAAGATCGACAGTGAGGAAGACTTACGTGAAGAACTCGATGGTGCAGAAAGGTTAGTGCAGAAAATGATAGGCAGAGAAATGCGAAAGAAATGTTTGAGCTTTTGAGAACCCACACTCCGCATCCCACATTCCTGAAGATAAATGGTCATGGAAGACCCTGTAGGATATCAACGGTGTGGAATTATTGGTGTAGAAAGACAACTATGGAAAATGTGAAAAGACATTTTGGAAAAGTCACAAACCCGCATTCCGCAATCTGTATCTTACCTCAGATGAACGATTAAGAAAATGCCCGACGAAGATCAATGATGGGGAATCATTGATGAGGAAACTGTGGTGCAAAATTACGATTTCAAGGAGAAAATATATGCATTAGATCAATGTTCGGGAGAGAATTAGAAATAGGATCGATGGTTCTGATTAAATCTGGAAGATAATCTTGCAGAAAGGAGATGTATATTACAAAAGCACCTGAAAATGATAAAGAGGGATGCGGAAATGAGTTCTGAGTTGTGGGAAGAATGAAACGTTTCCTTTGCTGAAGTGATGCGATGGTAGAATGGATACATGATGAATAGGTATGTCTATAAGTAAACAATGATGATCCAAAATGAAAGAATGCAGCTATGGAAAGATGCATTGGTAGGTAATAGGTAAAAGCTATTTATTGAATGAATGTATAAAAGATAAACGTATCTCTGTTAGTAAGTCTGATAGAGTCCAAAGAGAATAGTCTTTAAATTGTTCTAAAATACTTAGAACATCAGTCTAGGGTGGCAGGGTGGTGTTAGGGCAGGCCACAGGTCTTCAAGGGGTCGTAGCCTCCTTCCAATTGTAGCCGGTGAACAGAATGTCCTAGCATCCTTTTCTGTTGAAGTAGGAAGAAAGCCATAGGGGTGTTGTAGCATCCCAGCCTGTAGTCGTGGGAAAAATATAGGGTGTATCTACATCCTTTCAGTTGCAGCAGATGAATTTTTTTGTAAATTCATCTTATTAATGAGTTTGTGTTGGTGGTTTGCTCTTTTGAGGTTTCCACGATAAAATCCACTTTGATTGTTTATTTTTTGTGTTTTAAAGTAAAAATTGACAATACTAATTCAACCCCCCTTATTAGTATTGTGGGATAAACCAACAATTGGTATTAGAGAAGGTTCCCTCACAACAACTTAACCACTGGAAGGTAGATCCCATCCAAAAACCCCAATGTATCAACAAGAAGGAGTGGCCACCAAAAAACCTTCGTTATTTATTGGAGAAAATTATACTTACTGGAGTGTAAGAATGAAGTGTCATTTGATGTCCCTGGGATGGAAGGTTTGGGAAGAGACAAAAAAGAAACATAATATAGGAAACCAATATCCTATGGACACAACTGAATTAGGTGAATATGAAGGTAATTCCAAATCCCTAAACACAATCTTAAGTGGCTTAAAAAACTTGGTATTTACTAAAGTTATGCAATGCACATCTTCCAAACAAGCTTGGGACAAATTGAAGATTATCTATGAAGTAGATTCTAAGGTCAACAAATCCAAAATTCAAACTTATAGAGGTTAATTTGAAAGCCTTAAAATGAAAGAAGAAGATAATGTTGGGGAATACCTTCTTCGAGTAGATGAAGTTGTTAATGTTGATGTATTTGTAACTTCAGAATGTATTCATCTATGTATCTTATGTATTGTAACCCGATGTTTATTCAGGGATGTATCTATAATGTAATTGAGTCATGTTGTCATGCCCCGATGTTCCGATCGGGAGGATCAATAATGTAAACAAGTCATGTCAACTCATTCAGGGTAACCCTCTGATTGTCTAAGGGTTAAAGTCCCCGCACTTTCGGGGCACTAGGATTATTAGAGTATCCTAGTAGAGGTCGGCCCTAGTAGGGTTTTAGTCATGCCGAGATTAGTATAAATAGAGAGATGGACTCTCTATTTAACACACAACTCATACACACTCAAGTGTAGCGCATAGTTGAGGAAGGAGAAGACACTCGGGATAGATAAGAAGAAGGTTACTGCTATCAGGAGATCACTTACTGTTTTAGGATTTTACTATTTTGTTGCTGATTCTATCTCTAAGAAATTTGCAGGGTTTTCTCAATTTATGGTTTCCCCTAGGAAAAACACTATGTTCATTATCTCTTGTGTTTGATTGTTGTACTGGTTATTCTCTCAGTTAAAGATACTAATAATGCTAGCTTAATGTTGAAAAAACTAACATGGTATCAGAGCTAACCTGAGAAGAACACAGGAACTAGGGATTCCTAGTTTGTGGATCTTCCTCCACAGATTTTCAGCAAATGTAAGGTGGAATAACTCTCCTCCTTAGGGTGCATATTTCTGTCGAAGCAGAATCCATTTCTGAGGTTTTTCGGTTTTGGGCCCGACACTACTACTGAAAATTAGGGTTTTTCACAGAAGAGGGATTTTTCAATGAGCCCGGGATTGGATTGATCTCCTCCCCAAAATCGAATTTAGAGATAAAATTCAAGGCATTTGGGTGGATATATTTCCAAAAAATCAAAACCCTAATTTGCTCCTAATCCAGTACTATGGGATTTCAGCTCCAAATCCAGATTTAACATCTTGACCTGGTAAGATCGAAATCTTTTGTATTACCATTTGAGGTTCTCAATTTAAGATGTCTCATCATACCAAGCTTGATGAAAATCTTGAGGGAGCTGATAACTTCCAAGCCTGGAAGTATAGGATCTCCCTGGTCTTGGAAGAAAATGAGTTAGACTCCTACATCCATGAGGAGGTTCCAGTTCTAGAGGGAGATGAGGCTAAGGCCTTACATAAGAAGAAGATGGTTATGGAAAAGAGTATCATTGTAAATTCTATCAAAGATCACCTTATCCCATAGGTGTCCTCTCTCAAGACACCTAAAGCTATGTTTGATGCCCTAACCAAATTGTTTGAAGGGAAGAACATAAACCGGAAGATGACTCCGAGGAATCAACTGAAGAATGTGAAGATACAGAGTGTAGAGACCATCCATTCTTACTTCACAAGGGTTTCTTAGATCAAGGAACAATTAGAAGCAGTAGATGAAGAAGTGGAGAATGGCAAAATTGTGATGACCACCTTGAATGGTCTCCCTAGGACATGGGACTCCTTCATTCAAGGGATCTGTGCTAGAAAGAAGCTAGTCAAATTCAACAGACTATGGGAAGAATTATCTCAAGAAGAAGCTCGAATAGTAGCTCAAGAAGAGAATATGGGAAGTGAAGATAAAGCTCTCACAGTTCACTCCAATAAAGGCAGAAGAAGATCTCATTACTCCAAACATAAGGATCCTCATCATAGACATAACATTAGAAGGGGCCCATCTAAAATGAGATGTTATACATGTGATGAAAGAGGACTCTTTGCAAAATACTATCCTAAGAACAAGGTTCACTCTCATAAGAAGAAGGGGAACAAAAGAAGGCATCATGCTCATGCTGCAAAAGAGGATGAACCATCCATGAAAAGAACCAGATATGAAAGTGAAGATTCTTCGAGCGAGGATGAATATGTTTTGATCTCTGCTCTCACAGGTAACATTACTCATGGAAGTGATGATTGTCTTATAGACAGTGGGGCTTCCAAAAATATGACTGAATTCAAGGAATCCTTTGTGAGACTATCAGAACATGAATCACCTCACAAGGTGAAGCTAGGTGATGACTACCAATATCCAATAAAAGGTAGTGGGGAATATTCCTATAAACTAGATTCTGGAAAGTCTCTAACAATGAAGGAAGCATTGTTTGTTCCAGGACTCAAGAAGAACCTCCTCTCCATATCTGCACTAGATGCAAAAGGAATGAGGGTTGCATTCATAGATGGTCAAGTCATCATGTTGCCAAGAGGAAAGACTATCGATGATGCGGTGGTGATTGGAGAACAAGAAGGAGGATTGAACAAATTAAAGGGCCATCTAGAACAAGCCTTGGTCCATGAAACAATAGAGCCAAGTGAACTTTGGCATAGAAGGTTTGCACATGTGCATTATAGAGCACTACCAATTGCAAGCAAAGCCATTGAAGGTCTTCCAGAATTCCAAGAAAAACATGATGGGGTCTGCAAAGGATGTGCAAAATGAAAGAACAGAAAGAAGACATTTCCCAGTAGCGAAAGTAAAGCCAAAGAAATCCTAGAAATCATCCATTCCGATGTATGTGGCCCTATGTCATCAAGCTCACTAAGTGGGTATGGATATTATGTTTCTTTTATTGATTATTTTTCTAGGAAGACATGGGTTTACTTCATGAATAACAAAGACAAAGTATTCAGCAAATTCAAGGAATTCAAATCCTTGATCGAGAACCACACTGAAAAGAAGATCAAGACATTTCGATTAGACAATGGTGGAGAATTCACATTGAATGAATTGAAAGAGATATGAAAATAGTCAGGGATTAAGAGGGAGTTGTCCACTCATAATCCACAACAGAATGGGATTGTGGAATGGAAGAACATAACTATCATGGAACCTGCAAGAGCTATGCTTCATGATGAAGACCTTCCTATGCATCTTTGGGTTGAAGATTCCAGAATAGTGGTGTATGTACAAAACTATACTCCACATAGAGTACTCAAGAACAAGACTCCTGAAGAAGTCTTCTCCGAAAAGAAACCAGAATTCATCGATCTCAGAATATTTGGCTGTCCGATGTACATACACATTCCAAAAGAGAAGAGAACAAAATAAGATCCTTCAGGAAAGAAGGGTATATTTGTGGCATACTCTGAAATCTCGAAGGCTTATAGAATATATTTCCGAGGATAGAAGAAGATTTACATCAGCAGGGATGTGAAATTTGATGAAGACACATCTTACAACAAATCTAGAACAAAACCTACTGAAGAACCTGAAGAAGCAGAAGCACCCAAAATTCATGATACAACCATGAATGAAGAAACTAAAGAAGTAGATTGAGATTTTGAACCACCACAAAGACCTGTAGATCCACCTTTGGAGAATAATCCTCATAAGAGTAAGCCTGCTTGGGTACGTGAAATTATCCAAGGTGTGGAAAGATATGGGACTCCAGAAGAGAATCACAGAGAAAGGAAGAGGACCAGATCCTACTCCGGGTATGTAGCTTTACTATGTTATTTCTTTGATAAAGAACCTTCCAGTTATGAATAAGTAACAGAACAGAAAGAATGGAAGGATGCTATGATCAAAGAGTATCAATCAATCATGAAGAATGATGTTAGGGATGTTGTCTGAAGACCTGAAGGGAAGTCAGTTGTAACTTCCAAATGGACCTACAAGATCAAGCATGTTGCAGATGGTAGCATTGAAAAATATAACTCAATATTTGTCGCTCAGGGTTTCTCTCAGAAAGAAGGAATAGATTATGAAGAAACCTTTGCACCTGTAGCCAAATACACTTCCATCAGATCAATACTTGATATGGCTGCAATAATGAAGTGGAAGATACACTAGATGGATGTTAAGACTACTTTCTTGAATGGTGTAATGGAAGAGGAAGTGTATGTAGAGCAGCCACTCGGTTTTGAGACTCATTGTAGGGAGTCTCATGTGTGCAGATTGAAGAAATCCTTGTACAGTTTAAAATAGGCGCCCAGGACCTGGTACAACAAAATTGATAGATTTCTATCTAGTTTGGGCTTTACCAAGAGTAAAGCAGATTCCAACCTTTACTATAAGGTTGAAGATGGAAACTCAATGATACTTCTACTATATGTAGATAATCTATTTATGACAGGTATGGATGGGTTGATTGCTGATACGAAGAGAAATATTGCTACCGAGTTCGAAATGAAGGACTTGGGGATGATGCATTACTTTCTAGGTATGGAGGTGTGGTAGAATGCAGATGGAATCTTCCTTGGACAAGGGAAGTAGGCAGTAGAGATCCTGAAGAGGTTTGGGATGATGGATTGCAAGGCTATGGCCACACCTATGGCATCGAACCCGAAGCTATTGAACGATGCTTCATCAGAGTCGGTTGATGCTATGATGTATCGTCAGATGATTGGGTCCTTAATGTACTTGATGAACATGAGACCATACATTTTCTTTGTTGTGAACACCTTGAGTCAGTTCCTGATAGATCTGAGACATGTTCACTTGATTGCTGCAAAGCATATTCTGAGGTACCTAAAGGGTACAGTTGATTATGGGCTCAAGTACGATGCGAATCAGAAGATTAACCTGGAGGGTTATGTTGATTTAGATTGGGAAGGTAGTGCCATCGATAGGAAGAGCACTTCAGGGTGTTGAGTCAGTATGGGATCAAGTGTGATATCTTCATTTAGTAGGAAGCAATCCTGTGTGGCACTGAGTACAGCCGACGCAGAGTATGTCGTAGCTTGTTCAGCTAGTTGTGAGGCAGTATGGTTGAGGAAGGTACTGTTTGATTTACTTGATCTCTAGTTAGATGCTACTTGTATACATTGTGACAACCAGAATTGCGTGAAGTTGTCAGAGAATCCAGTGTTCCATGACAAGTTGAAGCATATCGAGATCAGGTACCACTATATTAGGGATATGGTGCAGAGGGGAGCAGTTAAGCTGCAGTATCCTGTGATGGAGGAACATATAGATGACATATTGATGAATCCATTGGCTAGGATGAAGTTCAAGTACTTTAGGGAGAAGCTTGGTGTTCTCCAGATCAAGTTTTCCTCTAAGGGAAAGTGATGAGACCCATAGCAATTCTGACATGGTGAGAGGATTGGTTCCTTCCATGGTCAGATGTAAGGGTTGAGCCATTTTTTCATGGTGAGAGGATTGGTTCCTTCCATGTCAGATATCAGTGCTGGCCATTATGTCGAGTAGGACATATGTAAGGGCAACTGCCATTCTGGGAATGGTGGTGCCTGGTCAGTTACCAGGAAAACTCAGTCTAGGACTGAGAAGCCATTATGATGTGATAGAGGGATGTGTTCCCACTTGTTAGATGTAAGGGCTGAACCATTATGTCATGGCTAAAGGATTAAGTTCCTCCCATGTTAGATGTGAGTGTTGGCCATTTCGACGAGCAGGTCGGATGTAAGTGTAGTATCTATCTTCGATCATGTGTTGATCAGATAGAATTAAATGATGTGCCTTTCTTCGATCATCTGTTGATCATATGTAAGTGCAGTATCTATATTTGATCATGTGTTGATCAGATAGAAATGATGTGCCTTTCTTCGATCATGTGTTGATCAGATGTAAGTGCAGTATCTATCTTCGATCATGTGCTGATCAGATAGAAATGATGTGCCTTTCTTCGATCATGTGTTGATAAAATGTAAGTGCAGTATCTATGTTCGATCATGTGTTGATCAGGTAGAAATGATGTTCCTTTCTTCAATCATGTGTTGATTAGATGTAAGTGTAGTATCTATCTTCTATCATGTGTTGATCAGATAGAAATGTTGAGCCTTTATTTGATCATGTGTTGATCAGATATAAGCGCAGTATCCATCTTTGATCATGTGTTGATCAGATAGAAATGTTGAGCCTTTATTCAATCATGTGTTGATCAAATGTAAGTGCAGTATCTATCTTTGATCATGTGTTGATCAGATAGAAATGTTGAGCCTTTCTTCAATCATTGGTTGATCAGATGTAAGTGCTGAAGAAGACCTACATGGAGGCTATGCCTACAACTAGCATGAAAAAGGGCTGGCTCTGTAGAACTTCCTGTGATGAGAAGAATCATGAGATAGCACCCGTGTTGATCCAAATCTAGTGATGATGCCTAGTGATGATCCAGATCCAGTGATGATGATCCAACGGTGTTGATCCAGATCAAATGATGATCCAGATCCACTGATGATGCCCAGTATTGATCCAGATCGAGTGATGATCCATATCCAGAGATGATGTACACTGATGATCCAGATCGAGTGATGATCTAGATCCAAAAATAAGATTACTTAAAGACAAAGATGACATGAAGCTGAAGATGACTTGAAGATGAAGATGACTTGAAGACTAAGAAGACTTGAAGATACAGATGATGAGATGATCCATAGAGGAAGATCGGTGCTGAAAATTGTGTCGAAAGAATACCTTCCTAGTTAAGAAGGAGTGTTGATGTATTTGTAACTTCAGAATGTATTCATCTATGTATATTATGTATTTTAACCCGATGTTTATTCTGGGATGTATCTATAATGTAATTGAGTCATGTTGTCATACCCCGATGTTCCAATTGGGAGGATCAATAATGTAAACAATTCATGTCAAGTCATTGAGGGTAACCCTTTGATTGTCTAAGGGTTAAAGTCCCCGTAGTTCCGGGGCGCTAGGGTTATTAGACTCTCCTAGTAGAGGTTGACCCTAATATGGTTTTAGTCATGCTGAGATTAGTATAAATAGAGAGATGGACTGTCTATTTAACACATAACTCATACACACTCAAGTGTATCACATAGTTGAGGAAGGAGAAGACGCTAGGGATAGATAAGAAGAAGGTTACTGCTATTGGGAGATCACTTACTGTTTTGGGATTTTACTATTTTGGTGTTGATTCTATCTTTGAGGAAGTTGTGGGGTTTTCTCCATTTATGGTTTCCCCGAGGAAAAACATTGTGTTCATTGTCTCTTGTGTTTGATTGTTGTGCTTGTTATTCTCTCAGTTAAATATCCTAATAATGCTAGCTTAATGTTGAAAAAAATAACAGTTAATGCGATCAGAGGCCTTGGGGGAAAATTAAAAGAAAAATAAGTGGTAAGCAAGGTACTAAGAACATTACCAATGAGATATGACCCAAAAGTATCCACCTTAGAAGAATGAGATGACCTTAAAAAGGTAACAATGGATGAGTTACATGGAATTCTCACTACGTATGAGATGTGAAAAAGACAAAATGGATCTTCAAGAAAAGAAGCATCTTTTAAAGCTTCCATAAATAATCAATCAGAAAACTCCAATGATGAGGAATCTCTTTTTATTAATAAACTTGAGAGAGGGAATGGAAAGTACAAGGGAAAGTTACCTTTAAAATTTTTTAATAGTGGAAGGATTGGACATTTCACCTCTAAATGCACCTACACTAAAGAATATGAGAATGAAGAAAAGGAAACTTCAAAATTCAAAATGGGTAAACCAGGAAACAAGAAAAACACCTATGGGAAAAAGAAAATTGTTTACAACATGGAAGACAATGAAGATTCATATGGAAGTGAAGTTGAATAAAATGAAGTTTTATTTATGGGTCTAGACACTCAAGCCTCAAATAGTAGATCTAAGAGCTGAACTTGCTAGCGCCCTTGAAGAATTTGAGAAATGTAGGAAAAAGAACTAACAGTCAAATATTACCATTAGTCAGTTGGAAGCTCAACTGTTAGGTGCCAAAAATGTTGAGGAGGACCTAAACCTACAGCTCAAAAGAAGAATACAGGAGTCTAAAAAGCTTGCAGAAGAAATCATGAAATTCAAGAGAAAGCTTCATGAAGGATCTATCAAATCAATGTTTGAGAATAGCTCAAGGATACTAGATGACAATCTGAGTAGACAAATACCATCAGATGATAGGTCTAGTTTGGGGTTCTTTAAAGAAAAGAATCCATAGAGTTTTCTTATCTCAAATCAAGAAGGAGGTAAGAAAAGCTATGCTGAAATACTAAAGACTCCAGCTAAAAAGGAAAGAAGCAAGAAAGTTGACTTAATTTGACAAGATAAAAATATAAATAATCTAGCACCCAAGAGACCAAACATATATCTACAAATACTTTTAGGTCACTGCTTTGCTTGTAGTATTTTTGGTCATAAAGCCTTAAACTGCAGAACTGAAAGAAAGGTTTTTGAATACAAGAAGAATTCATCAAGTAATAAGTAGAAGGGAATTAAGAATCATTTTACACTACTGCAAGAATATGACATAGAATGTTATAAGTGTAATAACCATGGACATATGGCAAGAGATTGTAAGCTGAAGACTCCTACAAGAAATACTATTGCAATCAAATCTCAGCACACTAAACAAGAAAGATATTAGACAGAAAAGGAAGAAAAGGAAACTTCCATGATTTCTGTATGTGCAACCGAAAGCCAAAAATTATGGCACTTGGATAGTGGTTGTTCAAAACATATTACTGGTGACCCAAGCAAATTCATAACGCTAAAATATAATAAGGGAAAAGTCACTTTTGGAGACAACATTTCTTCGAAATAATCGGCAAAGGAACAGTTGTTGTCAACAGCAGGATCAAAGCAGAAAATGTTTTGCTAGTTGAAAACCTCAAGCCTAATCTTCTTAGTGTAATTCAAACATGTGTCCAGGGACACATTTTCATCTTCGACTCAGAAAAATATGAAATCAGGAAATGAAGTTGGCATTGCTATGAGAATTACAAATAATGTATACATATTGGAAAATGAAAACCAAGGTTACTTAATTATGGTAGATGAAAGTTGTTTATGGCATAGAAGGTTGGGACATTTAAGTTTTGACAATCTTACCAAAATAAGCACAAAGGAATTTGTAAGAGATCTACCTAAAATTATATTTCCTCTAAACTCTATGTGTAGACATTGTCAACATGGGAAACAAACTAGTGTCATTTCTAAAATAAAAGAACATATAACCTCACACCCTTTGGAAACAATACACACAGATATTTGTGGACTAACAAGAACTAAAAGCCTGCAAGGAAATCATTATTTCATGTTTCTCATTGAGGATTACATAAGGATGACTTGGGTGGAATTTGTTAAGGAAAAATCAGAAGCCTTTGAAAATTTTTAAATATTCAATGCAATGGCTGAAAATGAGCTTGCCATGAAAATCAAGTGTCTTATATCATATAATGGGGGAGAATTTACCTCAAATGAATTCAATGAGTTCAGTGAAGGTCATGGAATTAAGAGGCAATTTTGAGCTGTAAAAACTGCTCAATAGAATGGGGTTGTTGAAAGGAAAAACAGAATAGTCCAAGAAGCTTCCATAACTGAGCTTCAAGAAAAACTGTTAGATTAATCTTGGAGAAAAGCTATATACACATATGTCTACACACTTAACAGAGGACAACTAAGAGTGAATAAGGATAAGACCCCTTACGAATTGTGGTATGGAAGATCAGCCTTAGTCGAATATTTTAAGGTGTTTGGCAGTAATTATTACATCAAAAGAAACGAGGATGACCTTGGAAAGTTTGAATCTAGGATTGATGATGGAATATTTTTAAGATACTCATCCACCAAAAAGGCATACAAGTGTTACAATAAAAGTTTACATAAAATTGTAAAAAGTGCTGATGTGAAAGTAGATGATATAAAACCAAGGAAAGAGAAAAAACTGGACAATGTTGAAAATACATGTGATGATGAAATAAAATATTTGCAAAAGGAAGAGAGAATTCATAACAAAGAAGAAGACAAATAGAAGGAATATACATAGGAAGATGATGAAGACTTCCCTAGGCCAGATACTAAAAATACTTCTAGAAGGGTAAAAAAGGATCATCTAGAGTCACAGATCATGGGTGATAAAAATGTTGGAGTCAAAACAAGAAGACAACTACCATATGTGGAACAAGCCCTACTATCAATAGTAGAACCCAAGGACTTTGTAGAAGCCATCAAAAGTGATGAATGGGTCAAAGCCATGAATGAAGAACTAGCTTAGATTAAGAAAAATGAGACCTGAGAACTTGTCCCAAGACCTGAAGATGAGAACATTATAGGAACCAAATGGATTTTCAAAAACTATTTCAATCAAGATGGATAAGTAATAAGGATCAAAGAAAGACTGCTCTGTAAAGGATATTACTAAGTGGAAGGTATTGATTTCGAAGAAGCTTATGCTCTTGTAGCTCGACTTGAAGAAATCAGAATGTTTTTAGCATTCTCATGCCATAAAAACTTCAAAGTATATCAAATGGATGTCAAGTGAGCATTCCCAAATGGAAAACTAGAAGAGGAAGTGTATATTTAATAACCTAAAGGGTTTCTCTTGTCTAAAAACAAAGGTCTTATTTGTAAACTGAAAAAGGCACGCCATGGTATCAAACAAGCTCCAAGAGAATGGTTTTCAAGACTAGATAGTTACTTGAAACAACAAGGTTTTAAAAGAGGAGTCACTAAAAGTAATTTTATCTAAAATTCGAAGATAAAAATATGATCATTGTTGTTGTCTATGTGGATGATATCATTTTTGGAAGCAATCTTCATATCTTAAGTGTAGACTTCGCCTTTGAAATGAAGAAGGAATTCAAAATGCCAATGTTGGGAGAATTGACATTCTTCTTGGGATTACAAGTCTACCAAACAGACGAAGGAATTTTCATCTCTCAAACTAAGTACATCAAAGATATGTTGACAAAGTTTAAAATGGAAGATTCCAAACCTGTTGGTACTCCTATGGTCACTAGTTGCAAGTTAAGTAAGGATGATGAATCTCTGGAAGTAGATCATACCATGTTTAGATCCATAATTGGTAGTTTGTTATATGTGACATCCACAACACCAGATGTGATGCAAACTGTTGGATTGGTGGCTAGACCCCAGTTAGCTCCCAAGGAAATACATGTAACATCAATAAAAAGTATTTTCAAATATCTAAAAGGTACTAGGAGTATGGCTTATGGTATCCAAAAGGACAAGAATTTACCTTAAAGGCATTTACTGATGCAAATTGGGAAGGAACTGTTAACAATTGAAAAAGCACTAGTGTAGCATCATTTTTTCTAGGAAATTGTTTAGAAAAAACAATCCTCCATTTCACTTTCTAAAGTAGAAATAGAATATATTGCTGCCACCTCATGTTGTACTCGGGTTATTTGGATGATACAAACCCTAGAAAATCTACTTGTCAAATATGAACATCTAATAGTGATCAACTGTGATAACAATAGTGCTATAAATATGTCTAAAAAACATATCATGCATTCTAAGAAAAAACATATACCAATCAAATGTCACTATCTAAGAGAACAGTTATCTCAAAAAGCTGTCAAATTAGAATACATTGAAACAAAAGAAAATATTGCTGACATTTTCACCAAACCACTACCTAAGGAATCCTTTGAGCGTCTTACACAAAAAATGGGAGTCCGTTACAAAAGTACTAAGAGGAGAAAGCTCAATCTGAGGGGGAGAAATGCTGACAGCGGGAGCTTTCGGACAGAAAAGTTACTTTGTCATTGTTGTCAAAGGGGGATAATGGTTAGAGGTTTCCATCAATGCTAATGGGGGATATTGTTGAGTATATATTTGTCATTGATGTCAAATGTGTTCACGAATGACAAAGGAATAACCAATAGATATGAGTGATTGCATGGAATGGAGAATGTGGAATGACAACATATGAGATGAATGAGATGGACATGGATGATAAGACAACATGAATGACTGATCTGAAGATCCACAAAGTGATGATGAGATCTGAATTTGATACGAAATTGATGGTTAGGAAGCATCCCACATGAGATCCAATGGCTGATGATTAGTTCCACAAAAGATAAATGGGAGGATGAAGTTCTGCAAAATATCAAGACCGGACGGCTAGGATTAGTTCCGCTAAACGGAGATTGACTGTGCAGATGGAAAATGTGGAAAGTGAATTGTGGAAATAACGTTTAGACATTCAATGAACCTGCATCCCACATCCCACATCCCATAATCCAGAAGATCAACAGTCAGGAATAATTTAATGAAGAAATCGATGGTGTAGAAAGGTCAGTGCAGAAAACTAAAGGCAGAGAAGTGTGAAAGCAATGTTTGAGATTTTGAGAACCCACACTTTGCATCCCACATTCTAGAAGATCAACAGTCATGGAACTGCAAATGTAAAGGCAAGTGGATGTAAAGGCAACTGGAATTGCAAATGTTAGACTTCTCCCACTCGAAATGCTAAAGCCAACTGAATAGGTTATGTGGGGAACACTATTAGTAGAATATCTTCTTCTGCTCCAAGAAATTCAATTGTGAGGCCATAAACATATACAGTTTCCAGTTATGGAAAGTGATGAGACTATAATGCTAAGATCAGTTCCACACCGAATGATACCTGAAACATTTCAGTGCTATCAGTCAGCCCAAATAAATAATCTTTTTACAACGATCTCATCAAAGCAGACATCGCTTGTAGATATTTTTCTCAATTAAAAATGACTGCAATCCAAAAACGTTATGAAGCCCGACAAAAAAATGTCCTTTCCTTCAAGGACATATTCCATTGGCATGATTCTCACTTTGCAAACTTATTTATTCCCTGTGTCTCTTTTGGAATATATGTATTATTTACGGTAAATTATGGTTCTCAGAAGACCATGCGTTATAATCATCCCGAGTTATGTATGTTGCTTCAACCATGATTTCAAATGTCCATTTACATTCTTCATTGTTCAATTCAAAGTCATTCCCGTGGTAAACTAAGCTAGAGGAAGAAATTGCTTTGGACCAAATAGCATAAATTTTCAATAAAACCAAGAACTCAATGCCACCCAAAAGGATTAAACTCAATACAATTGCAATAGAGATGCCAGTTAATGCTCTCTTTGTTAGTTGATTCCTTCTAGATCTTGAATATTCCAATGAAACCTATGAGTAGGGAGCCAACGACTTTCTAGACAGTCCAGGATCTCCCACAAAAGAGATCCAATGCCATTTGGAAGCACTCAATGGAAACTTTCCTTGGAGAAAATTATTGGATAAGTTCAACTCAGCCAAGCTTCTAAGATCCCCAATCTCATCAGGAACTTGACCTCTAGGTTGATTATTAGAGAGATTGAGAACTTCGAGCATCATTAAATCCCCAAGTGATAAAAGAATACTTCCAGACAAAAAAATTACCACTGAAGTCTAGCATGACTTGTAGATTACCAATCTTTCCAATCTCCACTGGAATTGAACCTGTCAAAGAATTATATTAGACCCTCAAGTCATAAAGTTTTTCACAGTTTTTGATAGAATAAGGGATTAGTCCAAAAAGCTTATTCTTCTGCAAATAGAGAACATTCAAGGAAACAAGGTTCCCCAACTGCCTTGGTAAACTACCCCAAAGCTTATTATTGTCAAGAGCAAGAGTGAGTAAACTGGTACAATTCCCAAGACAGAATGTAATTGTTCCATTAAATTCATTGAAGGAGAGTTCTATCTCTCCAAGCCCGTAGAAATCATCAAACCATCGAAGGATAGGTCCAGAAAAATGATTATTATTCAGATCAAATGACTCAGATGCATGCACTTAGCAAGATCTGTAGGTAACCTACCAGTAAGATTATTCCACGATAAGTCCAACAGATTGAGCTCCAATATCTGGCCAATCTCTTTAGGAATGTTGTTCAAGTGATTCCTACCTAGTCGAAAACAGCTTAAACCTATGGAATCAACCAATTGGGATGGGATTTCCCATGAAAAAAGTTTTATTTGTCAAGTCCAATGTTTTGAGAAAACTTGAACCACAAAAAGGAATTATGCTTCCATTCAATTTATTGTTCTAGAAATTGACATTAGTCAGGTTTTTCAAATGAATCAGGTCTCTAGGAGGAAGTCCTTCAAGAAAATTATTATACAGAACAAGCATCTACAAACCTTCAAGCATTCCAAAAGATGATGGTATTGTTCGAGAGCTTATTGTAAAGAGCTTATTTTTTTTTTCTTCTCGAATACTTTGCTTAAATCTTTGTCTTAAAACAAAAATATAAATATAAATTTGTTTTCTTGAGTGGATTGCATCCCCGAGAGCTTCAACTCTTTACACATTGTTTGTGTTTGTTTGAATAAATGAAGGTTAAGGTATATATACATTATATATGCTCCGATGGCTAGGAAGTGAAAGCTGTATAAGAAATCCACTAGCAATTGTCTTAATTTAGAAGTGGATAACTTTTTCAGGTTGTTTTCCAATGGAATGGCTTGAACCAATCCAGAGTGTCCAATGTCTTGTAGAGAGCGCTATCAATTGTGTGCCTTCGAGATACATGAGACTTGATGATGAGAAACCCTTAGAATAGCAGCTTGTGGAAGAGGAGATACCCATCATAGATATCTTTGGTCTCTGTGACGAACGACGAAATCCACTAGCAGTTGTCTTAATTTAGTAGTGGATAGCTTTTTCAGGTTGTTTTCCAATGGAATGGCATGAACCAATCCAGAGTGTCCAGTGTCTTGTAGAGATCGGCATCAATTGTGTGCCTTCGAGATACATGAGACCTGATGAAGAGAAACCCTCAGAATAGCAGCTTGTGGAAGAGGAAATACCCATCATAGATATCTCCAGTCTCTTTGACAAACGATGGAGAAAGACTGTGGAGGAAAACAAAGATGCATGTAGATACTGGGGATTCTTCCAACTGATAAACCATGGAGTTTCTCCAGAGCTTCTCATGGCCAAACATGAGGTATCGAGAGAGTTCTTTGATCTGCCATTAGAGGGGAAGTAGAAGAATGAAAATGATCCTCTAACTTATGTTGGATATGGCAGTCGAATTAGTGTGCAGAAAGGTTCAATTCTCAATTGGGGGGATTAATTTTTCCACCACTTTTTGCCTCTTTCCATATGAGAGGAGCACAAATGGCCATCCAAACCAGAGGAATTGAGGTAGTGAAATAATAGTCAATGTGCCCCATTTTATTCAATGACACAATTTCATGCTTTTATTTGGACTAATTAATTTCATTAGCACACCTACATAGTTTGTGGTTGGATCTGGTCGATGCAGATCAACTGGACTAATTAGTTTCATTAGAACACCTACATAGTTTGTGGTTAGATCTAGTCAATGAAGATCAAATGGTTGAAATATAGTTATAAAACGGAGCGAAAGCGGACAATACTCTAGCAAACTTTCACTGCAAGCCTCTTGAAAAACCTCTTGTATTGCTTCCTTATCTTGAAAACAATAGGGTAGTTTTTCAAATTCAACTTTGGGACTGTAGATGTTGACATGCACCCTACAAAAAATCCATTATCTCTCTTATTCCAAGAGGATGAGCTCCCACCATTCTTGATTTGCATATATCTAGGATGTACCCAAATATTGACACTATCTCACCTAAAAAAGCTTCATTGCTTCTCTACACAAGATGGTCTTCATATGACTTCTGTAATAGGGACAACATGTCTATAGAATTCCTTCATTCGTATCCATATACAACAGGCTCTGTAGGATCTGATTTTTCCAAATGTTGCTCAAAATCTGTCTGCAAAGTATGCACAATAAAATGTCAAAATAGTCCCTAATGTACTGCCTTAGCTGCTGAGGCAGGCCAACAAGCTCACACAAATTTGCATTGCTAGAAATAATTCCTCCAAATGCATGTGCATGCATTTTGAGGTGTAATATGACCTATTCCTACTATTCTTCTGGTTACATCTAGAGCTTGAATAATCTTATTCTTTTTTCCAATTTTACCTTAGGGACATTGTGTCACATACATGGAGTGAAAATTAACATTATCTCCTTGGGAATATCTGATTTTAAATGGACTGTATTGTAATGGTTTTTCACTGAAACAATTTACTGCTAACATTCTACTCTAACATGATGAACTGTTATTTGTTGAGTTCGCTATAGGTGAATAATTATGATTTTTCGCAATTATATGGGCTACATTATTAGGAACTTACATCCTACAAAGTGGTAAATGATGCATGGAAATTTATGTAGAGCAGGTCCATCTGCTCTGCCTGATGTAGGTGGTGAACATAATGGACAACCATCAAATGGATGGAGAGGGTTGTGCAGCATTGCATCTTACAAGCCTTACTTCAATGTGAACACATATGTTGTGGTCGAAATAATTATTGGTTCATTGTATCCACCCAAAGTAGGCTTTATTGAAACGATTGCCCATAATCCTGATATGTAAGTTTAACCAATGCTCCTATAATATTCTGCAGTGAATGTAGATATTTTTTTTAATGATTAAAGTGTTTGCAGACTAGTTCAATTAAAATGGATTTCTATATAGTTTTTTTTCTCTTCTTTAAATGGTAATGATGGGTTTTCCCCCATAATTGTGTATGATTTCTGGGTATTGTCATCTTAGCATAAGGAGTCATGTATTTCAAAATTCCAGGTTTAAGGAGTTTTTTTCACCAGATTCTAGGTTAGAAAAGATCATTATTTTGTATTTTTTTAATGTCAACAGCTGCAGTTTCGTTTCTGCATCCTTTATATGAATTCCTTAGAAACTGGTATGGCAGTTGGCCTCCTAATTGGATTAAAATGTTTTAAATATATGTACACAACATGAATCTTGAAGAGGAATAGATGGTAAAACTAAACGTAGGATAACTCTTTCTACAGCTCTGTATTTACCCTTGTTCATGGAATGTATTACATTTGGTATTTTAAGGCATAATCATATATGTCAAATGGTTGATATACTTGACAGTATGTCAAATCATTGTCTATTTCTATATTTGACTTTAGAGCTAAAATCCCTTAAAACAAACATTTGAGATTATTCTCCTTAGAGCTAATCTCAATGCTTGTCATGAGGACTGGAAGGTATCATAGCCAATGTGTTGTTTTCACAATGGGCCTTTCAAATTCAAATTCCTTGTGTACATAATTCATCTACACATATTCACATCTCTTACCACCCAGCGTGGTTTCAAAGAGCCAATAGGACTTCAAATGGATCTTAGAAAAGCATATATCAAAGGATTATGATGGCTCTTGTAAAACACACACTGATGGTTCTGAAATGTCTGACTTGAAAATAATATGTTGAATTCCAATAATCCCAATGTAAAACCAAGGGTATTTTCACTAAACAATCAAATTCATTTTCTGTAGTGACGTGATGTCTTTTTGCATTGCCTTAAGAGATGCCTCTTGTGTTTCGAGCTGATCTACACTCAGTTCCAAAGATTCAATGTGACTTTCCAGATCAGAAATTCTTCCTTTGTCAACATCACTCTCTCTTGCAATATTTATTTCAATAGCTTCATCCTTCATTAACTTACTCTCTAGCTCCTCACACACCCTTAATCTTCCAACCTCCCTTGACTCTCCTTGTCAGAATTTCTCATTTGTTGCATTCATAGCACCTCTGATAGTCAACAGTAAGTCTTCAGTTGTCTTCATGCATTTAGTTGTGACGGTAAAATACACTTGCCCTGTGGATTGCAAAGCAAGAGTGTTTTTCGGTGCTGAAAGATCTCTACTAAAGGTTGTTGTTACTTCCTCACTAGAACCCGTGTTATCTGAGCTAACAAGCACTTTCCAATTCTGCAGTTGTTCCATAGCATTATTGCATGCACTAAGTAAAACAACAATGTTGTCACGAAACATAATTATTTAATTTTCTTTGTCTTTATTATGAGCTTTGAGACTGGAAACATTTAGCTTTAGAGACTCCAAAGATTCCACCATAGTCAAAACACCTCTTCTGGTATGGTACGATAGTTGTGATAGGATGATGGCCTCCTGGTTAAAAGAATAAGAATGTTCTTCAAATTATCCTTTACGGAGTTCAAGTTCCCTGGTACAATCATCTAACACACATTCTAGATGATTTAGGAGCTTGTCAACCATCTGTCCTCTTCGGAGGTTACCATTCTCTATCAAATGGTCTAGATGCTCTTCTAGATAAGTTTGTACAACAACTTTGTTTGCCAAATCCTTCCCTTGGATAAAATAACACAATATTTAAACAAACAAGCCAACAAAAAAACTCAAGTGTGCACACAAAAGGAATGGAAATGCCAATATTATGTCATGGAGGGGTAATACATAGAGTACATTGTCATGCCAAGCTAGTAAGTTGCTTTGAAAACTAGAAAATTTACTACAAGATATGCATTGAATTATTACTCCATGGAAAACAATAGTAAAGTTTCCAAAATCCTCAGCTCCACTTTCCACACTCGTCCCTGGTGGGAACATTGAAAGGCCACTACAAATCACTCCCCAGGGGCCCATCAGTCTCGGCAATTCTCTAGGAAATATTATGAGACGGGATCTTGGCTGGACAATGTCATTCCTGGATTTGAGGATGATAGCAACTGACACTTATTCTTAATTATAGACTACTTCATTACTTTCTTATTGTATTTTATAGCCACCTCCCTACAATGTGTAGCGCATTCTTTTTGTTCCTCTAGCTTTAGGATTTTCTATTGTACCCATTGGCCTACTTTGCTCTAGAGTGGACATTAATATCATTTCATTTCATAACTTTGGTCCAAAATTCAAATAAGTTTGATTAAATGACATGAAAATACCAGGCATATATGATTGCACAATGCAAAGTTATTCAATGGATTTGTTATACTAGCTGGAGAAGAATTGAGCACAAATTTGATCTAAAATGGCAGTTAAATGCAATGGATCATTTATTGCTGGTAAGAATGGGAGGAACATTGCAAATTGAAGGTTAAAGAAAGAATCTTGACCCATTGAACTAACTTCACTGAAAGCATCCCATAAGCTCCCACGAGTTCCAGTGAGATTATAATTTATTAGCCTTCCAAAATAATAATTTTTCATATTATAAGCTGGCAAAGATCAGGCTTAAACATAACTCCATGTTTATTAAACACCCTCATTCTCACTGTGGCTTGGGAGGTTTCTACCAGCTGCTCACAAATTTCAAGGAACAATCCCAATATACCATGTTAGTTTGCCAAGATACCATGTTAGTTCCCAAATGTTTTACGATTTTCTATATTATTAACCAGTACCAACCTGTTTGCATAGATTTTCCAGGATAATAATCCCAGTATTTCAGAGAAAGTTGGCATCTCTATTAACGAAATGAATTATTTCAATATTTTTTAATCCCGTTGAAATTGAATTAATAGAATTTGTTTGGTAGGGAAGGAAATCGATGTGCAATCCAATTGCTTTAGTTTAGTCTCTATAGTAAAGAATAGTTGCAAAGATTCTTTAGAATGTCAAAATTTATCCCTAATTGTATATGTTACATGTATCTTCCATAAGCTTTTACAAAGTGGCTACAAAACATTTGGACAGAAATAGGTAAAGAAAATACATTAAATATATGTTTGGGTTTAAATTAGATCAAGTATTATTTTCAATTCTTAAATTGTCAGGGTTTTATCCAGCTTGATTCATGTTTAGACTACCTAATTATTTTAGAATCCATTCTTTGAAACGGGTTTATCTTTATTAGCTAACAAAGCTTGAGAAGGGAAAAGTGATGTTTGGTGTCATTATCCCAGAGATTTTGAAAAGAGATATTTCCTAAAGAAGCACAACAATTTGAAGCAGTTAAAGTTGATTTCAATAGTTCTACAATGTAGATGCATCTCTATTCTGACAAGCAGAAAACTACATTCATTAAATTTTGCAGACAATGATCAATAATCAAACCGTAGAGTTGTGTTATAAATTTGTAAGCCCTGGAAGATAAGATAAGATAAGATAAGATAAAATAATTTTATTAATGTCCAGCAAGTGACCACAAAGTTGGTCAATGAGACCCAAAAGTAGAGAAAATGGAAATCAATACACTTGGAGTGAGAAAGCAACTCCTCTCACTACTCTACCATAGTACTAAAAGCAGAGAAATAGCTAACTAAGTAGTCAATTAAAACATATTAATGAAAATGAGATGATCTAAGATTTGACACTGTATCAGAGTGTGAATTAGGGGCCTTTGAGACATGAATATTTAGAGGAGCATGTGATCTATACATGTAATAGGGACCTTAGAGATGAAGCTTCCAGGTTGTCCTGCAAGCCATAAATCCATCAAGGGATCTTAGTTCTGTATATCAAAGCTTCACAATGTTCTATGATGGAATCTTAATTGTTAGATTGATGCAACTTCTTGTACTTGTTGTTTCATTGTATTTGGGTTTGTATGTATGAATGGTATTAGTGTTCTCTAATAAAAATAGAACACATAATTTTAAGAATATAAATTCTCTACTACAAGAAATAGTCTAATGTGGTGTAAGAATCCTTTCATATCTAAATTCAATCTCTAACATCGCATCAGAACCGATGGTTTCACTTCTCAAAGATGGTTGATGAGCTCAAAACCAAAGGTTGCAATTGTAGGAAGTTGTTGGTTTGATTAGAGCATGTGAGGCAGAGATCTTGATTGAAGCCAGATATATGGGTTAAGTAAGCTCCCAATATAACTGATGTTTAGCTGCAGAAAAGTCACTTGTAAAGAAAAGTAAAATGGTAGCCAAAAGAGATGGCGTCCTCGTCTGGAATCAAGTTGGATGGAAATAAGTATGATATTCAATTTTTGGAGACATGAGATCAGGAACCTGTTGATGAAGTAGAAAGAATGAAGCTGGTTAAATCCAAAGGCCAGGAGCAGCCTCCAATGAATAAAGCAGGATTGGATAAGTATGAGTTCCAAAACGAAAATGCAGAGTACATTCTAGGATTGTTGGTTGCAGACCACATTGTCTAGTAGATTAGATGTACATATAGTACCCACAAGATTTGGGATACCTTGAAGAACCTATACAAGACACCAAACTAGTCACTGGTACAGTATTTATGAAACCAACTGCATGGACTACAGATATCCCATGGAAAAAGTGTCACAAAATACAAAAGAAATCAAGATGTTTGAGATCAATTATAGTTACTTGAGATGAGCTTGAGGAGATGGGTCTTATTACTCATCTATAGCCCAGTTACCCAATGTCTGATCTTGGTGAATAGACATTGATTTTAAAAACCATTTTATTCCTAGAATCAAGTTAAAGCAAGAAGGTTAAGAATGACAACTCGACTACCGATCAGTGAAAAATTGTACATTAAGGAAAGATTAAAAGGGTTATACCTAAATCCATAGTTGGACCAATATTAATATCAATTGCGAGAGTTTGCAATTTAGATGTGTTGAGGGTGATAGATAGAATTTCCAATTGAAATAAAACTATCTTACTACCTAGAATCATTGTGAGCTATTGGTCAGAGCACATAAATAAAGCATGGGTGGACAATGAAGTAATACACCAGTCGATGATAGAACATCTCACACTTTTATTAATAGAATTCGAGTGGTACGTAAGTTAAGATGGTGATGCACATGAGAAAAAAAAAGAGTAACAAGAGTTAGTGTGATAGAGTATTGTGCATGTTAAAGCTACTAAAGCAATAAAGTAATACAAATGGGAAGTTGAGTGAGTCATTTCAGTCGTAGAACCTAAAAAACAAAAATAGTATAATGCATTCTCAAGGGACCTAATGTATCACTTCTGATATATAAATAATAATATGGGTTATGCCCCATTACTAAAATGTTAGTGTCACTGACCATGAAAAATTTAAACTTGCACTGCTATTAAGCTGAAGTACATGGTCTGTTTGTTTGTCATAATTTTCTGAGATGTAGAAATCTGGAGAACTGATTTGTAACAATTGATATAATGGCCATTCACCTATTATAATTTGTGATTTTAATTGTAAATGCTACAAGATTCAAGGGATTAGCAACTTTATATCCTGAATCAACTTTATATTCTGAATACAAGTCAGAGATACATTTTGAATTCATCATTTTTATGTGAGTTTTGAATTTTCCTATCTGCTTTTACATTTTAATGGCCATGCATGAATTGATCTTGTGCTGCAGACGGGTTTAAGTTTAACTTTCTAAATATTAAAAAATTTCAAGCATGTTTGCATATATGGCTTCATATTTCATTACAGTACAAGAAGAGTCGGTTTCTCTCCCGATCTGCTTTAACAATGGCCTAGTTTTACTCAGATGATTGAAATTTTATGCTTATCTGATAATGTCTATAAAATCTGCTGACCCCCCAGGCATAAGAGAATGCAAAGATGCACTACACAAATGCCTAAAGTCAGTGATGCTAATGATGTGTCTGGAGGAATTTTGGAGAAGTTCCCAAAGCACCTGAATGTTGTTCCTCCTACAGTTCTCAGTGGTCCATTATCAGGTGTTACTGCTTAGACATATGATGCTCTTCACGTCCCCATCCCTCCGACCGATGAAGAGGATGCTACCATGGCATTAACGATCCGGGCTATCAGCCCCATGAACATGTGAATTCATAAAAATGCTAAAATAGAATGTGTTGAAATAGACATGCACAGATGCAATTATTTATCATACACAGCGAAATCAACATTCATTCATACAAGCATTCATTCAACATGTTCATCATAGTCATTAACAGTAAATAGGATTGTAGAATTAAAATAGACAAGGTTACTTATCTTATAAGAACTCGTTCCGCAACCAGCTACATCGCTGCAATGTTCCACCCAACCATAGGCCAGTGTGCTCCTTAATCTCTCAGCAACACTACCACCCCCGTCCTGGGAATGATTCTCCAAGGAATAAGGAACAAGTAGGCTTACACATAGCCAAGGATACACAAAACACAGCCAAGCCAAAACAATTGGGTTTATTAGGCCATCAACAAGATAGCCAAGCCAACATGGTCAGGTTTATCAATCCATTAAGGATTTGGGAAAGGCTAAATGCTAAGCTGGTGAGCTCATTACAGAGCGAAAAACACCTACACCAGAACTAGCCTGGCTTCTAAGACACCCACACACACCCAACACAAGGAATTAGTCCCTTCTCTGCTACAGAGTCCCTCAAGATCTGCATTCCCTCCAGTGCTATTCAGGGGTTGTGGAGAAGAAAGCTATCCCTCTAGCTCTATCTGTGTGGTTTCCAAACACACCATATTTATCAAGAAAACCAAGCCCCCATCCCTACTCCCAATTCAGTCCGAAGACCAGCCATTACACACATGCAACCAATCAGCTGTTACAGCTTAATAGGGAAAATGATTCCTGAGTCGTTCTTGGCCCTATCATGGAAAAAACGACTCCCTAGCAAATTACAACAGTCCCAAACACAACAGCAAATGCAATCACAACATGAGGAAAGACAACAGTCTGTCCTGCACAACTAAACAAGAAGAAAATAATTACACAGACCGCAACACATTCCCTGAGCGTGAAATGACTTTCTACAGGAAAATCATGGGTGACAGTAACCAAACAGCTCCCAGCTTGTTGCGTGAGTAACAACAACACAGAGCCCACAAATCAACCTGTGAGGAACGTATACAACCACACCATCCACAAATCTGTAGAGGAAAAATTGCGTGGGTAAAACCAGGAAAATCCTGTGCATGAGAATAATGAACAAGACTCCTGCTCCTACGTGAGGATGAACAGCTCCACCTATACGTGCGGATGAACCAACAATCGTGAGGAACGAACAGACCACAAAGATCATGCGTAGTGGAGAGTGCATGAGTGTTTCATCACCGGCATGGAGAGAAGAATGTGTTCGCGGGAGTGATGGCGGTGGTTTCCTTTTCCATTGTGAAGTCAAACGCCCTGATGGACTGTGCGTGTGGGCATGGACTGACAATCCCGCGACACTCCACTCCCAACCATAACTGCCTCAACTACCAGCAGTAATTTTTAATTGTGGTCGTTGGATAAAACAAGGCAGTGACACATAGGTTTTTCCCTCATGGCTCAAGGTTTGACAACTTCCCCATCCTTATCCTTGTGAAAATAATGCACCTTCTCAATTTAGTTCCCGTGATCGTAGCTAGTCAGGTTCATTTTAATTAAAGATGCATATTTACATGATGACAAACTTAATAGGTATTCTGCATGCCCCTATGTACCATCGGTGACAATTTCAATCCGAAACATAACATAACCAATCAATGCTGGGGCCTTGGCCTTTAGCTCCACACCATGATCAATTACAATATATACATCATATACATTTAATGCAACGGGGTCAAAATCGGGGTGTTACAATGCTGATACACAGTTGTGGAGAAAGCACGTGAAAGGTTACAAAAATATGAACAAATATATTGGAGAGAGTAGATATCACAATGTTATGGACATGAATGCAGGTCTTGGTGTCTTTGCAGCAGCACTTACATCCAACAAAGTTTGGGTTATGAATGTTGTCCGAACCATTTCAAAAACGAATACACTTGGTGTGATATATGAAAGAGGCCTTATTGGAATTTATCATGACTAGTATGCTTACCCTTCATTTCTCTTTTAATTTTTGCAAGGCTTTAATTTCTGTTATAGAAATATAACCTATAGTTGGAGGACCACAATTCACAACAATATACATGCATAGGTAGAATACTAGGTTTCCACTCTCATCCCATTTTGGGAAAAGGATTATAGGAACAAAATGCATCTAATATGTAATATAACATGTAAAAACTCTGGTTTTTGTATACTTATACCTTTTTAATGGCCCTAGTGAAGCACAGTAGATTGACAGACAAGATGCTAACCCAATTGAAATCATACCATGTTTATACTACATGATGCGCCAATAGATTCCATTCTATTTTAAAATGAGAGGATCCCTCCTCGCCATATAACATAAAAATCATGGTTTTCATAAACCGATATGGGTATCTCAAGTATTGTGTAGAATACATCCAATTATTCTTTTATAAGAAGGCCTTATATTCAGTCCACCAATCTTTCAATTTTTTTTACTAGATTGAATTCCTTGGCTCTGTAATCATCCATAAATGTTTTGTTCAATAGCACTTGAATTTTCTTTAGCTTGAACATTATTTTGAATGAATAGGGTTGTAAATAAGCTATGGAAACTGTGTGGAAACCCTACCTTCACTTATGACTGATCTCATTCCAAGATTAATGTGTCTGAATATCGATTTGACAACATCGTTATATGGTAATATTATTGGTTTGGCGGAAATCAAGTAAAGGATGTGCTTTCTGATATTTCAAAAACCCTCTAGGTCATCATGGTCCTTACGGAAGTATTCATTGACAAACATTCTATACATGTATTTTGGCACTCAAGGTCGTCTTGGAATCCAATTAAATGATTTGTATCCGTGAGCAACATTGGATCTGCATCTTTCCAAGGGTTGGGACTTTCTTCAACTTCCCATTTTAAGGTAGCTTCCCTATTCCTTGTGCTTTTGACAATTTAAATAATAAATATCCTACAATAAAAAATGAAAATACAAATATTAAATCTTGTAGACATAATTATATCAATAGGTGAGTTAGGAACATAAATCAAGTCTACCTCAAGTTTCGAGCTAAAACGAATCGACTTTGAGAAACAACATAGCAGGTGAACAAACTTGGCTTCTCTAGCAAATTTACAAAGGATAATGGTGAATATTAATTGTGAAATACCTCCCTGAGCTGGTTAAGATTATTGATGACAATTATATATATGCACAGGTGGCAAAGTTTCGTGATAAGTCATGTATTTAGTTTTTACAATGATTTATGGAGTTTGAGGATATGCCCTTATCTGAAATCCTTATGGAATGTTTAGTTGGCAAGCTAGGGTGCATAACTTTTGAAAAGAAATGTTTTGACCATGTCATTTTCACCAAGAGATTCACATGAAGCCCAAGTGTAGATTGATTTGGACCGAGGTGTGCGTGCTGTGATTGGTGTAATGCAAACACAGTAGCTTCCTTACCATTCTAGGGCTTCTGACATGTCTCAATGTTCATGGTGTTTGATACCTTGGACTGCAAATGGTACTGGGGACTTTTATAGAATTAATGCTTTTGTCAAAGCTAAAATTCTGAGCTATAGAAGAGCCTTGAATTTACTGATTTGATTCTCAAATTGATTTATGTAGCTTCATTTGTTTGCAGATGGTATGGATTTGATAGAAGTGGATAGAGTCCTGAGACCAGGTGGATATTGCATTCTCTCTGGTCCTCCCATCAATTGGAAGCAATATTACCAATCTTGGCAGAGATTAAAAGAGGAGCTCTAGCAGGAACAAGAGAAAATTGAAGAAATAGCAAAACTTTTGTGTTGGGAAAAGAAGTATGAAAAAGGTGATCTTGCTATTTGGGAGAAGAGAATTAATACTCGTTCTTGTCCTAGAATCTTGATTGCTATTGACCCACCTCTTTCCTATGAATTAGGTAATCCGGATGATTCTTGGTAAGTTCCTAAACTCCATAGCTCAAAAATGAAGATAGTTTATTTAGCGTAATTTTATAACAGAACATAATCAAATCGATAGTGTGCTAAAATGTATTTTCAAAAATTCATTGCTGGTGAACAAAGTGATTATATTTATGTGCAATGTTTGTAACCTAGACATTTTGTGTGCTTAAGCATGACCATAAGCTCAGCGTTGTAGGTATTTTTAGGTTTAAATCTAGGCTGCAATACATTCCTGGGTTTTGACAGTTAAAACCTATTTTTGTCCTTCCTAGAATGTGCTTTTAGATTCCAGGTATTGGCTACATTTGTTATTCTATTAAATGAGCATTTAACACTTGTCCTTCTAAGTATACTTCTGTTGGATTTTTTTCCTTTAGAAGACTAATATCATGCCAAATTCTAAATTGGATATCAATCTTGCAATGGATATGTTAGAAAGTGCATTGTGGTTGTAGGATTCCTTATGAAAAATTTAAACTTGCATTGCTATTAAGCTGAAGTACATGGTCTGTTTGTTTGTCTTAATTTTCTGACATGTAGAAATATGGAGAACTGCTTTGTAACAATTGATAGAATGGTCGTTGACCTATTATAATTTGTGATTTTAATTGTAAATCCTACAAGATTCAAGGGATTAGCAACTTTATATCCTGAATACAAGTGAGAGATACATTTTGAATTCATCATTTTTATGTGAGTTTTGAATTTTCCTATTTGATTTTACATTTTAATGGCCATGCATGAATTGATCTTGTGCTGGAGACAGGTTTAAGTTTAACTGTCTAAATCTTAAAAAATTTCAAGCATGTTTGCATAATTAGCTTCATATTTCATTACAGTACATGAAGAGTTTGTTTTTCTCCCGATCTGCTTTGATAGTGGCCTAGTTTTACTTAGATGATTGAAATTTTATGCTTATCTGATAATGTCTATAAAATCTGCTAACCCCCAGGCATAAAATAATGCAAATATGCACTATGCAAATGCCTAAAGTCAGTAATGCTAATGATGTGTCTGGAGGGATTTTTGAGAAGTTCCCAAAGCGCCTGAATGCTGTTCCTCCTAAGTTCTCAATGGTTCATTATCGGGTGTTACTGCTGAGACATATAATGCTAATACACAGTTGTGGAGAAAGCACGTGAAAGGCTACAAAAGAATGAACAAATATACTGGGGACAATAGATATCACAATGTTATGGACATGAATGCAAGTCTTGGTGGCTTTGTAGCAGCACTTACATCCAACAAAGTTTGGGTTATGAATGTTGTCCCAACCATTGCAAAAAGGAATACACTTGGTGTGATATATGAAAGAGGCCTTATTGGAATTAATCATGACTGGTATGGTTACCTTTCATTTCTCTTTTAATTTCTCCAAGGCTTTAATTTCTGTTATAGAAATATAACCTATAGTTGGAGGACCACAATGCACAACAATATACATGCATAGGTAGAAGACTAGGTTTCCACTCTCATCCCATTTTGGGAAAAGGATTATAGGAACAAACTGCATCTAATATGTAATATAACATGTAAAAACTCTGGTTTTTGTATCCTTGTACATTTTGAATCGCCCTAGTGAAGCACAGTAGATTGACATACAATATGCTCACCCAATTGAAATCATGCCATGTGTCTACTACACGATGCGCCAATAGATTCCATTATATTTTAAAATGAGAGGATCCCTCCTCGCCATATAACAGAAAAATCATGGTTTTCATAAATCGATATGGGCATCTCAAGTATTGTGTAGAATACATCCAATTATTCTTTTCTAAGAAAGCTGTATATTCAGTCCACCAATCTTTCAATTTTTTTACTAGATTGAATTCCTTGGCTCTGTAATCATCCGGAAATGTTTTGTTCGATAGCACTTGAATTTTCTTCAGCTTGAACATTATTTTGAATGAATAGGGTTGTAAATAAGCTATGGAAACCCTACCTTCACTTATGAATAATCTAATTCCAATATTAAGGTGTCTGAATATCGATTTGACAACATCGTTATATGGTGATATTATTGGTTTGGCAGCAATCAAGTAAAGGATGCGCTTTCTGATATTTCAAAAAACCTCTAAGTCATCATGGTCCTTATGGAAGTCTTCATTTACGAACATTCTATACATGTATTTGAGCACTCAAGGTCATCTTGGAATCCAATTAAATGATTTATATCCGTGAGCAACATTGGATTTGTAGCTTTCCAAGGGTTGAGACTTTCTTCAACTTCCCATTTTAAGGTAGCTTACCTATTCCTTGTGCTTTTGACATTTTAAATAATAAATATCCTACAATAAAAAACAAAAATACAAATATTAAATCTTGTATACATAATTATGTCAATAGGTGAGCTTTGAACATAAATCAAGTCTACCTCAAGTTTTGAGCTAAAACGAATGGACTTTGAGAAACAAGATAGCAGGTGAACAAAATTGGCTTCTCCAGCAGGTTTACAAAGGATAATGGTGAATATTAATTGTGAAATACCTCCCTAAGCCAGTTAAGATTATTAATGACAACTATATATATGCACGGGTCGCAAAGTTTGGTGATAAGTCCTGTATTTTGTTTTTGCAATGATTTATGGAGTTTGAGGATATGCCCTTATCTGAAATCCTTATGGCATGCTTAGGTGGCAAGCTGGGGTGCATAAATTTTGAAGAGAAATGTTTTGAACATGTCATTTGCACCAAGGGATTCACATGAATCCCAAGTGCAGTTTGCTTCGGAGTGAGGTGTGCCTACTGTGATTGGTGTAATGGGGACACAATAGCTTCCTTACCCTCCCAGGGATTTTGACATCTCTCACTGTTCACGGTGCTCGGTACCCTGGATTGAAAATGGTACTGGGGACTTTTACAGTATTAATGCTTTTGATAAAGCTAAAATTCTGAGCTATAGAAGAGCCTTGAATTTACTGATTTGATTCTCAAATTTATTTGTGTAGCTTCATTTCTTTGCAGATGGTATGTATTTGAAAGAAGTGGATAGAGTCCTAAGACCAGGTGGATATTGGATTCTCTCTAGTCCTCCCATCAATTGGAACCATTATTACCAATCTTGGCACAGATCAAAAGAGGAGCTCCAACAGGAACAAGAGAAAATTGAAGAAATAGAAGAACTTTTGTGCTAGGAAAAGAAGTATGAAAAAGGTGATCTTGCCATTTGGAAAAAGAGAATTAATACTCGTTCTTGTCCTAGAAGCCTAAATACTATTGACCCACCTCTTGCCTATGAATTAGGCAATCCAGATGATTCTTGGTAAGTTCCTAAACTTCATAGCTCAAAGTTGAAGACAATTTATTTAGCGTAATTTTATAACATAACATAATCAGATCGATAGTGTGCTAAAATATATTTTTAAAAAATCATTGCTCGTGAACAAAGTGATTATCTTTATGAGCAATGTTTGTAACCCAAACATTTTTTGTGCTGAAGCAGGACCATAAGCTCAGTGCTGTAGATATTCTTACCTTTAAATCTAGGCTCCAATACATTCCTGGGGTTTGACACTTAAAACCTATGTTTGTCCTTCCTAGAATGTGCTTTTAGATTCCAGGTATTGGCTACATTTGTTATTCTATTAAATGAGCATTTAACACCTGTCCTTGTAAGTATTCTTCTATTGGCTTTTTTTCCTTTAGAAGATTAATATCATGCCAAATTCTAAATTGGATATCAATCTTGCAATGGATATGTTACAAAGTGCATTGTGGTTGTAGGATTCCTTTGAACTAAAATGTCAGCGTGGGTAACTATGAAAAATTTAAACTTGCACAGATATTAAGATGAAGTACATAGTCTATTTGTTTGTCATAATTTTTTGACATGTAGAAATATGGAGAAATGCTTTGTAAAACAATCGATAGAATGGCCGTTGACCTATTATAATTTGTGATTTTAATTGTAAATTCTACAAGATTCAAGGGATTAGCAACTTTATATCCTGAATAAACTTTACATGCTGAATACAACTCAGAGATACATTTTAAGTTCATCATTTTTATGTGAGTTTTGAATTTTCCTATCTGCTTTTACATTTTAATGGCCATGCATGAATTGATCTTGTGCTGCAGACAGGTTTAAGTTTAACTATCTAAATCTTAAAAAATTTCAAGCATGTTTGCATAATTGGCTTCATATTTCATTACAGTACAAGAAGAGTCTATATTTCTCCCAATCTGCTTTGACAGTGGCCTAGATTTACTCAGATGGCCTAGTTTTATTCAGATGATTGAAATTTTATGCTTATCTGAGAATGTCTATAAAATCTGCTGACCCCCCAGGCATAAGAGAATGCAAAGATGCACTACACAAATGCCTAAAGTTAGTGATGCTAATGATGTGTCTAGAAGGATTTTGGAAAAGTTCCCAAAGCGCCTAAATGTTGTTCCTCCTAGAGTTCTCAGTGGTTCATTATCAGGTGTTATTGCTGAGACCTATAATGCTGATACATAGTTGTGGAGAAAGCACATGAAAGGCTATAAAAGAATGAAAAAATATATTGGCGAGAGTAGATATCGCAATGTTATCGACATGAATGCAAGTCTTGGTGGCATTGCAGCAGCACTTACATCTGACAAAGTTTGGGTTATGAATGTTGTCGCAACCATTGCAAAAAAGAATACACTCGTTGTGATATATGAAAGAGGCCTTATTGGAATTTATCATGACTGGTATGGTTACCCTTCATTTCTTTTTTAATTTTTGCAAGGGTTTAATTTCTGTTATAGAAATATAACTTCATAGCTCAAAGTTTAAGACAGTTTATGTAGTGTAATTTTATAACATAACAAAATCAGATTGATAGTGTGCTAAAATCTATTTTAAAAAATTCATTGCTGGTGAACAAAGTGATTATATTTATGAGAAATGTTTGTAACCTAGAAATTTTTTGTGCTTAAGAAAGACCATAAGACCAGTGCTGTAAGTATTCTTAGGTTTAAATCTAGGCTCCAATACATTCCTGGGGTTTGACGGTTAAAACCTATTTTTGTCCTTACTAGAATGTGCTTTTAGATTCCACATATTGGCTACATTTGTTATTCTATTAAACGAGCATTTAACACTTGTCCTTGTAAGTATTCTTCTATTGGTGTTTTTTCCTTTGGAAGACTAATATCATGCCAAATTCTAAATTGGATATCAATATTACAATGGATATGTTACAAAGTGCATTGTGGTTGTAGGATTCCTTTGAACTAAAATGTCAGTGTGGTTGACTATGAAAAATTTAAACTTGCACTGCTATTAAGCTGAAGTACATGATCTGTTTGTTTGTCATAATTTTCTGACATGTGGAAATCTGGAGAACTGCTTTGTAACAATTGATAGAATGGTCGTTGACCTATTATAATTTGTGATTTTAATGGTAAATGCTACAAGATTGAAGGGATTAGAAACTTTATATCATGAATACAAATCAGAGATACATTTTGAATTCATCATTTTTATGTGAGTTTTGAATTTTCCTATCTGGTTTTACATTTTAATTGCCATGCATGAATTGATCTTGTGCTGCAGATAGGTTTAAGTTTAACTATCTAAATCTTAAAAAAATTCAAGCATGTTTGCATAATTGGCTTCATATTTCATTATAGTACAAGAAGAGTTTGTTTTTCTCCCAATCTGCTTTGATAGTGGCCTAGTTTTACTCAGATGATTGAAATTTTATGCTTATCTGATAATGTCTATAAAATCTGTTGACCCCCCAGGCATAAGAGAATGCAAAGATGCACTACGCAAATGCCTAAATTCAGTGATTCTAATGATGTGTCTGGAGGGATTTTGGAGAAGCTCCCAAAGCACCTGAATGTTGTTCCTCCTAGAATTCTCAGTGGTTCATTATCAGGTGTTACTACTGAGACATATAATGTTGATACACAGTTGTGGAGAAAGCACATGAAAGGATACAAAAGAATGAACAAATATATTGGGGAGAGTAGATATTGCAATGTTATGGACATGAATGCAGGTCTTGGTGGCTTTGCAGCATCACTTACATCCGACAAAGTTTGGGTTATGAATGTTGTCCCAACCATTGCAAAAAGGAATACACTTGGTGTGATATATGAAAGAGGCCGTATTGGAATTTATCATGACTGGTATGGTTACCCTTCATTTCTGTTTTGATTTTTACAAGGCTTTAATTTCTGTTATAGAAATATAACCTATAGTTGGAGGACCATAATTCACAACAATATACATGAATAGGTAGAATACTAGGTTTCCACTCTCATCCCATTTTGGGAAAAGGATTATAGGAACAAACTACATCTAATATGTAATATAACATGTAAAAACTCTAGTTTTTGTATCCTTATACCTTTTTAATGGCCCTAGTGAAGCACAATAGATTGACAGACAATATGGTCACCCAATTGAAATCATGCCATGTGTCTACTACACGATGCGCTAATAGATTCCATTCTATTTTAAAATGAGAGGATCTCTCCTCACCATATAACATAAAAATCATGGTTTTCATAAACCGATATGGGTATCTCAAGTATTGTGTAGAATACATCCAAATATTCTTTTCTAATAAGGTCATATATTTAATCCATCAATCTTTCAATTTTTTTACTAGATTGAATTCCTTGGATCTGTAATCATCCAAAAATGTTTTGTTCAATAGCACTTGAATTTTCTTCAGCATGAACATTATTTTGAATGAATAGGGTTGTAAATAAGCTATGGAAACCCTACCTTCACTTATCACTTATCTCATTCCAAGATTAATGTGTCTAAATATGGATTTGACAACATCATTATATGGTAATATTATTGGTTTGGCGGCAATCAAGTAAAGGACGTGCTTTCTAATATTTCAAAACACCACTAAGTCATCATGGTCCTTAAGGAAGTCTTCATTGACCAACATTCTATACATCTATTTGGCCACTCAAGGTCATGTTGGAATCCAATTAAATGATTTGTATCCATGAGAAACATTAGATCTGCATCTTTCCAAGGGTTGGGACTTTCTTCAACTTCCCATTTTAAGGTGGCTTCTCTATTCCTTGTGCTTTTGACATTTTAAATAATAAATATCCTACAATAAAAAACAAAAACAAAAATCTTAAATCTTGTAGACATAATTATGTCAATCAGTGAGTTATGAACATAAATCAAGTCTACCTCAAGTTTTGAGCTAAAACGAATGGACTTTCAGAAACAAGATAGCAGGTGAACTAACTTGGATTCTCTAGCAAGTGTACAAAGGATAATGGTGAATACTAATTGTGAAATTCCTCCCATAGTGGGTTAAGATTATTAATGACAACTATATATATATATGCACGGGTGGCAAAGTTTGGTGATAAGTCCTATATTTTATTTTCGCAATGATTTATGGATTTTGAGGATATGCCCTTATCTGAAATCCTTATGGCATGCTTAGGTGGCAAGCTGGGGTGCATAACTTTCGAAGAGAAATGTTTTGACCATGTCATTTGCACCAAGGAATTCACATGAAGCCCAAGTGTAGTTTGCTTTGGAGCGAGGTGTGCGTGCTGTGATTGGTGTAATGGGGACACAACAGCTTCCTTAACCTTCTAGGGATTTTGACATGTCTAAATTTTCACAGTGTTTGAGAGCTTGGACTGCAAATGGTACTAGGGACTTTTACAGGATTAATTCTTTTGTTAAAGCTAAAATTTTGAGCTATAGAAGAGTGTTGAATTTACTGATTTGATTCTCAAATTGATTTGTGTAGCTTCATTTCTTTGCAGATGGTATGTATTTGATAGAAGTGGATAGGGTACTGAGACCAGGTGGATATTGGATTCTATCTAGTCCTCCCATCAATTGGAAGAAATATTACCAATCTTGGCAGAGATTAAAAGAGGAGCTCCAACAGGAACAAGAGAAAATTGAAGAAATAGCAGAACTTTTGTGCTGGGAAAAGAAGTATGAAAAAGGTGATCTTGCCATTTGGCAAAAGAGAATTAATACTCGTTCTTGTCCTAGAAGCTTGAATACTATTGACCCACCTCCTGCCTATGAATCAGGCAATGCAGATGATTCTTGGTAAGTTCCTAAACTTCATAGCTAATATTTGAAGACAGTTTATGTAGCGTAATTTTAGAACAAAACATAATCAGATTGATAGTGTGCTAAAATCTATTTTCAAAAATTCATTGCTAGTGAAAAATGTGATTATATTTATGAGCAATGTTTGTAACCCAGACATTTTATGTGCTTAAGCAGGACCATAAGCTCAGTGCTGTAGGTATTCCTAGGTTTAAATCTAGGCTCCAATACATTCCTGGGGTTTGACAGTTAAAACCTATTTTTGTCCTTCCTAGAATGTGCTTTTACATTCCAGGTATTAGCTACATTTGTTATTCTATTAAATGAGAATTTAACATGTGTCCTTGTAAGTATTCTTCTATTGGATTTTTTTCCTTTAAAAGACTAATATCATGCCAAATTCTAAATTGGATATCAATCTTGCAATGGATATGTTACAAATTGCATTGTGGCTGTAGGATTCCTTTGAACTAAAATGTTAGTGTGGCTGACTATGAAAAATTTAAACTTGCACTATTATTAAGCTGAAGTACATGGTTTGTTTGTTTGTCATAATTTTCTGACATGTAGAAATATGGAGAAGTGCTTTGTAACAATTGATAGAATGACCATTGACCTATTATAATATGTGATTTTAATTGTAAATGCTACAAGATTCAAGGGATTAGCAACTTTATATCCTGAATACAAGTCAAAGATACATTTTGAATTCATCTTTTTTATGTGAGTTTTGAATTTTCCTATCTTCTTTTACATATTAATGGCCATGCATGAATTGATCTTGTACTACAGACAAGTTTAAGTTTAACTGTCTAAATCTTAAAAAATTTCAAGTATGTTTGCATAATTGGCTTCATATTTCATTACAGTACAAGAAGAGTCTATTTTTCTCCCGATCTGCTTTGAAAATGGCCTAGTTTTACTTAGATGGCCTAGTTTTACTCAAATGATTGAAATTTTATGCTTATCTAATAATGTCTATAAAATCTGCTGACCCCCCAAGCATAAGAGAATGCAAAGATGCACTATGCAAATTCCTAAAGTCAGTGATGCTAATGATGTGTCTGGAGAGATTTTGGAGAAGTTCCCAAAGTGCCTGAATTTAGATATTTAAACCTTATTATAATATTTTCATAATAATGATATTTAAAAATTAAAAATAAAATAATTAAAAAATTTTAAAACTTAAAACCGACTTAAAAACCTAGAACCTATTATGCTTCACACTAACTATAAATACTGACAGGCTTCTTGGTGTTTTACCTCACGCTTCATTTGTCTCCTAATGATGATCCTAGAGTAGGGATTGAAACATCGAGATTTGCGAAATCATCCAGCATAGCTCCTTCTTATTTACAATTCTCCACTGCATACATGACTACTTTCATAAATACTAGTTACTGGTAAGTTGTAATAGTAATAATTATGTAGTTTGTAGATTGATATCTATCATATATTTGTTTGAATATAATCATTGTCATGCAATAACAACTTCTTAAAGGGTGCTAGCTCAATGGTAGAGCACCTGCCTAATTATAGTTAGGAGGTTGGTGGTTTGATTCCTTCATGCCCTATCATAAATTTGTGACTACAAAAATGACTAAATTCACATATATGCAACTATGAGTTGCTAATTTCCTATATCTTAGTCGTATTTAGCTTAGTCATTAATATGTTAACATCTAGTAGTTTATTTAGTAAGATATTTGGTCATTAATGGTTGCAATCAGTGACTAAATCAGTGACTAAATCAATGACTAACTTAGTGACTAAATCAATGACTAAATCCGTGACTAAATCAATGACTAAATCAATGACTAAATCATTAACTATCAATGACTAAAACAATGACTAAATCATTGACTATCAATGACTAAACCATTTTCTATCAATGACTAAATCAATGACTACTAAGTCAAGCTATTAATGACTAGTGAAATACGACTAGCTATAAGATAGTGGTAATTTGCTACTATTAGTCACCGACTCAAAAATAGTCGTTTATAGCCTGATTCATTTTTTTAGTCATTAATTTCTCATTTTCTACTAGTGATTACCTGATGCCTAGACAAGGGTGTGGTATGATCAACATATGGGGATTTACCTCGATCAACCACCTGCAAAAAAAGTAGAGAACATTATCACAATGAACACAATATGTAAAAGCTAACAAATCCAGAACAAAAATAAACACTATGCTACATGTTTTATATGTGTACATTTTTTAAGTATTTAGAATGTGGAATTACATTTAGTTTTACTGGTTGCCTTGAGGCTCCAATCGTCTGATCAACAGCTGGGGACTTTTCCTGGTCAATCTGCAAAAAAGGCAGACACCAATACCATCATGAACGCAAACATAAAAACAAAAGAATACATAACAAAATAAAATTTATGTGTCATGATATACATGTTTATGATTTTAAAGTATTTGAAATGGAGAATTACATTCATGTTTGGCTATTTCCCCAATGTTGTAGTCGAAAGATCAATAGTCGGTTGGCTTCCTTAATCAACACTTTGCATGGAAAATAGATAAGATTATATAAATGAACCTAATATACTAATGAAAATACATAACAATGTATATGTATGTCCATCCTAAATTTAATATTACATTGGCAATATCGATGTATAGCTCCTTCCTTGACTTGGGTCGACAAACATCTACGGAGATGGAGGTGCCCCTGAGAGAACCCTGCATAAAAAACATACTAAAAGTTACCTAAGTAAACATGAAAGTACAAAATTACAATTATATGCTAATGAAGTCCTATAGATGTTAAAATAATTAATAAAAGGTTGGTTAAATTGTTTGTTGTACCACAACCATACTAACCATGTTTGTATCTACATGATTAAAATTGTAATCAATAAGCAGTTCTTCACCAACAGCTATTGATTTAATTGCACATAAAAATACACCGTTTTCTTCACGTGACTTGAATATGCAGTTGGGTTGCTTTAGTGTAGACCCTAGTTGTGTACTGTTTATAAACCCCACAATATTACTAGTTGTTTTTGGCCTTCCGTCCATGTACAACATTACTCCTTTATTTTGAGCTTTGTATTTCAGTTGTATATAATTCGCTGACAACCGATATCTACGCATACTTCGTGTATATTAGACTAGGCACATCCAATCACTATAAATGTAACAGGGTCCAACATACTCCATCAATTATGTACATCTACCGTATCCAACCTTTATGTCATCCATGCAAAACAACCCCAATCCATGCAATGACGATGGTGCAATTCTATATATCCTCTCATTCACATCAAAATCAGCGTTTACTTGAGGAACATCACTAGGAACCCATTGTTTCACTAGGTGTCGGTACCTTAATGGCACATCGATGTCTCCCATTGTCTCATCATCATAGGAACATGACCCCCCTCCTTTGAGAAAATATTTCTTGTGTTTGTTGAATTTTCTTCTGATCTTCTGACATCTAGTTGATCTAGCCCTTGTAGACCTACTGGATGTCTCACTTTCTTGTAGTCTTCCCAAAATCCCTTCCCTTGAGGAAGACAGGTCTGACAAATACATATTTGGTTCTATGTGCACCATGGCAAAAAAAATAAAATTGGCATAAGCATAGCAAAATACCAACACAAAAACTTGGAAAGACTTATAAGCAAAAAACTTGTTAAATAAAAATATTTTCAAGAATGAGTTTAGTTAATAGGTGTGGGCATTTGGTAGCCCTCAAAATTCTAATGTATGCCCGTCTTTTAGTTACATACAAGTTTCCATTCTCACCTATTGCTTGCATTTCCTTTTCCTAACATGAATTGGGTAATCTTCATAAGCTTCATATGTATGCTTGTGGCCATTGTACTTTGGCCTTTCAATGTTGTCAAGCTTGAGATGATCTATTATGCATATGCATCAAATATAACACTGCAATTTATGCCAATATATGTCTATACAGGGCCTGCAGGTTCTCCTTTAATGGACTATCTCCTTCAAAGAACATATCTTCGCATTCATCTACTTTTACTTCGGATAGAAGTGATACAGAGTTGGTATGTTGGTCACTTCCATCAAAAAACATCTTTGAGATGAGTTCCTTTTTCAAGGAATCTTGATTAATCTCCTCTTCCAAACTTCTAGCTGGTCACTTTTCCACTCTACATTGTCCCGATTATTCATTTTCCTGGCCACTCCTCTCTCCTTACTCTACACTCGTTGTTGTTGTAACCCTTACTTTTGATGGTTTTAAGTGGTTTTTAGTTTTACCATGAATGATGTTGTGATGTTCTAGATGATTATCCATTTTAGCTAATATGTTTTATCATCTTTTCCATATTTTCTAGCATGCACATACCTGTTGTTTATGGCTTCTTTTGCTTGAAAGCGGAAGGGCCTAAAAGTTCCCAGATCTCATCTAGGACCCTTTAAGAGTCATAATAACAACTATTGTTATAGGATGTTATTGTCCAAATGATACACCAAAACCATACTTATCGGTTAATATTTGTGTAGGGATGTTTTTTTTATCTCTCCCATAATTTATCATACTAATGGGATTGTGACTATCAACTCAATGCCTTATTTGCATAGTGGTAATCCTACATCAGTACACTAGAAATTATAAAAAATTCTAATGTATGCCCTAAAAATTCTTATGTATGTCCCTCTTTTAGTTACATACAAGTCTCCATTCTCACTTATTGCTTGCATTTCCTTTTCCTAACATGTATTGGGTAGGCTCACAAAATATCATGTTATACATGGGCACTATGATATGCTCACAAATATTTATTTAATGTATTATAAATGTGTGTTCATAATGGATTTAGAAATATACATGGATGGGCACTATGCTTGGTCACCAATGCTTTCACATCTCTGGAAATATGTTTGAAACATACATCACATATAGAAATTATGATGACATGTATAATGTTGGAGGGATTATGGTGGTTGTGTATTTGGATATGCAGGTGTTCTTGTTACTGGCCTAACCCCTTTTCAACAATAATATTTTCAGATTTAATCAAGTGTGTTGCTATATACAATATAGAAACATATATAAAACATAGAATAATCCTTGATCAATAAAAAGATTACAATGAGCCTCATGACTCAGAATCAAACTCGGCCGAGTCAACCGAGTTGACCCCCAACCAAGATGACTCAGCCTTTGAAACGATTAGAGTGACAAGTTTGGTACCGAACCAAGAAAGTCATGGTATGATTGAATGGATCAGTAACAAAATGGTTAATTTGTCCCAATCCATATTAACTCAGTGAAGTGAATGTAGGACTACACATGTCACACACATGACACTCAAATTCAAAAAAAAAAAAAACCTAGAAATATAAACATCGAGACTCTAAACCTACTTCCTTATCAAGTCAATTAACTTTGTAGGATTCCTATACATCATAACACTATTTGGAGTAAAACACAAGTTGCTTTGTAGGCCCTAGATGCCACCCATGTGCAAAATTGTTAATCTATAAAGCAGCCCCCAAATACAAAAACATTCTTCACAAAATAGCACATGAACCATGTGAACAACCTTTCAAGTGGACCAGCTCAATGAGTAACCTCCAAACATGTAATATCTCTCATGAAATGGTGTATAGAAAAGTGTAAGCATGCTTCAAATGATGAATTTCTCCTTTTCTAGGGATGAACACTACCCTTAGGCATGTGTCTCCAAGGGTGAATGTTCCTCAAATAATGAGAGAAGGCCTTCCTTTAACAATAAAACAGTACAGCAAGGTGAATTTGCCCTTTTTAGGGCCTCCATTTTATGCACATGGGCCCTTAATGCAAAACAAACTTGGTATTTTAGCACCAATTGGGGTTGTTACTTCTCTTGTGCACAGGTCCAAAGATTTTTAGGGTTGTTTTGTGACCTACGGTTGCAAGAAAAGCCACCAAATACTATTATTTGCTATTGATCTCCTTCAAGAGACTGTTGAGAATCACCTAAAGAAAAATCCAAATTGGTATATAGGGTCTGAAATTAAATGATATTTGTTTTATTTAGGTTTGTTTACCCCGATTTTGTGGAGAAAAAGCACCCAGAATTCATGATACTGCTATAAATTGTTGATTAGGAGGTTGGAACAACCCTTATTTATTCCCAGAATGAAGGTTTGACGATGTTGGAGTTCCCAGGCCTGCTCTTTATGTCCATTAACGTGCCTAGAATTGTTTCTTAATGTCATTTCAACCCTCAAATTCAACCCAACATTTCTCAAAGCCTGTTTTTTCCATTGTTCATCACTTTTCATAGGGCTATTCATGCCCAGAACTACCTTTTAACCCTCCAATTTGGCCCAGATTTAGAGGTAGGCCTGTTTTGTGATGGATAAGTGCACAAGGGTGCCCAAGATGCTCAAATAGGGTTGATTCATATCCTTTTTTACTGTCAAACAAGTTTGTTTGTGCCCAAAATTCATGTGGATGATGCTGTAAGGCATATGAATGAGATTTTAGGGTTGCTTTCATGCATAGGTTTCTCATTTTCACAACCAGAATTGCAAAGACCGCCTCCTATTTCCATTGATCATCATATTTTATTGTTGCAATGTTCCGAGATCTAAAAGTTGGCCTAATTATAGCTGATTTTAGATGCTTTACGGTTTGTTGTAACCTTCAGAATGCTCCCAAAGTGCTCAGATTTGTCCCTTTGATGCTCATTCTAGAGTTTTTTATGCCCATAGGACTACCCAACATTGCTCCTAGTGTGCTCATAACTGAAAATGAAAGTGCTCACTGCTGTTACACTCCATAAACTATCCAAATTTCAAAACCAACTCAGAACTTCCTAGATTTGATTTGAAGATTACAATCATGACAACTTCACCCTTGGAGAGTGTGATTAAAATGCATTTTTTACATGTTTTCAAATTTGTAACTCTACACAATTTTTTTTATTTGAATTCCAATATTTTCTACCTGCTGGTATGTTTTGAAATATCTTAAACTTTGTATTTTGTATTTTGCAGCAGGAGTTTATGGTGGGTGTTTTATTCATTGTGGTCAAGGCATGAATATTTTGGTTGATAAAGGATTTTAATTATTCAAAACAAGTTCATTTATGAAAGTGAATTTTGATTCCCCACCAAAGATATATCTTTTGATAATGCTGGGTTTAGCCAGCTCATACCTAGTGTTTCCCTGCTCTTGGGGGCTTTGGAGTGGGCATGAAATGTTTCCCTATCAGTGCAATGATTCTTCCCAATGTTTGATAGTCACCCTGTGATTTCCATTACATGATTTCTATCTATAAACCACTATTGTGGTTTCATCATTGCTCCCATTCAAGAACAAAAAAGTAGACATGACTTCTCTCCCCACATTAAGTCCACGTGCACATAATGACTAGCTTTGGTACTTCCTAACTTTTCTGTATTCCTTTTGACAACAAAAGTGAAACATGAAACAATATCCTTACTTTCATCATCTTGCATAACATATGGCTTTGACCGAACTGTATAAGTACTTTATTCCCAAAGTAAATATCTTGAGACCTACGAATGAAGGGGAGCGAGATGAATGGTTGAAGGACTCCAATGGAGGATGAATTGATGCCATGTTCTTCCTACCCAAAGGTCCTTTTATAATGAATATTATCCCTAACTTGACATTGATTTGTAGTCTTATATTCTTCACCCATACTATTGTAAGAAACAAATTTTTATGCCAATCTAGTATGTATATTCATGATGCTACTTGTTTTCACATATTAATTTTCAACCCTAAGGCAATGCTAACTTGTTTTCCCATATTAAATTTCAACCCTAAGGCAATCCCATAGTAGAAATAACCAAAAAAGACTGTTCTGCACAAATCAAAACGCTCACAAATCAAAGGGCCCCACAACTGTAGGGAATTTAACCCTTGACCAATAGGAGGGTTACCCACAATGACTTGACATGACTTTCTCATTATAGAAACTTCCTGGAATAAACATCGGGGTATGACATGACTCAAATACATTACAATACATACCGGAATAAACATCGGGTTACAGTACATAAGAAATACGGATGAATACATTCCAAAGTTACAATTACATCAACACTCCCTCTTAACTAGGAAGGTATTCTCTCGACACAATTTATCAGTATAAGTATTCTTCTCTGTATCATCTAGATCATCATTGAGTTCTTGTCATATTCATCTTCAATTGATCTTCATCTTCAAGTCATCTTCATCTAGATCTGGATCATCACTCAATCTGGATCATCATCACTAAATATAGATCATCACTCGATCTGGATCATCATCACTGGATCTAGATCATCACTCGATTTGGATCATCATCACTGAATATAGATCATCACTCGATCTGGATCATCATCATTGAATCTAGATCATCACTCGATTTGGATCATCTTCACTGGATCTGGATCATCACTTGATCTGGATCATCACTGGGCATCATCAATGGATCTGGATCATCACTCGATTTGGATCATCACTGCTAGATCATCATCACTGGATCTGGATCATCACTCGATCTCGATCATCACTGGCCATCATCACTGGTTCTGGATCATCACTCGATCTGGATCATCACTGGCCATCATCACTGGATCTGGATCATCACGGGTGCTATCTCATGATTCTTCTCATCACAGGAAGTTCTACAGAGCCAACCCTTTTTCATGCTAGTTGTAGGTCTAGCCTCCATGTAGGTCATATTCATCACTAATATCTGACCTACTCATCAGAAAGGCATAGTACTCACATCCATCTAGTCGAGAACACATCCTACCACAGTGATGGAAGACTCTCACCCAGGTCGAAACACATCCTACCACAATGATGAAATATTTTCGCACATTCACCCAGGATGGAACACATCCTACCACAATGATGAAAGACTCTCACCCAAGATGAAACACATCCTACCACAATGATGAAATATTTTCACACATTCACCCAGGATGAAACATATCCTACCACAATGATGAAATATTTCTGCACATTCACCTAGGCTGGAACACATCCTACCACAATGATGAAAGTCTCTCACCCAGGCCGGAACACATCCTACCACAATGATGAAAGGGACTACACTTACATCCACCCAGGCAAGAACAGATCCTACCACAATGATGGAAGGGCTTGAACTCATATTTGATCTTGTAGGAACCAATCCTATGGTCATATCATAATGTCCCCCAGTCCTCCTTGACTGAGCTACCTGGTAACTGACCAGGTGCCTCCATTCTCCTAGAGAATGGCAGCTTCCCTTACATCCGACCTGCTCGTCGAAATGGCCAACACTCACATCTGACATGGAAGGAACCTAATCCTTTAACCATGATAGAATGGTTCATCCCTTACATCTGATCAAGTGGGCACACATCCCTCTATCACATCAGAATGGCTACTCAGTCCTAGACTGAGTGTTCCTGGTACCTCACCAGGAAGCTCCATTAAAAGAATGACAATTGCCCTTACATCTATCCTACTCGACGGAATGGACAGCACTCATGTCTGGCATGGAAAGAAGCAATCCTCTCACCATGATAGAATGGCTCAGCCCTTATATCTGACCTACTCGTCAGAATGGCTATGGATCTCAGTACTCATATCTGACATGGAAGGAACCAATCCTCTCACCATGTTAAAATGTCTATGCGACTCATTACTTTCCCTTGTAGGAAACCTCTATTTGGAGAACACCAAGCTTATCCCTGAAGTACTCAAACTTCACCCTAGCCAATGGCTTTGTCAATACATCAGCTATCTTTTCCTCCGTCACAACATACTAGAGCTTCACTGCTCCCCTCTGCAACATATCCCTGATATAGTGATACTTGATCTCGATATGATTCGACTTATCATGGAACACTCGATTCTATGACAACTTCATGCAACTATAGACTTGCATCTTCAACCTTGTAGCAAAGGTTAAGATCTTCATCGAGGTCATCATATATGTTTCTAAACTCTTACTGGCTGCAAATGTCTCTTCGTAGTCTAGGACTTCTTTTCGTGAGAATCGTCGTGCTATGAATCTTGCTTTGTATCCCACGATGTTCCCATCTACTACATGATGGAACTATGAACTTCTCTTATGGTATCGATACTGCATCATAGACATCGTTCTTCTTGAACTAGTCTTCCTTTTCTTTTTGATGGCTAGAAGGTTCTGCATCAATGATGGCACTGCACTCGTCATTATATTCTTTGTCTTTGAACTGTTGTCACTTGTTCTTCGGAACAAGTCTTCATTCTTCTTTGCTTGTAGGTGATTATGTATGCGATATTTCCTACAATTCAAATGCATTTGTATGGTTAGAAACATTTCATAAGGAATATTCATACTGGAAAATTCTTATGCATAAATATATGATATGCAACTTCTTTATCCAATACAACATTCATCCATATATCACGGAAACTTTTCTAGATGCCTTCCATCTCTACCAGGACAACATTGAGATTGTGCACGAATCCAATATGTCAATAAAGAGGTTTCATTCTAGATAAGTCAAAATGGAGAGTTGTATAGCACCATGAGTTACATACCCATCACATGAATATTAGTAGTATACTATCATTAATGCAAACATTCTATCATGCATAATACATTAACTGCATAACAAAACAATGAAATGACAATTGAACACTTATCTTTATTTGTTTCGTGGGTGGACTCCATCTTGATCCTTTAGCTTCATCGTCTTCTTCATTCATAATAGCATTGTTTATTATCCAAATGCTAAGGTGGATAAGAGGTTTTTCAAGAGTTGAGTTCTTCATATTGCTCATCGCTTGAGGTATCTCCTTTGAAAGGTGAGAGCTTGATATTTAGTTGCTTCCATCTTCTCTTCTCTTCTTATGAGTTGAGCTTCCTCTTCTTTCCAGAGTCCACTGAAAGTAATCACTTAATTCTAGCACACATTCCTTGAATGAATGAATCTCATGATCCTGGGAGGCCATTCAAGGTGGCCATCACCACTTCTGCATTTTTCACTTCTTATTTTACCGCTTCAAGGTTTTCTTTGATTTGAGAGACCCTTATGACTGCATGGTCTCTGTATTCTGGATCTTCACATTCTTCAAATGGTTTCTTAAGGTCATTTTCTGATGTATGTTCTTCCCTTCAAATAGCTTGGTCAAGAAATCAAACATCTTCGGTGTCTTTAGGGAAGACACTTGTGGTACAATTTGATCCGTGATTGAATCAACAATGAACTTCTTGGCCCTGACCAAGTTCTTCTTGTGTAAGGCTTCTAGCCTCATCTCCCTCTAGAACTGGAACATTTCTACTCATGTAGGTGTCCAATTCATTTTCTTTAGAGAGACCATATACTTCCATGCTTGGAATTTGTCAACTTCACCAAGCATATCATCAAGCTGATGTGATAGATCACTTTGAAATGAGAACCTCAAATGGAAATAGCAAAAGATTAGATCTTACCGATTTGAGGTGTCCATCCTTATTCCAGAGCTGGTTGATCTAGGGTTTATCAGAGAAACCCTAATTTTAGAAATTTGGAATATTTTAGATATGTTTGGATAGAAAAATATATCTCTTCAAATGGAGATATCCAATGTACTCCTTTTTTGAAAACAATGGAGGGAAGCTCCCGGAACAGGAAGCCCTAGTTTTCCAATTTCTTCTGCAGAAATGCATGTCACTGTTTATATGATATCTCCAAAATTACTGCTCCTCTATGTCTGAAATTTCTCACTGAGGTAACCTCACATGTACGTGAACCAACACCAAATGTTTCATCAGAATTTGTTTCACCAATTGGGATTTATGATCCTTTTCCCAAGGTTACCTGTTACAGGACTGTTCAGAACAATGAAGTTGTACGGACTGACACATGTCACTTGTTCATCTTCTGAGTCTGAAACTTGGACCAAATAAATTAAAGTCCATGCCCTTTTTTGAAAATCTTTCAGAATTCCATTTGGACCTTTGTACCCAAATATATATCAATTCTCCCTAGGTGTCCAGTTTATGGATGAATTCTGGAAGAGGCTGGAACCCTAACTTGGAGGGATCACATCTCCCAGAATATACTGAATCGGAGGCTGAATTTTGGACACATTGTAAACCAAGATTATATATTTGGCATATGGAATTTTTATCTCCTTATGCTTAGCCAATATTGGGATATAGCGAATGTACCAAAACTTAGCAGTTTTAGTATTTAGGGTTTTTCTAGCTCGGGGTCAAACTGGGGTTTGACTTTCCTAGAGTTTCACCCAACCAACAATATTGATCCAAGTCTCTAAAATTTGATTTTTATGAGGAGAAAAATCCTATGCTGGGCTCACTAAAAAATTCCTCTTCTATAGAAATCCCTAATTTCCGCATCGAAAAGTGAAAAATGCTCAGAATCGAATTCCTCTTCGACAGAAAAATGTACCCTTCAATGGACAGTCAGCCTAGCATACTTTTGTTGATGGATTGTGGAGAGAAACCCAAAAAGTAAGAATCCATATCTTCTGTAGCTACACAATGTCTTCTTCTCAGGTTAGCTCTGATACCATGTTGGATTTTTATCATTCAAGCTACCAATATGATCTTAGGATCTTTAACTGAGAGAATAACATGCACAACAATAAAACACAAGCAAAACACAAGAGACAAGAGACACAAAGAATTTTCCTCGGGGAAACCATAAAGGAGAAAACCCCACAAGTTTCTTAGATATATAATCAGCACCAAAAGGTAAAACCCCAAAACAATAAGATGATCTCCTGACAACAACAGTCTCTCTCTCTCTAACTGAGAGAGCTTCTCCTCTCTCACTCATGTGCCCCAATGAGTGAGTGTGTGTAAGAGTATGATAAATAGAGAGGCTCTCACTCTCTATTTATATTCTTTCATTCACTTAGAACCCACTCCAACATGTTGGCCTCACTTAACAATTACTTACTAGAGTCGACATCTCTAGGAGTGTCTAATAACCCTAGTGCCCCACAACTTGTGTGAACTTTGCCTCCTCCACCCAACAAGGATATTTATCGTTAACACAATGGTGGGGACTATTGCCCAAACTTACAATGACTCACCTAGGGTCAACTTCACTAGGATAGTCTAATAACCCAAGGGCCCCACAACTGTGGGTACTTTAACCCTTGACCAATAGAAGGGTTACCCACAATGACTTGACATGACTTTCTCATTATAGAAACTTCCTGGAATAAACATCAGGGTATGAAATGACTCAAATACATTACAATACATCCCAAAATAAACATCGGTTTACAATACATAAGAAATACGGATGAATACATTCTAAAGTTACAATTACATCAACAAGTAGAAAGAACCAAAAACGAATATTCCACGCAAATCAAAAGGCTCTTAAATTAACTATATCATGCCTTCCTCAACGATTTGATGAAACCAAGGGGATGGAGAAAGGGAAAGGAAACATCAAATATCACTCACACCAGGGAATAATTCTACAGCTAACCAACTGTCTAAACCACAAAGGTCATCTTATCATGTTAATTGTAAGAGGGGCAAAAAAAAATCAGACACGGTGAAAATTGACATAAAATGTTCAAATAAAAAATGGAGGACATCAATATGCTTATTACTTGATTCAAGACCCAAAGCATAAACCATAAGATTCATGATTCTCCATTAATGGCCAAGTATTACCTAACCTAATTTCTAGTGAACTAATCACCTCACGGTCGAATCATGATATTGGGCCAAGTTTATTATAAATTCCAAGAAGCAACCGATAGAGCAACCAAACATCCACTCTACAGGATAGCCAAGAACTAACATGATTCAAGTGAAGGATGTATGCAGACTGCTGCAGACATTATATCTCTACTCATTCGATTTCCTAAAAAGTGTTGTAGCTTGATTAGTGCTCCTCTATGTTTATCGTTTACGTTCAACTTCACGGTGAAATCAACAATTCCAGGAAAATCTTCTAGTACAATGCCGTTACAGTAATGGATAAATAATGATATTGAGTTCTTGGAGATCCTATAGAGTGGATGTTTTAACTTCTTCAGTGCATATATATATATATATATAAAATCCATGGTGGTGAAGAGCGGACATTTCCAGATCTGCTACTTAACACGTTCAGGAATGAAAAGAATGTTTTAAATACACTTATATTAGTCTGTAATATTTGCTGATTTATTCCTTTTAGCTTGTCATGATGATGTTTGTTTTCCCATATTGATTTTCAACCCTAAGACAATGCTAACTTGTTTTCCCATACTAATTTTCAACCCTTAGGAAACCCTAAATTAATAATAATAAATTATTTTAAATAATAATTTAAATATTTTAATATTTAATAATAAAATATTTATGTATGTAATATTGCGTAAAATGGTAATTAATTTTATATTTTTCTTCTTTAAATTTAAACTTAATTTTAGATTTTTATTATTCTTTTAGATTTGATCTTGAGGCCTATGTGAGCTTTCACATGAGCGTCTACCAATTGACGACCCTTGGGGTTTGCAACCATAAAACTATCATGACGTATCAATTAAGGAGGATCCTTGGGATTAGCAACCATAAAATTATCATGGTATCTAAAAAACTGAAGGTACCAATATCAACCTTAGGATGCCAATATCCAATATTTTTGCACCCATAACCTCCCAAAAACTCCTTGAAAACAAAGAGTTTGAAATTTGTAGGTTACTAGAAATGTGAAAAAATTGGAGTTACCAATAAGAGTGATGGTATATCAATTGATATTAGTGATTAAGTAATGAGAAAGTATTGGATGCACACACTATCAAAAATGTGGTATAAACCTCAACACATCCCTAAACTAAGATCTATGGGTATATTATTATTATTATTATTGCCCATTGATAGTTATTTCCATTCATTTCTCTAATTACGTGGGGATTATGGTGTGTTTTATTTCATGAAATGATATTTATAGAGTAGGGATTCTTTACTATTAATAGGCTATTGAAGCAATTCAAAGGTGAAACTATTTTTTATCTTCACTATTAATGACTCGTTTATGGGCATTATCTAGGTTCTCCTTGTTAGGTACCACAACTACCTTCTCTTATCCCCTATCTTTTGAAGGGTTGAAGGTATTACATAAGGTACTAGATCACTGAATGGAAAAATATAGTATCCCAAACTGATATTCTATTATTTTGATAGTATGTTTGTACATTCAATGCTTTAGTTATGCTACATTGACAAAATAAAAGTTGCATGCAAAACAATGTCCTGCCAAAAGGCCCTATAATTTAGTTGTTTTGGAGAATAAATAGGAAGAATACTATCAGTGAGAGAAGGTACAATACCAATAATAATAATTTTGATAGTACATCGAGATATTTGAGGCATGAAAGCCATGCATGTAGCGGAAGATGTAGGTACAATTATCATAATAGTTTATTTAGTCAAACTTATTACCTTTCTTTTTTGCATTGACTTAGCCACTTTCAATTCACTAAATCTAAAATAGCTAATAAGTGTTGGCTAATAATGGTGATTATTCATGGTATTATGTTTCATTAGGTTGCAACATCGCAAACTTGTGAAGCATAATACCACGAATCTTCACCATTGCTTGGCTGAACATTTGTTATCTTTTGTGAGATATAGTTCCTGTGGATAGAGTTCTTGAACTCTGTCCTCATGGATAGTTTTGTTTAATGATGCTATTTACAGGTATGTAGAAAAAAAATTAGTATCTTGAAAAAATAGTTATTGTAAGTGGATTACTTCATTCAATCACTTAATGAAAATATATTGTATAGTCCAAGCTCTCATAGTGTTTAGAGCTTTGGAATTACTGGGTTAGGTTCGAGTTTCTTTCTAATTTAAGGTTTCTATAATAAAACAACTTAAAGAAGAAATCCATAACATTTGGAAGAATTCTGGAAAACCCCTGTTGTCGCTACAATTTGGAAAATACTGGGTTAGGTTTGAGTTTCTTTCTTATAACAAAATATGGCTCAGCAATCCTTCTCGGGGCAGCGACCGATTTTCATCCTTCTCCACCGAGCCGAGCATACATGTGAGCAGAAAAAATCTATCTATTGTGGCTATGGTGGAATTTGAATCCTTCTCTAAACCTCCCTTAAGCATCTCATTTCAGTAGGGTCGAATTAATATCTTATTTGGGAACTGGTTGTTGAGATAAATCACATAAAAACAACCAAAATAGTTTGAATGCAAACCAAAATGTGGTGGGTTCATCCTCTAATTGTAACACTCAGACTAGCCAGACTTCAGAATCCATATTAGCCAATATGGGTCAAATGTGGGTCAAATGAAACTGTCAAATGCAACTCTATTTTTACCCCCACAGCTATCTCCACAGCTATCTCTGTTTGAATTCCATACAACATTGTAAGTAATTTTAGGGGTACCAGTGAACCCATTCCTGCATGTTCGGTTCGCTAGGGCTAGGAGCATTGGGTTTCTCATTAGCTGATCAATGTAAATGCATGCACAATGAAGAAAACCCATGTTTCAAAGCTAATAAAGATAACACATCTATCTATTCATTCCGTGAAAGAAAACCTAAGGGATGCTAGAATTAATTATTCATAAATTGGGTACCAGAGTATAGTGACTGTCGTCGAAGTTCCTACCTACTATTTGCACATTTGGGAAATCCACAATTGTAGAGTACTTTATTTTGTAGCAATTAGTGACCTTCTTGGACCCATTGATTTTTCATCAATTTGTGACCTGCTTGGATCCATAGTAAACTGCTATGGAAGGCATGAACATATCAATAGCATCCCCTATCACTTTTCCTACTACCAGGGGATCTATTGAACGTGCCATTGAGGCAGAATACTCCAAAATCCTTTTTCCTTTCTTACTTTCCTCTCAAAAAAATTCACAGTTGAATTTGGATGCATTACAAACAAAGGTTAAAAAAGGAAGGATTCAAGTTGGTGAAGAAGCAGGTAGTATAGATAGAGACCCTTTGGGTTATTGATAAAGGTAAAGTAATCAAGTAGGGAAGGTATATAAATGAGGTGTCTAAGTTCCTACCCACACAAGATTCCGTTCACCATAATCGAGTGAGAAGGAACACATCACCACTGGATGAGAGAGTGAGGACCATCAGACCCCATAAAAATGGGAGTTTTCTTTATCCAAAGCCTAAATTGAGAAGGAAGGATTGAAACATACCAACCCTACACAACTTGGGTCTAAGCCTTCCCTAATTGCCTCTGCCTTTCCTCTATTGGCTAAGAAACCCTAGAGATTTGTAGGACTATCTTAAAAATTTAAAAATAGACATGAATTAGGGAATGGTACTCACAACTTTGGGATGCATTATCTCGACTGACTATTGGCCTCCTTGTCTGCTACAAAACCACAATCCACTCTCCTTAGTCTTTGTGGCCTATCCAAATCATTGTTCCCACTGTCCAAATCATTGCTCCCACTGATATTATTCTCCGACCAAGTTGCGTAGATCGACCCTTGATCACTGAACGACAAGCACCTGATGAGATGCACAGCATAGAGGAAGAAGCTTTCTCGTGATCACTCAACACAAGAACTCGACGAGATGCACAAAAGAAGCTTTCTCGTGAAGCTAAAAGGAAAATAGCATGCCACTGTTAGTGTTTTTTCATGGTTTTATGTTTTTGTTATTTTATTTATATATGTGTATTATAAATAATTGTTTTATAATTATTTATATATATATATTTTTATGTTTGAATTTATTTATTTATTTATGCTTTATTATATATATATATATATATATATATATATATATACTATGTTTTATTTTTTTTTATATACAAAGAGGGGGGTGTATCTATGTGAGTCTTTATGTGTGCAGTGAATCTATGATGATGAGGACAAGGATGTTGCTGATGATGGTGATGATGACGACAATGATGAAGATGATGATGATACGATGATGACGATGACGATGATGATGATGATGATAATGATGATTTTGATGAAGATGATGATAATGATAATGATGATGACAATGATGATGTTCATGCTGATGAAGACGACGACAATGATGATGAAGATGACTATGAGGGTGATTATGATGACGACGGTTATGATGATTATGATGGTGATGAATATATGATGAAGATGATGATGATGATGATGATGTCCGTAACTCTTTTTAAAAAGAAATAAGATAAAAGAATAGGTATAATTAAATATTTAGCTTTCATTATATTTCATCGTTGATGATGACGATGACGACGATGAAGACGATGATGATGCTACAGAAGACAATGACGATGATATGAAGTAATTAATTTGATCTAGGTTTAATTTTAATTATGATGATGGCGATGAAGATGATGATGATGGTGACGATGATGATGAAGATGATAATAACGATGATGATGACGATGATGATGAATATGATTATGATAATTATGATTTTGATGACGATGATGATGATAATTATGATTTTGATGATGACGATGACAATGATAACGATGATGACAATGATCATGAGGATAACGATGTCATCTTCATCGATTATGATGAACATGATGATGTTGGTGATGGTTATGTTGATGAGGATGATGATGATGAAGATGATATGAAGACGATATGACGATGATGATTATGAAGATGATGACGATGATATGAAGTAATTAATTTGATCTAGGTTTAATTTTAATGATGATGATGGTGTGAAGATGATGATGATGATGATGATGATGATGAAGATGAAGATGATGACGATGATGACGATGATGATGAAGATGATTATGATAATTATGATTTTGATGACAATGATGATGATGATGACAATGATAATTATGATTTTTATGATGACGATGACAATGATAATTATCATGAGGATATGTACCTTTCATTAATTATATTTCATCGTCTTCTTCATCCAAATCATCAATTGTATCATCAGATCCAGAGTCAACATTGTAAGGGTTGGCCATATCATCATCGTCATCATCATCAGTTATGCTCATTGTGTCATCATCGATATAAATTTCATCAACATTGTTTGCTACATCATCGGATTCAAATGTTTATTGGAGTACATCTTCTACTGGATCATCACCATCATCTAACTCATGTTTATCATGCTCTGTGTCATCGTATCCTTCTTCCAGATAACTCTCTTCATTAGTATCATCTAGGTTATACTTTACTGGCCTTCCCCTTGTATCGTGTCTCACAAAAAATTACCAACCCACTTTACCTGGAACCTATGAGTAAAATACCTATTCACATTGACTTGGAAGAACATAGGGCTCTGTTCCTGGCTCAAACAACATTGTGTTTACCATGGTAAATTCATTATCATGTTTAATAATAGTTCTATTGGGATCACATTGATTCAATCGTAACCTATACCATTTGAAAACAAATAGAACTACCTTAAAGGATTTAAAATAACACTATATAATATCTTCCAAATACCCATAGTATCGATTTTCTGAGACTTCAGGATGTCTGTCAGTTCTAGATGAAACATTGGTAACCTCAAAGGCAATAGATATCCCAGAATCTAATGTTTTCTTTGTTTCATCCAATTTTTTGATCTGATATCTACCTCCATTGCAGACCATAGCATTATGGTTTTTTACCTGCAATAAGCAATACACAAAAATATTACACAACCATTCAATCCTTATGCAGCAATACATGGAAAAGAAGAACATGTACGTCAAAATGTAATTTGCAAAATAAAATATTTAGAGGGATTGATTAATTATATGCTTGCCATTTTATATTTTACACCATATGCAAAATCAATTTCCCTTTGTATTAGATTTATATCTCCATTGGGTTGTGCTGCTTTTACCAATGAAGCCACACCTTCCCATGATATTCCATGACCCGATTGTTCGCATCATTCAATCCATACCTTCATTCAGTCAAGATTGTTTGTGATGTATAAATGAATTGCATCCCATTCTCGACCAACTTTGATGACAATAACCATTGAAATGAAAGAAATGTGTAAATCTCTTGAACAAAGTATATGCTCTTAATTGAAGCAATTATGACTAGAAAATACAATTAGAATATGAATGATATAATAAACATCCACTAGCTAATAATTACCTTTCAGCTTCCTCAATAGATACCTTTCCCCTTCATTTTCTCCCCTTCAAATTTGTTATTGGAGTTCAGCTCACAAATGCGATATAAATTGAGCTTTGATGCTAAAATAGGAAGATATTCACTAACATACAACATGTTTTGGTATACCGTATATCCTTCCATCATAGAACCCTTAGCATGTGCTCATTATCTCACCAAACCCTTGATAAATTTAAAGTGCCTCTCAACCATCCACATGGACCTTGAGTGCACATGTCCACACAACTCAATCTCCTCAACTTGGTGTATGAGGTAGTGTTCCTCTGCATTGAAAAATATCGATGGTAGATGCTTCTACATTTCACACATGCTTTATATCTTCTTTGTAGATTTATTTAGATGTCAAAAATCTACAAGTGACGCAAACCAATAACGATATTTAACAAAAATAAACATTAAAATACAATATATGTTGAAATAGTGCACAAAAAAACAAATATAAATTATACGGAGAATTAAAGAAACACTAAGCACATGCAAGTAACTGCTAGTTACCTCATGTATTTACCAAGATTATATATAACTTGTTTGACATTGTTGTCCAAGTTTTCTAGGAGAGAGAGAGGTAGATCATACTATATCAATATACAAACCACGCCATTTATTAAACAAAGAGTATACAAACAAGAAAAAAATATATACGTAGTAAAATAAAAATCAAAAATTATATGGAAATAACAATAATAATTACCTTGATGAAGACATGCTGTAACGTCCCCGACCCTCAAACCGGCGATGAGGACTCTACTATCACCAGACATATGGAAAAATAGCCCCATGAACATGAACAGGTATATAATGCTAGAATATAAAGCTTAAATCATAAAACATACTAAGATGCATAATCCTTCAAATACATAGCGGAAGAAAACATACATTCATTCAAGCATACCACATGTTCATGATATTCATTAATCCATAAATATAAATGAAGAGATGGAATAGTTAAGAATACTCATCTTAAAATGATTTCATCCCGCAACTAGCTACGTCGCTGCAACGTTTCACCCAACCATAGGCCAGCTTGCTCATCAATCTCTCAACAACATTGCCACCCCTGATTTGGGCATGATTCCTCAAGGAATAAGGTTCATAGTAGGCTTACACATATCCAAGGTACACAAATCAGCTAATCCCACACAGTAGGGTTTATAAAACTGTCAAGGAGCTAGGAAAGGCTAAATGCTAAGCTGGTAGTCTCAATGGAGAGATAAGAATGCCTACACTAGATCTGACCTTAAACTCTAATACATCCACACACCCAACACCAGGAATCAGTCCTTTCTCTGCTTCATAGTCCCTCAGGCCTTTACTTCCCCTTTCAATACTCTTCAAGGGTTATGGAGAGGAAAGCTAGCAGTCTAACTCTGTCTGAGTGGCTCCAAACACTAGTTTTCTCAAGCATACCCAGCCTCTAATCATACTCTCAACAGTTTGAATACCAACCAATGCATACCATAGTAAACAAACAGTTCACAGCTCTGTGAATAAGATGAAGACAACAGGGTGACAACCCCAAATGAAAAGGGTGAACACGACTCAAGTCCATAAGATGATTCATGGTTGTTCTTGGCTCTAGCATGGCCAAAACAACTCAGCAGCAACCTAAAAAGGTACTTGCATACACGGCAACCCAAAACCAGGGGAAGACAATAGCCCCAAACTCACAACGAAACGATGGCAACATTACACAGTCTGCAAAAGGGAAAGAAGCCAAAATCCTAGCATGGACAAGGGAAAACATAGACGCAGACCACAATCGGCAACTTACATGACCACAATCAGTAAGGAGGCATCCACCTACACCAAAACTATTATGGAACACACACAGACACACAACCCCGAGCATAAATGGCTCCTGCACCGAAAATTCCTGAGTGACAGCCACGATTTCTCCCACTCCCTGCATGAGGAAAACCAATGTAGAATTCCTATGCATGAGGAAGTGAGAGAGAACTATTCTCTATGCAAGGATGAACAAATGATCTGAAAATCCCCCCCCCCCTCCCCAAATGGTGTGTGCATGAGGATCTCAACCTCCCCGCATGAGACTAAGGAAATCCCCCAGAAACGTGAGTGGAAGAGTGGTCACCGTTCTCCTTCCCTCCACGTGAGGAAGAGCGAGCAAGTTGGTGGAGTGTACATGGGGAAAATACTGGTAGTCCTACCACCCACCAATCCCTAGCCATTACTGCTCCCAAATAATTAGACAATAGAATTTTAGTGGGTGGTCGACACATGGCAAACTCCCAATGGCCCCCATGGGTTAGAAAACCCCCCCTTAACCTTAGGAATCATGCCCTTTTCATTTAAAATTTCTCCGTCGTAGATGGTTGTAGGTTTGTTTTTATTAATGGGCATACTTACATGATTCCAAAACTCTAATGTACCGGATAGCACGATATACCATCGACAACGATCCCTCTTGCTAAAACATACACAACCAAATCGATGGTGGGGCTTTTGCGTTTAGCTCCACACCACAATTAATTACAAAATATACATCATGTACCTTTTAATGCAAACAGGATCAAAATCGGGATATTACAATCCCCCTCCCCTTGGAATAACACTGTCCTCAGTGTTCCAATACATAGGAATGCATAACCATTTGCACATTCAAAATTTCAAAAAATTTGCAGATCTGTCCCATGTTCAATTATTTACTTTGAACTTTTAGGACCAAGCCCCTCGGCTTCCATGAGCTTCTCTTGTGGGTTCTTAGCTTTTGGCTCATCCCCAAATCGAGGAGCTTTGTGGCTGCTGCCCTCTTTATGGTCCCTCGTTGGGCAGTCCCAGCGTAAATGATGTCCTCCACATTTCCAACATTTCGCTGGTTGCTTCATCTTTACCTATTCAATTTCGTTTGAGTCTTCATGCCTAGACTGTTTCTTAATGTATCGCTAGGATGAATGTCCCATGATTGATCCACTTTCCTTTCCTTTACGGATTTCCCCCAAAAGGCTTTTTACCTCCTTTTGCAAACCAATAGAGTCTTGCAAAATCTAGTGGTTCATCTCATTGTGCCTTTTCTGTATCTTGAGCATCTCACCAAGATTCTCTTGGGTCTTGGAAATTGTTTGAAGGAGACTTCCAACCAAGTCCAACAACTTTTGTTCTGCGACCATGATCAATGTGCACCACTAGATTTCACCTTTCTCACCTGTGAAATGCATCATTGAATATTTTGTTGGACCAAGAATCATATAGGCATTAATATTAGTCAATTAATTGCCCAATTGGCATGACAGTCCAAGCCTCATCAATGAGACTTTCATATTTTTCATGCCTTCTGAACAGGCACATGATCTCATTCATGTCCATTCTTGGGAAGGAAATTAACCATTCCAGCATTCACAATTTTCTTTAAGAAAATAAACACATTCTATTTTCAGTCATACATGCATTCAACAATCTTTTGTTTTCACAATGCATCATATATATGTATACATATAATGAAAAGGAAAGAGAGAGAAGCAAGAGTTTTTCCCCTCTTTGTTTTGTTCCATCCTGTAACCCACACCACCACTATGGTTTTCATGCTCTCAACCTCTTTCACTTCACCGTGAATGTTGGACCAATCCCTCTTGGTCATGACACTTAGTGTCTCCAGTCTATTTCATACCTCTCAACCATGGCTCCTCCCCACATGGTTTGTCTCGGCTGCTAGGACCTTCACAGTCTTACTAGCACCCTTTCCATTACTTCTCATTCTAAGCTTTTCAATACAGTCACATGTCCACATGCACCCCTAGGATACTCTTGTATTCCTCGCTCCCAACGATACCTATATCCAAACATTGAATAGATTTGCATGTTTCGTTTATTCTCATTAGTTTTTATCTCTAAAACAAGAGCTTAAACATCATAACCAAATCATATACACATGTATTTTCATAAGCAAGATATTGCAAAATAATCCAATACTTATCTATATTGTGTGTTTCCTCTCTGGTCCACAGGATCCTGCTTCGCTTTGCAAGCGTTGGGATCACCTATGGACTTGGATGTCAGGTCAGCACGCATGTTGCTTCACAACATCCTTTTATACATATCAAGCACAGTCAAGCCAACCTATAGTTGGGTTTATCAAATCATTTATCCAATCCAATACACAATTGGGTTTATAGGCCGTAGGCAATTCAACAAATACACTATTGGGTTTATCATGCTACTCAGCCAAGCCAAGTATTAGTTGCTCGTTTATCAAATTGCAGGTAGTCAAGCCAACACTGTAACATTTCCCCAATTTCCACAACATCAAATAATTACACCATCAATCCATCCTTCAATTGGGTTTATTAGACCGTCAACAAATTACCTGCACTTATATCAACAATACACTTATATCAACAATGCACTTATATCAACAACCAATCATCAGCCAAGCCAGCACTGTTGGGTTTATCAGGCTATCAACAATAACAAATGCACTTATATCAACAATAAACAACCAATTCCAGGTTTCATTTTTAGTAGTGAGCTCTACTTCCACTACCCCATACAAAACAAGAAACCACTCCCTTCTCTGTGCTCTTTAGTAGAAGGTAGGATGAGCCCAAGCCATTATCCACCTAGTGTACAATACCAGGCTACATATATTTATCCTGACAACACAAGCAATATAAGCAACTCATCAGTGCTATTGTTCTAAAATTGAAATCATATTTCACATCATTCACCATCAAATATTGAGACACCAGGAGTGCATCCACTCCCTACAGTGTAATCAATATTGGAAAACCCTTCCATGATCCAACATCACGAAAGTGTGTACCTCTTTTTGATGTGTGCCATGTAGGCCCTATTCATACTCAAGCAATCTGCCATAATGGAAATAAAATCAAAACATGCTCTATATATTGAATTTAACAATATGGCATGCATATTCTTAGCTAGGGTCACATAACACTTATCCATTTGCCGAGGTAGTATTCTTTCGTTAAGGAGGAATGGGGGTTCCCTTCTTTGAGTTGACAGTCCCTCGGTTTTCCATCCCAAATCCTTTTTACATTTCCTATTCACACATGTCTTACCGACATAATCCATACCATCTCACTCATGTTGTTTACTAAGCATGTAGTGCAGATAAGACATTTCCAAAATGTCCAATGGAGTTTCACCCGAAACCCATTTCCAAGATAAGGGAAAACCTTCCCATGAATTTTGGCTCCTGCAGGCCATCACACATGATATTCCTGCATTGTGTACCCCTAGCACATTCATCAAATAGTCAAACAGTCCATCATTATCTGATAATACAATCCAAATTTGATTGTTCCATAACCAAGAAATAACATTAGTAATTAAATTCAATGAGAATTTGCAACTCTGTTTACTACAGAAATTGATTTCATTGGCAATGAGGTGATTCTCAATTGTGGGTCTCTTGTAAGAAGAACCACTATGCCCATTATAATTTTATGCTTACTAGGATAACATGAATACCCACTTATAATGCATCCTCCTGACACAATCTTTATGCAAGCCAATAGTGATTAGTAGTTGTCAGCAATTTCTCAAATCCGAAATTCACAAATTCAAATTTAACAACTCATTATGCATACAAACTATTTTCACAGCTATGAGACTCTTCTCATAAGGTTTGGCTCTTTCACATGGTAGATTATGGCATTTGTCATGGTCTTACTCTCATTGCCATGTTCTAAACAATCTACCTAAAACCTGAACTTCAATCATCCAAACACTTGGTAAGTCTGGATGCATATAACCTTTTCATTGCCGCAACCATCACTGAAGTATTTTCAGAATTTATAAAATTCAAATACTTCCAGCTGTTAATCACGCCAACATTACCAAAACCCATTTACTTCACGCAATCATTATCATACTTTAAATTACAAGGTACAGTCACATCATTTATGATATTAAATGAAATTTTTAGATACTCCTTACTTCACAAGTGTATCATTTGTACCACCCTGCTCTTCCATAGAGCATTTTTGGTAGCCAATTGATCCTGACTACGCTCTTCATGCACTTACTATCTTGCATTCATAACAGCTCTTGAAATAGTTCCAAAACTGTCATCAATTCATCATTTCATCCATTAGTTATTCATAATATCACATGCACTATCTCAATGCATTCGTGCAATGCGTCATAACATTTGCACCTATACTTATGTAATCAGTTACTCACACCCTTCATATGCATCCATTCAATGCATAACTACAAGATTTATAAAATATTTTAATGCATATCCACTTAATGCTACCTTGCATTGATTCAAGAATACTATGCATTCAAACATATAGTGCGTGGCCTAACCATGACTACTTCATATAGGATGCATGACTACAATCAAGATCATCAGTGCTTACTTTCCTTGGGATACTAAGCTCATAATAGCATAATACAGGCATGGCACATTTCTCTATGAATGTAGTATAAAATTCAAATACCCACATGGTATCAGATCTCTTGCTTTTACCACTCCATGCAATTGTCATAATTAAACTCTTACCTTCATGGGTCCTACTTACACCCTTGACATTACCAGTTTGGTTGGTCCTTTGCAGGAGATTGCAGAATTTGCTCACCAACTTTTGATTCTGGACTTGTTGCCTTATCCCTTTCTCCATAAGGTTTCTAGTCACAATCATCAACATCAACAACACATTCATCCATGTCCATTTGTTGTTGGTTTTTCCATTAATGCCAACACCAATGCAATAATTATCATTATTGGTTCATTATAAATGTATAATTCTCACTATTCTTACCAACATGTAATATATTATGCATGCAAGGCATATCCTCATATATTTCATGTATAAAACTTGTAATCATAATTAGCAAGACAAGTTTTAAGGAAATTTCCCTTTTCAAGTCCCTCATCCTTGCATGGAACTCCTCTTCCACACAACAGCTGGATTGACTGCATGGTCTTGCTACCTCTAGGCATGCAATTCTTGGATTTGTCCATATTGATAGCAGCACATTTCTGTTTCAAGAAATCACTAGAACTTTTCTGCTCCACACTTAGATTCTAGTGACTCTCCCTTGTTTCTTGCTGGATAAGCTTTCCAACGCCTATCCACATGCTTCATTCTGACCTTCGGTGTGAAAACCACACCACTTCTAGAATGATGGCAAAACATACAACTGTATTTTGGTCGAGAATGCCAACTTCAGTCACCCATGGTTTTCTTCCTTTTTAGTCCTAAAACTACTAAAAAATACAATGCTTCCGCAACAGTGGCCAACAAACTAATAGGATTTTCCACGGCCATAACTCTGCCGGTGGTTAGAAGGACTAATAGTTGCAAGCTTCTGATCGGTGGTCAGAAGCACTAATGGCTACAGTGTCAAGCAGTTAGTCTTCTAGGTAGCCACAACGATGGACTCCCAATCAACTAAACTTCTTCGACGTCTTTCATCAACAGCCTGATCCCTTAATCTTCTCCACCGTATCTGTGATCGAAACTTCTAGTCGTCGAAACAATAGTTCAACTAACAGCAACAATTGCAGAATCCCAATGACTAAATTATTTCGATGACGTTCACCGGTGGTTTCATCCACTAAACTTTTCAATGCTTTCTGAACTTAGAGAAATTTTAGAAATTTTCTTCCCTTGTCTATTGCTGCATCATCTTTCCAAACAACTAACTCTCACCGAAGCCTTCGGTTCTATCTTCTTCATCTTATCTTCTGCCATCGAATCATCTGCACCCTCTTCATCTGTCGATCGGTGACCCATCTCCTATTCTCCTCTGATGTGTTGGCGACTCAAACAAGAGCGTTTACCGCCGCATCGGCTATCAGAGCAATTTTCCTCTGCGGCATCGGCGGTCGGGGACTCTATCCGTCAAAGGGATAATCCTCTAGCCAGCCACAATGGCAGATGCAAAATCATCTAAGCATCGACGATGCGATCAACTAATCATCGCCAATCAATCTACTAACCTCCTCCGACGTGTCATCAGCGATCCCTTCATCTTAGTGGCGTCGATCGCCGATGGTTTTTAACACTTAGTAAAAATTTTCAAACTTTTCTTATTGCTGCATTGACTGATTCATCCTTTAATTCTTGCCGATGCTTCAGCGATCTTCAGTAGATATCCACCGAAAACACAGCTCGATCTTCACCTATTTTTTGTTGACGTTTCAACAACCCTTGGCCATACAGAGCCATCATTTCAGCACTCCCATTGTCTAATCATCGGTAATGACATCAACTAAATTTTGTCGATTCGGCTAACTAATTTCGCCCCCACCTGGGTCTGCATTAGAGGTTCTTCAGACTAATCTGTCCACTGCATCGAGTGGGCTTCCCACTAAGTCCTCCGATGAACCAATAGTCTTACACTTAGAAAATTTTGTGGATTTCCTTCCACTGGTCCCTCATCGGGTTGTCTTTCGACTAAGTATTCCATTGTATCAGAGGATGTTCCTACTCAGTCCTCCGATGATCTGACGAGTTCGACACTTGGATAATTTTTCAAACAAAAATTTCTGGAACCTTTTTCTAATTTTTGCTGGGCAGAGGGAAACCTGCCTCTTCTAGCTGATCTTTCATGGCCCTCTGAGGCCCAAATACTGCAACATAAGCTCTGTCACTACATATTCATGGTCCATTTATGCCCACGCTACAACCTTTAGCTCTGATACCACACTGTAACATCCCCAACCCTCAAACCGGTGATGAGGACGCTACTATCACCAGACATATGGGAAAATAGCCCCATGAATATGCACATGCATATAATGCTGAAAAATAAATCTTAGATCATAAAACATACTAAGATGCATAATACTTCGTATACATAGCGGAAGAAAACATACATTCATTTAAGCATACCACATGTTCATCATATTCATTAATCAATAAATATAAATGTAGAGATGGAATAGTCAAGAATACTCATCTTAAAAGGATTTCGTCCTGCAACCAGCTACATTGCTACAACGTTCCACCCAACCATAGTCCATCATGCTCGTCAATATCTCAACAATGTTGCCACCCCCGAGCTGGGCATGATTCTTCAAGGAATAAGGGTCATAGCAGGCTTACACATAGCCAAGGTACACAAATCAGCCAACCCCACACAGTAGGGTTTATCAGGAAGTCAAGGAGCTAGGAAAGGATAAATGCTAAGATGGTGGTCTCAATGGAGAGCTAAGAACACCTACACCAGAGCTGACCCTAACCTCTAAGACATCCACACACCCAACACCATGAATCCGTCCTTTCTCTGCTTCATAGTCCCTCAGGCCCTGAATTCCCCTTCCAATACTCTTCAAGAGTTGTGGAGAAGAAAGCCAGTAGTCTAACTCTATCTGAGTGGCTCTAAACACTAGTTTTCTCAAGCATACCCAACCTCTAATCCTACTCTCAACAGTCCGAATACCAACCACTGCATACCACAGTAAACAAACAGTTCATAGCTCTGTGAAGAAGATGAATACAACACGGTGACAACCCCAAACGAAAAGGGTGAACACGTCTCAAGCCCACAAGATGATTCAGAGTTGTTATTGGCCCTAGCGTGGCCAAAACAACTCAGCAGCAGCCCAAAAAGGTACTTGCATACACAACAACCCAAAACAAGGGGAAGGAAATAGCCCCAAACTCACAATGAACGATGGCAACATTACACAATCCGCAAAAGGGAAAGAAGCCAAACTTCCAGCATGGACAGGGAAAAAAATAGATGGAGACAACAATCAGAAACTTACACAGCCACAATCAGTAAGGAGGCATCCACCTACACCAAAACCAGTATGGAACACACACAAGCACACAGCCCCGAGTGTGAATGACTCCTCCACTCAAAAATGCTGAGTGACAGCCATGATTTCTCCCGCTCCCTACGTGAGGAAAGCCAACACAGAATTCTCGTGCATGAGAAGGTGAGAGAGAATGATTCTCCATGCAAGGATGAACAAATGATCTGGAAATTCCACCCCCAAAATGGTGCGCGTGTGAGGATCCCGACCTCCCTGCATGAGACTGAGAAAAACCCCCCAAAAATGTGAGTGGAAGAGTGGGAGAGTGGTGACCATTCTCCTACCCTCCACATGAGGAAGAGCAAGCTCACTGGTGGAGTGCACATGGGGCAATGACTAGTATTCCTACCACCCACCACTCCCCAGCCATAACTACTCCCAACTAATCAGACAACAGAATTTTAGTGGGTGGTCGACACATGGCAAACTCCCAATGGCCCCCATGGGTTAGAAACCCCCCCCCCCCCCCCCCCCTTAACCTTATGAACCATGCCCTTTTCATTTAACATTGCACTGTTCTAGCTAGCTGTAGGTTTGTTTTAATTAATGTGCATACTTACATGATGCCAAAACTCTAATTTGTCGGATAGAATGATATACCATCAGCAACGATCCCTCTTGCCGAAACATACACAACCAAATCGATGGTGGAGTTTTTTTTTTTAGCTCCACACCACGATTAATTACAAAATATACATCATGTACCTTTTAATGCAAACAAGGTCAAAACCAAGGTATTTCACATGCCAATCATGTGTTTTGACCCCTGCAAAATCACCTTTTTTGGTTATGATATTCTTCAACTTCGCACAAAATCCAGTGGGAAAATTAATTTTCTGCATTACTTCTTTGACAACATTGCTTTGTTGCTCTGTAAACATCCATGGAATTGAGTTTATATTAACTTGTTCTCCGTTGGTATGAAATTGGATGACATCTTTCATTGCATGGTTGCTTTTTTGAATGTCTTTGCAAGCTTTCACAACTTTCTCTTTCTCCCTCCTTAGCTCCAGTAGTCACCATAAGGTTTCAGTAACATTCTTTCCAATATGCATTGTATCAAACAAATGAGCACTTTGTAGGTGCTCATAGTAGGGAAACCTGCTGAATTGAATAGGACAAATTTTCATTCCTCGTGGAAGCCCATTAATGCCTTCATGATCACGATGGACATCATGAATATTAGTTTATAAATAAATTACATCATAAATCAAATATGGCCACTACAGTAAACAACTTACAATAAAAATTAAATTATGTAACAATTTATATACGATGATCCATACGTACCATGATGATGATTTCTATTGTATTGCATCTTCCAAAGGTGAGGTGTCATTCTCCATGGTTTTAATGTAGTATCCTACTTCCCGTTGAAAATATTTTTTTCAGTTGTTCTATACCTATGATTCTTAGAGAGGAAATGCCTATACTCATCAAACACCTCCTTTCTTAATATTTTTGAACGATGAGATTTTATCTTAGGACCACAAACTGGACATGCAAATTTACCCTTTTTTTGAATACCTACAATATTTAGATATGGAATATCTATGTCAAATATATTCATATATAAACTATTCTAACTACTCCATATCATTAAATTCATTTAAAGTGGAACTTAAAATTACAAACCACAAAATGAAGTTAACCCAGGGGCATCGTGTATTGTCCATACAACCATTGCATGGAATTGAAATTGCCTTTCTCATATTGGTCTAGATACATCATACATAGTGATGCCATTCCATAAATTTAGTCTCTCATCTGTAAGAGGTTCGATGCATACATTCATATCGTTGACTTGGAACTTAGCTGATTGATTTGAAGTAAATATCAAATATATCATTATGAGAACCATTAAGATATATAAACCATGCAAAAGAGTAAAATTATAGATATATATATGAAATTAAGCAACATAAAATGAAAAATGAGATGCCACAACTACATTATAAATAAAACAGTTTTCGACAAAAAAACCTGGAATAGTCATCGACAGCATTATGTGCTCCCTCTTTATTGACAACCATGGAGGAATGTTATTGTTGATAACAAAAATAGGACACATCATGTAAATGGATTTCATCTGTGCAAATCGATTAACACCATCTGTTGCCAAAGAAATCCTAAGATTACGTGGTTCTTCTTTAAAGTGAGGCCACTTTTCCTCCATATCTCTAAAAGAAGAACCATTTGCAAGCATTCGGATAACATCATCTTGACTTCTATTCCCGGCATGGTAATCCATAAATTGTGCTTTGTTTTTGCACCTGAACAGTCATTGCAAACATGGAATGATGGGAATAGAACGAAGAACCTTCTGAGGCACCTTTTTTGTTACTTTATCTTTACGATATCTACTTACATGACATTCTATACATTCTGTTGCAAATCCATGCCGATTATAATATATAACATGGTCATCGAGGCATGCATGAATTGCTTCATAATGCATTCCAATCTCTTTCATGATGGAAGATAAATATCGATATGTGCAAGGTAAAATATTTGATGGTGGTAACAAAAATTCAGCTATCAAGCTACAAAAAAATAAAAAAATAGTTAATGTAATAAATAAATAATATTAACGAAACATGCTTCATCCGTATGATCATCAATAATGAGTTAACAATAGAATTATTAGAGGAATATAGATAAACTTGATCACGATCCTATATATGTGATGGATTATTTTACATTCCTTAGCATCCATGTGATTGCAATGTTTGAAAGACAATTCATAATCTTCAAGTTCATTATCAACAATACAACAGAGAGAAGATTTGTTTTGGAGCCTTCATAAAGGGGTTCATATGCCTTATCAAGAAGAGGTATATCATGAACATCATCAAAATAATCATCATTTTCATTATCAACGTCATCGTCATCATCCATTCTAATATTAAATGAATCATGGATCAATGTATTTGTACCATCATCTTCAATTAGATTATCGGTATGATCATCGTTTTCAATTTGATCATTCACTTGTTCTCCATTAAACATGCATGCTCCATGATCCCGATCCTGAACTTGTTCTGAAAGCACTTCCTCTGGACGATATGTTATAGGGTGCCTTTCCTTTAATATAAATACATGGAAACATTAATAGATATACAATAATATATGAAAAATAAAAATAATACATACAATTACAAAAAAAAAATATAATAAACTTTATAATGCTAAACCTACAAATTGATGACATTCGTTCCCCCCCTCAGTGTGTCCATGTTCCCTACAAAGTTTTGTGGCTATTGAGATCAATATTCATCTCCTCTTAAATCTCCTGCATTGAGTACACAGATAATAACATTTTCCATCACCCCTTCGTTTCGCTGCATCCCATAGTTTAGCAAGCAATTGTCGGTTGTCTTCGTTTGGATCCGGAATATTTCTATTTGACATTTTGTCACAAAATTTGTGAATGAATATAACCAGGCATCTTAAAAAAAAGTTCCATGCATCGACATTTTTTCAAATGGAGAGAAGTCAAAGAATAAAAAATTCCCGACAATGTAATGTCCCCGACCCTCCAGTCGGTGAAGAGGATGCTACCATAACCGTAAACATCCGGGAAACTAGCCCATGAACATGAAAATACATAAAAAACAAAACTGAAATGCTTGAACATAAAACATGCAAGGATGCATAATTACTCAACATACAATAGAAGCAAACATACATTCAGGCATCAACATGTTCATCATGATTCATTAAACAGTAAATGTAATTGCAGGGATGAAATAGTCAATAATGCTTATCTTATGTAGAATTCGTCCCGCAGCCAGCTACGTCACTGCAACGTTCCACCCAACCATAGGATAGCGTGCTCATCAATCTCTCAGCAACACTACCACCCCCGATTTGGGCATGATTCCCCAAGGAATAAGGAACTAAGCACGCTTACACATCGCCAAGTTACACAAATCAACCAAGCTGACACAGTAGGGTTTATCAGGCTATCAAGGAGCTGGCAGAAGATGAATGCTAAGCTGGTGGTCTCATTGGAGAGGTAAGGATGCCTACACTAGAGCTAGAATGACTTCTAAGACACCTACACACACCCAACACTAGGAATCAGTCCCTTCTCTGCTTCATAGTCCCTCAAGCCCTGACTTCCCTTCCAGTTCCATTCAGGGGTTGTGGAGAAGAAAGCCAGTCATTTAACTCCATTTGTGTGGCTCCCAAACACCAGGTTTCTCAAGCATACCCAGCCTTCAATCCCACTCAACACAGTCCAAAGACCAACCATTGCATACCCGTAGTAAAACAAGCTATTCACAGCTGGGATAGGGTAAATTGATCCCTGAGTCATTCTTGGCCCTATCGTTGCCAAAACAACTCAATAATGACACATACAGCCCCCAAAGTGTAGCTGAAACCATAGCCAACAAAAAACCGGAAAAACAACAGCTCGCTCTCAACAATGAAGCCATGGGAAACGTACACATTCCGAAATGGAAAGGTAAACAGATCCTCGGCCCGTTCCTAGGAAAGAACATACACACAAACCACAATCGGTAAGGGAAAATACACACCCCCAGCCCAGAACGCCAACGACCGAATTCACATTTCCTAGCTCTCTGTGTGAGATGGAAAAACAATGGAGAATCCCCCAAATAGTACATGAGGAAGCAGAACGTATCTGCGTGAGATGAACAATCTTGGGAGAGTGGGAGAGTTGAAGTGTCCCATGTAGTCGTGGAGAGAATGGGAAAAAATGCATCCCAATATCGGGTAGTGGTTTTTCTTGCCAACGTGAGGGTCAACCTGCTGGTGGAGTGTGCATGTGGGAAAGGATTGATAGTCTTGCCACACTCCACTCCTCAACAATAACTTCCCCAACTAACATCAGAACCTTTAATGTGGTAGTTGGATGATAAGACAAGGAAAGATGAGTAAGACAAAAAGGCGGGTGACAACCAAATGGATTCAACAGCTAACACATGGATTTTCCCCCTAAAGGCTCAAGGTTTAACAATCCCCCCCCCTTATCCTTAGGAAAATCATGCCCTTTTCATTATCGTTGCACCATTGTAGCTGGTTGTAGGTTCATTTTAATAAAGTACATATTTACATGATGCCAAAACTATAATGTGTTGGATGGAACGATATACCATCGAAAACAATCCCAATTGCTGAAACATAACACAACCAAATCGATCGTGGGGATTTTGTCTTTAGCTCCGCACGATGATTAATTACAATATATATATCATGTACCTTTTAATGCAAATGGGGTCAAAACCCAGGTATTACAGGAAAACTGTTTGTCGATGAAAAAAAAATTCCCACAACCGCTCATTGAAGAATAAAACAATTCTTGAAAACATCTCTTGGGGAACAAATAATTTTCGCAAAACGTCCATCGAGGAACAAATAATTTCACAAACCGTCTGTCGCTTCTACAACAAACATGTCGAAATGTTTTAAAAAATTATTTATAATGGCCCAGCGTCGGATATTCGACACCTTGAACATAGTTACCGTTGAAAATATGGGACCAAAATTTTCAAATCATGTAAACCTTACATTAATTTTTTTTTAAAACCTACACATACCGTCGGATATCCGACGCTAATGGGTCGAAAAACTGACACACTTTGGTTGGATATGCGATACTTTTGGGTTGACAGACCATCGGATATTCGACACAATACTGTCAAAAATTCGACACTTCAGGTTCGTATATTCGACACTCTGGTGGGTCGAATATTTGACACTTGATGTGTTGGATATTCAAGGGCGCTATAAAAAATTTTTGATCGTCGTTCTTTTCAATGATTACTGTATGACACATCCGTACGAAATGTCAGATGATGTCGGATTTCGGGTTCAAATCCTGTTGTGCTTCATCTCCTTGGGCGTTAACCTGCTTTCACATCCACTCAACGAAATATTTGATAATCTTCGATCTCTGGGAAGAACAATATCATGGAAGCACATGTGTTATAGTTAAATGTACTATAAAAATTTCACTGGGCTCTCCCAATGTTAACCTCATTGTATTTATATCAGTGGATTTTTTAAAGCCGCTGATCTCTTGGTCAATTAATGTGACGAGAGCACGTGGTTTAGAACTTGCAAACCATATAAAAATTCCACAAATATTACAAATTTTTTTTCCCATGCTTCTTGATGTTGTGGAATGAATACATGGCATTGGATGACCCGGGCCTTCACTTGTACTGTCGATTACCCTTCGATTCTGAAAGAGTGTAAACATTCGACCATATCATTTAACTAAATAGCCCAGGTATATTTTCTCTCGTGTGGCGATTTCTATTCTACTGTTTATCTAATAGTATGCATGATGGCCATACACTTTTCAAGTGTTGCAACCTACATTTTTATCCGCTTATCCGTATTCCAACCAAAAACTTTAGCAATTTGTTTAACATTTATAACAAAGGTCGTTTCTTTGCTGCTTGCCCAAAACATTAATATAGTAAGCAATTAGATAACAATTAATGTTTGCTCCATCTCTGATTTTTTCCATCATTATTTGTCTCTAGAACTCTTTCACTTCTGGTAAGCTCAATCAAAACAATGGGAACTTGAAAATGTTGCATTTTCCTTTGTGATCTTAGTTTTGTAAAGACAATTTCCCAAATCATTCTACAACATAAACAATATTTTCAGACATAATGCATATAAAATCAAGTCTATGACCCAATTGCGAACACGCTTTCCTTCCAACTTTCGATGGAGATAGATTAGGTAGATAGATTGTCACTACCAATGAAAAATACCATTTGTCGTAATAATTTAGAAATGAATCTATCTCTGTATTACACAATTCCATTAGGGTGATGTATTCAACAATAATAATGGGTCCATATTCCTTGCTCTTTCTTCGGTGCATATGATGAATTAGGAAAAGTATTGCATGTATTAATCATCACCTTAGCTGACTACTGGCAATTTGGTAGGGCTCCCATCCTTCCTCTTTGCTTGAATATAATATTTTTCACAAACAATTTTGTCTGGCATAGACCACGCACTGCAACTCTACAATATGGCTATTTCAATAAGGAGCTAGATGCACTTTACATTAATCTGGTTTCATGTATCACTGAGATCCTTTAAATTTTGGAACAACTCTCCTTTGTTAAATCTTTTGATCGCATGCTCTAGCAAAAGTGTAAGGGAATTAAGCATCAAAATTTTGTACTCTTGGAAATTATTTCTCTTGTGCTTCTTGCTATCTCCGACAATTTTGTTCTTTGGGAGTTCCCATCGAGGTTTTGGTAAGAATATTCATGAAACTCCAAATACTTTCGCTGATCCAAATACAAAAATCCTAGTGCAAAACTCTTAGTGCCAAGATGAATGCTGGAGTCTTGGATAAAGAAAACTAATTTATTGTGATTGTTCATGTCTATCATGAAAAATGGTATCTTCCAAATTATGATGTGCATAGCACCTGAGGCATTGGAAAAATAAATGAATTTTTTATCCAAATCATATGCAATTTCTGCAACATTTGGATCATTTCTATACAAGCAATATTTAACCCAACAGTTCCATAGCATTCTTGGTAGCCTATCTTTTGTATTTGTTTTTTTTCTCATAATATGCCTTTTATCCCACACGCACTAGAGCATTTAGATTTTCATTTTTTATATGGCCCAGCTATTATAACTCATATGAAGTAACAAACGTGTGTATTCTTTGGGAGCTAGACACTTGGTTGCATGGGCTTTGATGATGTGTGTTGATTGCTGACTTGGATTGTTCTTGACATGGAAGGTGTATGCATGGATGATGTCGGTGACGAGTTGGCCTTGTGCCAATAATATTTTATAAAAATAAACTTTGGTCATTAATATAAAAACCTAACTATAAAGCCAAAATTCATATATAAAACCAATTTGGTCATTAATATAAAAACATAACTATAAAGCCAAAATTCATATATAAAACCAATGTTTATTATTCAAAATGTATAAAATCATTTTTCCTTTTTCTTTTGCTTGAATAGCCATTATTTTTTTGTTCTTCTTGCAAACGAGGAAACATTTTCCATGATTTATTAATTAACTCAAGCCTCAAAGTTAGCCAACCACCAACAATTTTTTTTTGAAATTCATAATGCAACATCGCTAATCGATGAAAAATTAATTAGTGCTAATAGGTTGTATGTGAAAAGGTACTATTCTTAGTATATCTTCTCATGAGTGCCTTGTATATATGTACATATTTGACTTTTTAGTGTGGTTTTTTTATTTAAATATGGCTTTGAGTTTTTGTACAAATTCTTCTTATCCCATGCTTTGATTTTGCAGATCATATGGCCTTCAATGGTTTTTCTAATGGCGCTTGTCATCACACCCTGAATCTTGCTTTAGTCGTCTAGGTGTTGTATTCCCAAGCTCATGACCTAGTTAGTTTGGGAGCGGTTTGTATAGGTTCGGCCACCAATAATATATCCAAGTATCACGTAGTGATAGGTTTGCTAACTGAAGCTAACTCTTGTGGATTTGATCATTTGGTACTCTTTATGGATTTTCGACTAGTGGTTTCTCATTTGAACCATGTTTACGCCATTCAAAAAGCGATGCTACTTCGATTGTTTCGAAGGGTACGGTCATTAGAAAGGTCACTTGTATCTATTACTTATCAACATATTCTGATATCTTGTAACACAATTGCATATTCACTTTCCAATTATATGTTAGATTGGTACATTGCTCATTCATGACATTGACATTGATAAGTAAAATAACATGGTCCATTGTAAATAAGCAGCAAAAATACATAAAACTCATGTAAATGGAATTCCATTATTAAAAACAAGTAGATCGACAACATATAAGTCTTCCTATATATATATATATATATATAGTGTTTTTACAAAAAAAATGTGGTCTCGAGACCATGTTGAGTAAAATAGTTCTCATTGATGTCAAAGATGTTAATGAATGTAAAATATATGGTGGAAGGATGAAACCAGCATAATAACAAAGTCTGCAAATCATTTCGCAAGTTGCATTTTGAATGACAAACAAATAACATTGTAGAAAGTTGAACGACTAAGAACGATCATCCAAGTAAATCGATGGCTCACAATTTTCTGGTTGAATGAACTAAGTGTAGAGGTTAAACACAAGAAAAGTGATAAAGTTCTGCAAAGGATTAAGATTGTACAACAGAGGTTAGTCTTGCCCTAGATCCAGTGGATGAGGATCAATTCCACAAAACATAGGCAAAAGGATGAATTTCAACAACAATTAGATATCGGACGACTTATATTAGTCCCACACTATATCCAATGGTTAAGGATTAGTTCCAACAAGTTAGGTGGAAAATCCAAAGTCCGGAAGGTGAAAATCTAAAGGTCGAGATCAGATGGCTAAGAATTGTTCTACATGAGATCTACAGTCCGGAAAATCCAAAGCTCGGAAATTAGAAATCAGAAAGTCAAAAAATGACTTTAGGAAATGTTACATTTCCGCAATCCGAAGTCTAGAAGGTGGAAAATAGGAAGGTTGAGATCAGACGGCTGAGAATCATTCAGCAAGAGATATATGGTCCAGAAAATCCGAAGTCCAGAAATCGAAAGTCAAAAATAAAAAATTCAAAGAACGAGTTTAGAAAATGTTACATTTCCGCAATCTGAAATCCGAAAGGTGGAAAGAGGAAGGCCAAGATTAGACATATAAGAATCGTTTCTCAAGAAATCTACAGTCCAGAAGTTCAAAGAACGGAAAGTGGAAATCGAAAATCTAAAAGTCAAGAAATGACTTAAGGAAATGTTATATTTTTACATTCCACGATCCAGTAAGCCCAAAGAAGATCGACGGTGTAGAAACATTGAGGTTGAAAGACAAAATGTGGAAATTGAAAATTGATGAAAAGTGTAGAAAACTTGGTTCAAATGTTGATTTTCAAATTTCCGTCACCCAAAGATCAATGATCAGGAAAAATCCCAATGAAAATCAATGGTGGGGAATCATTGAGGAAGAAACCTTGGTGTAGAAATGCAATTTTTAGGGGGAAATCTATGAGTTATATCAAAGGTCTACAGAGACTTAGAAATAGGATCAATGGCTTTGATTAAAGCTGGAATATGAATTTGTAGAAAGAAGATGGAGATTTTGGATGCACTAGAAAACAATAAACAGGGTTGTGGAAATGAATTCCGAGTTGTGGGAAGAATGAAACGATTTGTTTTATGAAACTTAACAATGAAATGATGCAATTGTTGAATGGGTAAGAGGATAAAAATTTGTTTCTATAAGTAAACAATCATGATCCAAAACGAAGGAGCGTAGCTATGGAGAGATGCATTGATAGGAAATAGGTAAAGAGTATTTATTGTATGAATGTGTAAATAATTAAGGCATCTCTGTTATTAAGATTGACAAAGTCCAAAGTGGATAGTTTACAATATTTCCTAAAGATATGAGAAAGTCAGAATAGGGTGGTAGTTTGGTGCTAGCGAAGGCCACAGGTCTACAGGGGGTCGAGGCCTCCTTCAAGTCGTAGTTGGAGAATAGGGTGTCATAGCATCCTTGTTTGTTGAAGCAGGAAGAAAACAATTGGGGAGTTGTAGCATCCTTGTTTGTAGTTGCAGGAAAAACCTAGGGTGTGTTTAAATCCTTTTTGTAGTAGCCACATAAACAATTTTGTAAACTCATGTTATTAAAGAGTTTGTGTTGGTGGTTTTCCTTTTTGAGGATTCCATGATAAAATATGTGTCTTAATTGTTGATTTTTGTGTATTTTAAATAAAAAAGGGCCAATACTGATTCACTACCTCTCTCATTATTGTGGGATAAACCAATAGACCTCGAGTGAAGCACGTTGGCTTTAAGGACTATAAAATAACAAAAAATACTAGAGCTAGGTAGCTTTCAGTGTATACGTCATGTGGAATCCTAGTGGTGCTCATGGTAGCACATGATGGCTCTTGCCACTCTGCGTAGAAAGAATTCAAAATGACTCAATAATCTCGTGGTATTCCTCTGATACCTCCTAGGGAGGTGATCCACTGATATGTCTGAGACATCCAATGTAATCTGGTGAGGTTCCCTGCCAGCTCTGTCATCTCATCATTTCTGCGGTGCCCGAAGTGGGACCTCGCTCAGTTGTCTATGGGAGATAAAACCCCATATCATATCAATCCCACATCTGTATTAGAGGAGTCAGCCTCTTTAACATACATAAAAATCATAAAACATAAAATATAAAAAACATGAATATCTTAGTGTTTCACTTATTGATGTCACCCAAGTGACCATGTACTAGTAAGGTCCAAGTACGGATCTCCCCTCAAGTTGGTACCGACATATGCATAGTCCTCAATTATCAGGAGCTATTCATCCATCCATCAAAAGAATGTGGCCCCATACTTGACATTGGATCCACCGTTGCTATGGTGGGCCATAACTTCCACCCATCTCAATAGGTGTCGATCTCTTTCCCTAAAATCAGTGAAGGACACATGTGGCCTCAAGTGTGGTACTTTATCAAAGAAGAAGTACAATAGGATAGTGCCATAACGAAATTGTCTCAACTCTCCTCGCCAACACTTGGAACAGTCCATGAAATGGGTGCTCCCAACCTGGAAAAGCCTGTGAGGAAGTAGATGTCCTCTACTTCCACAGTTAGAAGATGGGATCCTACATTGAAATACTACTGCAAAGGATTCCACATCCTGAGAATGTACTCTAGCATCCTCACCTGTAACCTCATGCTAGACACATTGAAGAATTTCGATAGCACACATCCGCGTAGTGAAGAAATATTCCAAACGCCATTTCCACCTCTAATGTCGTCGATCTCATGCTCGGTTTCCTTCCAAATCACCATCTTTGCTAAAGGTATCCCACCAAAACATTAAAATGGAGTATTAGAACATAAATACACCATTTTAAAATACTTCTACTTCATTCGTTTGGTCTATTTTTTCAATGTTCTTGGGAAACTTGCGGCATCTCCCTTTTTACATTATGATAGAGCGGTGCCATCACATTTGTCTATAGTACAAAGCGTAGTGTCACCGAGCAATTTCCTTTCCCAAAAAACAAAAGAGTGTTACCTCCTAAATGCATCTTGCCATTACAGAAATGCCCAAAAAATCCTAAAACATGCATGAAATAAGAAAAGGAAACCATGAAAATATTAGGAATGGGATTAGGATGTACCGGGATATGACGGTTCTATAAATGGCTGACGGATGGCTCCGCAATTCTCATTTGAAATCTACACTGAAAATGACTCAAAATTCTCTCCAAATGGTAAAAATACAAATGGTGTGTATTTTTTGACTATTTACTATGTTTTATTTACATTTTAGGGATTTGTTTTGATTATTTTAATTAATTTATTAAAATTTTACCCTAAATGGTCAATTAAAGCGTACCTTTTTATTTTTTGAGGAGCCTAATGGTAATTTTGAAGTTTGCAGGGTATGTAGAATCGAATTTTTTGTATATGAATAAGTTTATTTTTTACTTTTTTATTCTCGCACAAAACGGAAAAAGCTTCCAAGCGCTATTTTGAAGCTTTGGTCGTGCTCATTAAACCTAGCATTAAATTTTCAAGTCAAAACTTGCTTCTTTTTTAGGATCATTAAACTCTTTTTTCATGAAAACATACCCTAATGGAGTCTTCTTTAAGCTCTTTTCGGACTCTTAAAATGTGAAAAGATCATCAAGAGAACTTGTCTTCTTCACGCTCATAAAATGAGAAAATATCACTGAGGGAACTTGTCTTCTTACCCTTTTTTTTGGTTTAGATCGACTAAATTATGAATAAATAAGACTCTATTTTTTGACAACCACTTATACTATGAAACAAGAACTTTATACTAAGAATGAGAATTCTAGCCATAAAAGCAATGATTTTTGGATAGAAGTCACCAAAAACACTGCCCAAATAGAAACGTGTTGATACAAGTATACACGTTTTTTTTGGGGGGGTAAAAGATAGAGCCATGGCCTAAACATCCCATACTATTTTTTACAAAAACTTTAAAATTAACCCCTAAATTGAAAAAAGTTTTTTCTTCGAGAGATAAATTACAACTTTTTTGAAACTTGCATATTAAACAAAAAAATATATTTCATAAATAATTTCACCACTCTAACCATAGAAAGTCAAATAAATTGTGATGTGATTCATAATTAATCATATATTATATCATACAAGAACAAATGATTCATATAAATATTCAAAAAAAAAAATTAAATTTTCAATTACAAACATCATACTAATAAAAAACATCTGAAATGTTTCATGTGAAATTATTCAAAATCATGCATTGATTCTGACACCCCATAAGAATATACATTTTTGTAGATGAAGGAATGGGTGAAGATGTATATGGCCTATATTATTATTTATTTCTAAATGGATCGATCTTTGTCCTTTTCTCTTTTGGTACATGAATGTAGACAAGACAACCCAAAATATTCAAGTGTCCAACATCTGTTTTTTAACCAGTGAAAGCTTCTTTTGGAGTGTTTTCTCCTAGGATAGCATGAGGGCTTCTATTCTGAATAAAAACAACAATGCTGGAATATTTTTCCGTGTTGGCACCATAGCAACCCCCTTAAAATATTCATAAAATTTTACAATCCCGCAGTTTTTATTTTGTAAATATTTTGGTTTTGCTTGCTTAGTTTTAGAACATAATTTGATGTTTTTATTTCCCTCACATGCTTGGTCTTTTTCTTTTGATTCTTTCACTTAGTCTTCATATAATAATGATATTCATCAATAATTTTTGACATATATGTCTAAAAGATCATTTAAATTATACTTTTATAAACATTAAGGTAGTTATTTCTAATATTTTCACATTTATCTTTAAACTAAATCACCTTAAGTTATTAATTCTCATATCAATCGTATATTAACGATTGATAATAATTATTTCTGAAATCCTCTTATATTAATGACTTATATATTTTCCTTAAAATCAAAATAAATCCCAACATGAACTCATATTTTCACCATGGGATATATATCTCACACTCCAATTGGAGAACATGGCAATAAAGAAGGGATTAATTATAACTATTCATGAGTTAATTTTATAAACATTTTTTACCGTAAATGTCAAACCAATAAATGTAATAAAGTTCTTTTATCTTTAAAATTGGTTCTATTTAGAATCATTTCACTTTTCATAATACCTTTTGCAGATTTTAATAAAATCAATATGGTGTATTATTTAAATGGATAAAAAGAATGGTTGTCGTAGCTCCAAGGAAAATCGTATCATGGCATCGTTTAATGGAAAATGATGACATGCCAATCAATATTTCTTAGCGAGGGATCCAATCATGATGGAATGTGATTTGTCACGCACGTAAGTGTCTGGCTGAGATTCCTTATGTATGTCCCTTTGACAATCCAACAAGCCCTCCTCCATCGTTGATCTTGTTTGGGAACCAAATTAAGGGCCACCCCTTACAAGAGGCGTGATTCTAAGAATCGCGCCGATTATGAGGGGAGACCCTTTGGTGGTGAAATTAGTTCAACGATCAAGGAGGAGGGGTGGACATATACCCTATTATTGGTCTTTACTTTAGAGGAATCATAGTCCGGCCAATACCATTCACTAACATCAAATATGCAATAAACATGGGAATTTCCTGTCATTTTGTTGCAAGTTTCTTCTATTTTGTTGTAACTTAATGTAATAGTAGCCAACGGAGCTTTGTTGTTTTTCGCATAATGATGGGGTCATAGGAGTACCTGAATCCTAATTATTAAAATTTTAACATTTAGAATTTTTCATCTCTAATTTCAAAGTTTAAGAGGGTCCTGAGTTTGTTGAAGATGCATCATTGAATAAAACAAGTTCTTAATGATAAGTTTCTCTAAAATTCGTAGACAAATATATTTATGTAAGAGTACCTTAAACCAAAATATCTTGCTCCAATAATCTTCCTAGACGTGACATGTTTAATGAAGGTAAACAATGTGTGATGGAGGTAAACCACATATGGGAGCTTCCAAATTAAACTCATCCATCGATTAATGGATTATTTTTTATAGATGTGGGCATAATACCATTTAAGTTTTATCTTATAAACTTCCCTTTTAAACTTAGATCACTTATGTGGCAGACCAAGGCATTTGGCCCACCATAAACTCTAGTTAACAATTAGGCTCAATTACATGTTGACCATGTGATATGATTCTCGTTGTACTTTGTTACTTTGCTCAAGTTGTGTGAAGTATTCAATGTCCTCTGACTTTAGCAATTCAATGGAGCATGCTATCTCTCACTCTGCTCATAAAAGCAAACTTTCTCTGGCTCACAGGGCATAGTCCATTACATTGGCTCACGACTTTGAAGAGACAACAACACAAGAGATCGACCCTCATTGTAAGCATAATTTTTTTTTACATTTTTATATAAATAGATTGTTATTTGATGTTTTTGTTAGGGTAATTTAATTGATAATATTTAGGTGGCGTTTTGTACAAAGTTCATAAAGTACTAGTATTGATGTAAAATGTACACCACTTCCAAGCATACAACCCATTTTATAACGCTTACATCAATTAGGTTCAATGAAGACATATTTTAATAAAAACTTCCATTCATTACTCTAAAATATTAGTAGCATTTGCACCGAGAGGGTAAAAATATTGAGTCTTTCCGCAATTGAACCTTTCTGACTTATCTTGGGAGACTAGAAAATACATTTTGAGGATCAAANTGCTCTCTCCCCCCCCCTCTCTCTCCCTCTCTCTACCCCCCTCTCCCTCTCTCTCCCCCCCTCTCCCCTGATCGCTCTCCCTCTTTCCAAAATCCAGAAAATAACTCTGGTAGCACATTTAAAATATTGAAGCACAGGTTTTCTAAAGATGAAAAGAGAAAACTAAAATTAGTATTTCCGAAAGACTAAGTCGAGGAGCCAACCCAAAAACATATTGAAGTTCTGCATCCCACTTTCTGCACCACGGAAAATGGAAAGCGGATGAAAAAAAAATTGTGAAAAGAAAAACCAAAGTTCTAATTTCCGCATGCCGCAATGCAGAAAGCGGAAACCGGGAAATAAGATAAAAAAACATGTTTCCTATTACTGCATTCCACAATGCGAAAAGCGGAGGTAAAAAATACATAATGTTTTACTATGAATTTGTAACTTCTGATTTTTGTGTTCCGCACTGCGGAAAATGGAAGTTGGGAATGGATCTCCCCAATGACTTGAAACAAATGGATCCCCGCTTTATGCACTGCAGAAAGTAGATTTTATTAAGTGAAATGCTCATTCTTTTGCAGATGCTTCATTTAGTTGCAGAAAGGCTCAATATTTTTACCATCTCGGCGTTCCTTTGAACTTCTCAACGCAAACACTATTTTAGTTTTTTTATAAATCCGGAAATTCAAATACATATATATACCAAATATATATGTGGGTATTTAACCAATATAGAGTGAGGTTTAAGTTTTATTCCTTTTAATTAATAAAAAATGTGAAAAGAATATATACATATATACTCAAAATTTTAGTTTTTTTTATAAATCCGCAAATACGAATACATATATATACCAAATATCAAATACCAAAATCCAAAGAATATATATCCAAGGTAGAGTTTCCACAATGTAAATTGATAATCAATTTACCTCTTTAATTTTCATTTTACTCTTTTTGCATTGGAAAGCGGAAAGAGGATAGGAAAATTGATAATCAATTTATCAATTTACTTTAAATTGATAATTTTGGTTATCAATTTACCTTTCAGCTTCAGAAAGCGGAATACTGTTCCGAAATTCTGATGTTTCAATGGTGAAACATTGGCTTTCAACAAAATTGCAAGAAAATATAGCCCATGAAATTGAATTTTTCTAGTAACTTACTACGTAAGTAAATAATTAAACATGTGGTAGAATTTGAAAAAAATTTGTTTTAGAATAAATCTATCTACATAACTTTCCCTATTTATCTACTTGAGAAAACAACAATTTATCACGTACTGGAAAACTTATTCATACACAAACTATGGTAAAAGAACTAAACATGTTTTTATTTACAATCCTTAAATAAACACTCAAACTTCAATGGTGTTGCAAGTCATTATTTACAGAAGATCTCACCATTTTGTTTTGGTTGACACCATCCTAGAATAAGGTAATGGAATGACACGAATAAGTCCTTTTTGTGTGTCTTGCAAAACACTCTCACTTCACAATTAAAGAGACGGTATTTGGATAATTTATAGATATTTGAGAGATGGGTTTCTACGTGGACAATTCAATTGTACTAATCAAATATAAAATAGGACATGTTATTGTAGAAATACTAATAGGAAACGAGTTCTCTTTATCCTCATTTTGACAGAATAATATAACCATGGCTCATTTATTTACGGAAAGGAGATGATGGATTGAAAATTCAACAAAACTCGACTCAGGGAATGACTCGTTTTAGCCAGAGATTTGGAAAAGTCTCCAGAGGAGACTCATCACCATATATAAGGACAGATTTAATAAAAAATAATAATGTATTTTTTCATTATACATGAAATATTACATTTAATATGATGCAAATACAATGAAGATACATGAAATATTATATTTAATATAATGTAAATACAATTAATAGAATGTGACAAACAAATTGAGAAAACATAGTCGATACCACATAAAATTAAATTTCAATCCAGTGTGCCATTGTCCAAACCCTAGCTATGGTGATTGTTGATGAAGCTACTCAACAATTGAAAAGTCATATATTTAGTCTATTGGTGCGCACAGAGAAAAATATTTGTTTTATTTATTTGTAAGTAAGTCTGATCTCTTTGGTGTCAATCATAGCTACAACCAAACAACTTATTATAGCCATGCATTATCCCGTCACTATGCATTTCTATAGGAAACAAATTATTTTGAATGTGGGGCATTCTAAGTGACAAAACCTAGATACACTTCAACTAGGTATTAAATGGTTAATTAAGTCTTGAGTGAATACATTGTTTGGTTTTGTTGCATTGTTACTACAAGAAAAAAGAGCATGTCCTCTCTATTCAGAATAGTGAGGGTTATCTTAAGTATAGCTATGGAGACATTTTTTTCTTTTATAGAAGAAATGCTTTCCAAGTTTCCATATCCTTGGAAATACTATACAGCGAGGTCATTATAATTTTCCAATAAATCTCAAAGCATTATGAGGTAATGGAATGCCACACAGTTGCTCAAAGCATTATGTGTGTCATTCCATTACCTCATTCTAGGATGGTGTCAACCACAAAAAAATGGTGAGATATTCTGTAAATAATGACTTGCACCACCATTGAAGTTTTAATGTTTATTTAAGGATCATAAATAAAAACTTGTCCAAGTTTTTTTACCATAGCTGGTGTATGAATAAGTTTTCCATTAGGTGATAAATTGTTGTTTTCTCAAGTAGATAAATAGGGAAAGTTGTGTAGATAGATTTATTCTAAAACTTTTTTTTAAAATTTTTACCACATATTTAATTATTTACTTACGTAGTAAGTTATTCCAAAAATTCAATTTCGTGGCCTATATTTTTCTGGAATTTTGTTGAAAGCCAATGTTTCACCATTGAAACGTCAGAATTTCAGAACATTATTCCTTTCTGAAGCATAAAGCTAAATTGATAATTAATTTATCAATTTATCAATTTACCTTTCCACTTTCCTCTTTCCAATGCTAAAAGAGGAAAATAGAAAGTGGAAAGGTAAATTGATAATCAATTTATTTCTGCTTTCCACTTTTTTCTTTCCAATGCGGAAAGTAGAAATGTAAATTGATAAATTGATTATCAATTTACCTTTCCTCTTTCCACTTTCCACTTTCCAATGCCGAAAGAGAAAAGCGGAAATTGAAGAGGTAAATTAATAATCAATTTACCTCTCCGCTTTCTGCTTTCTAATGTCACAAGAGGTTCTACGGAGTTTGATTTCTATAAGCAGAATAACACAGTATGAGATAAGGAAACTCCATATACCACTATGAAAAATGGAGTTTCAAACCACATGAATATTATGTTAATTGAGAGGCACATGATTATTCTTAGTGAAACTAATTTAGAACATATAAGTTCTAAGAAGAAGCAATTTCAATTTTCTAGTACATGTTACATAATTCACATGGGTTGTGTGAAAACACAAATAATGGAACCAAGGTCAATCCTCTGTTTTCAAGTTATCAACATTGTGCACACAGTGCAGGTTGCAAATTGAAATTATATACTGGATTTTTTAATAGGAAATGCAATACAGTTCCATAGAAAATTAAACAAAGTTTCCAATCAAAGGAAACTATCCAAAACACTCTTTAACGAGTTAAAAGAATAAATTAAAACTATTGGTACGTAATTCAAAAATATTAGTACCAATTATAAAATCAAAACCACATACCAAACCAGATTCATTACACAGTGAATAAATCATAATCTAACAATATTACTTGAATCTTTATTCTGTAACTGTCTTTGTACATGAATCAGAACAACTGAATTGTTCCAGTAATGCTGACCACACAAAGTGATACTTGGTAATCACATACATTATTATTGATTAAGAAAAACAACAATTAACATCATTACACCGACATGAACATCAACGGGTCTATGTTTAATTTACTATACTGATAATGTATAGTAAATAAAGTTGCATTATTGGAATTTGGGATCACGCCGTTGTGATTAATATTGTGATGAAATAAACCGACAAAGCTTCTAGAATTACACATATATGGTTAATACTGTAATGAAATCACACATCTATGATGTAATAGAGAACAACATAAAAGTATACACGCTTTTCTATTAATCCACTCCATTTGAAAAAAAAACAATCCTACAATCCAAAAAAACTCCAAGTCCTTATTTAAATAAAATGTATTAATATATAAATTTTAATTAATTCATTTTATTAAAAAAAAATTAGAAAACCTGTCTTTTGTAATGTTAATTTTAATCTAATGTCCACAAAGCTCAAAAAAGGGTCGTGTTGATTTAATAAGGTGGTAATAATAGACTCCAATGCAAGCAATATAATAGGCCATTATTTCCAAATTTATAATTCAATAATTAACTTCGTTTGTTACTTTTATTTTTTATAATGCTTTTATTTTTCTATAATTTTTATAATACCTTTCTAGATTATTGTTGCGAAAATGAATAATATCCTCTAAACTGCATTAGAGTAGGAGACTCTGCCTTCGACATTCAAATAAGGAAATGCAAAACTAACAATTCACCATCTTGGTTTATAAATAGAAAAAACATATCACAAATAATTTTATTGAAACAAATACACAAAAATGCAAATTATTAAACACTGAAAAAGAAAAAGATTAATCCAGAACATTTAGAGATGGAGTCATAGAAATAGTCATCTATGGTAGAAATTGTCATTTTTCGACATAAATTTAGATACAATTGTGATCTTATTGATGAGATGCAATATTTCATTCTCAAGACGGCAACATTAACCTTTCATCTTCATAAATATTCTTAAAAAGAATATGAAACCAACCATCAACTATATAAATAACCACTTGCATCCATTGATTCACCACACCAAAATCCCCAAAAAATAAAAACCCTCTGCAATGGTTTGGTATTCACCAAGACAGATCTAGGGAAATTCTTTTTTTTCACTTGGATAAAAAGTTAAATATGCAAATTCCTGCAATGGAGGGGCGACTACCATTGTAGTTCAAGAAGCAGAAATTATGGAATGGGTAGAAACGGTGGAAGTAACCGTAGAAGTCCAATTTGAAATAAACCATAAGTTATATGTATTTGCATTTGAAAAATGAAAAAATGTTTTGTTGGATGTGTACTATCATCTTTAAAGTTATAATAATCATTATTGTTTATAAATCAAATGACAAGCTTCTAGAATTACACATATATGATTAATACTATAATGAAATCACACATCTACTATTTAACAGAGACAATACTTGTTTATGGAGTGGTCCCTTCTCCTACGAACAAAGTATCATAAGTACAAATTCTGGCATTGCCAAATCTAAGTCCAGAATAAGCAACTCCATATATATCTATAAATAACAATTTTTTTAAAAAGGTCCATTCCGTAACCTTAAAAAAACAAAAAAAAAACAAAACATGTAACAAAAAAAACCTGTACTACAGCTAACCATGTCCTTCTGCAATTTATGTGAATACATGAAAGCAAATCCAAGTGCTTAAGCTTTCCCCAAGGTAGATTTTCCGTAATCCGGAAAGGAAATTGATAATCAATTTATCAATTTACCTGTCATCTTTTCGATTTTCGCTTTCTAATGCGAAAAAGCGGAAAGGTAAATTGATTAATTATAAAGATTCCATAATATAAATAACATAAATATATTTAAAGCTATTGAACCTATTTATAAATTTAAAAACACAATATAAATATTTCACAATTTATTTTTTTTTATACTAAATTCGAAAAAAACCACTTACAAAAGAAAAAAGACATTCCAAATTTCCAAATAAGACATTCCAAATTTCCAGATGTGAATACGAGATGAAATCGGGTGGCAACTTCCTGCCACATTCGACATCTCAACCCTTTCATTAAGTCGATTTCTAGTTAGGGATGATTTTAAAAAACCATAGTTATTTAAAAGTGTATAAATGTTGGAGAATATTACCCATTCTTAAAACACCAACTATAAAATGATTGGCGATATTTTTCAAAAAATATTTTAATTTCCAAAGATTTTATATCGTTTATATAATAATTGGCGATTTTTAGGGTGAAAAAATTTTACCCCATCAAAATTGGGCAAAACGGGGCTTCAAAAAATGCAAAATGGCGAACCTTTTTTTAGAGAAAAACATGGAAAAATAGCCCACTGGGCTAAAATTCACCCCTAAAATTTTCCTTGGTTCTAATAGTTATCAAATTTATTAATTAATAATAACGAGGAGTAAAATTATAGTCAATTGCAAGAGGTTATAGTTCCTTGGGATTACTCAAGTGGTATCTCTTATTTAATTCAATTCAAGTCCATAGGGGGTGCTCCTCCGTGCCTGAAGAAAAATGAGAATGAAGCTCCACAACACAAAATTCTCTCGCGTTGCATAAGCTTGGTAATTGTGGCATACAAGTGAAGGGAAGAAAGGAGGGTTTTGACTATTAGGAACAAAGAGAGAAGATGCATCTGTTAGCCATGGAAAACATGAGGAGGAAGCTCGAGACACTTTTCAACAACAGTCATAGTTTCTGACCCGACTTCTCTGATTCATGTACTTCATATAAGGTATTTCTTTGAATCAAGATTTATTTTTAAAATCCAAACACAAATTAAATACACAGGAATTGAGTTCATACAATAAAGCAAATACCGAAGAGTAGTTGCTAGCATTTGTTCAATTGCAAAGGGTTCGAAACTAAAGTGGAAGACGGGTCAAATTGCACTGTAAAAGATTCATTTCTGCTCTAGGGTTAAATTGCACTATAAATGTGTTCATTTATGCTTTGGGTTGTATTACAAATTTGTCTTTGTAAAATTCGTAATATTGTTGAAATTTGATTATGCTTTCTAAGCTTCATAATATGGTTGAATCCTGATGATTTTATAAATTCACATGTATGTTCTTTTGTGGTTCTGCAATATGTAATCTAGTTAAACCAACTTTGTGATAGATAACCTTGATTACGATTATTTTGCACTGGATTTTTACATTCTTTGCATCTCCTTCTTCTTCTTTAGTGGTGGAAAAAACAACTGTGGACCATACCAGATCACCATATTTGCGAATTTTCCAGGTGAATGTTGAATTTATGTATGCAGTTGTACTAATAGCCATTGCCATGTATTTTTCTATCTCATCGTCTGGGGAGATGTAGAGAATAAAGTTTTGGATAATGATGAATGAACAATGATATAATGATTGATTTTATACAGTGAAGAGGGACACTTTCTTTGACTATTTGTAGAATCGTGAAATCAACCTTGTGATTTTGCCAAAAAATTATAATGAAACGCCACTGAACCGTGACTGGGAGAAAGAGGATAAAGCCAAAACCAAAACCAAAACCGTTGTCTAACACGCCAGACAACTGATGAAGGATAATTCGCTGATGGACCATGGACCAAAAAAACATGTCAACATGCGATTCGCTAAGCTGAAGAGGCACGAGTCAAAATGTTAGTGGCCAAGGAGACGAGGAATCTTTTGAGAGTGTGTCTCCATTGTGAAACGCCTTCAGCGTAATTATATATTTTGAAGTTTTAAATTTGTTTTTTTATCATAACTTTCTACTAATACATGTACTTGGATGTATAATGTTAACTTTTAATTTATTTACGCATGTTAAGTCTGATACATGTACTTATATTTATAATCTTAGTTTTTTATGAATGTACTTGGATTTTGATGCATCTATTTTGATTGAAAATACATATCACAATTCTTATTATTGATAGTATTCTTCTAGATCTGTCCTAAAACACAATGCAATGGATCAAAAATTGCAAGTGTAATATACTTAATTAATTTCAAGTTATTAGATATGTTTAAGTTTAATTAATTTCAAGATATGTTTAAGTGGGCCTAGTGTTTCATAACATGTGTTTCTTTTTAAGAGATACATCGTCACTTTTAGGAAAATAATATAAAATAGTATCAATTTTATATAAAATATCTCTGATAATCCATTGAAAATGGTTTCAAATTGCTTTATTTTCTTGAATTTTTTACAAATTTGTCAGTAAAAATGTCGTATTTTGTCCATACAAATGTCGTATTTTAAATAAAAAATTGCAAAACATATATGTTTTTCATTATAAATTGATTCTAAATGTATGTTGTTTTGTTAAATTTCTGAAAAACAAACTTGACAATATAAATTAAAAAAATTTTAAGACAAAAATAATGCAAAGGCCCAAAAAATACCTCAAAATGAAAATGTGTGATACTGGTATCAACCCTTTTTGAAATAGAGGTAATAATAACTGCTAAAATTAGGAGAGAAAAAAACGAGATTTGTGTCGTGTTCTCGGTTCATAGTATAAGTGGTCTAACTAGGAGAGTTCTCTAAGGTATTATTTTTTACTTTTTCAGGCCTCGAAGACTAAATCATACAAAAAAGGACACTTTGGAGTCTTCTTCTATTTCATTCAGAATCTGTAAACATGAATGATACTGAGTTCACTTTCAATAGACTCGTTAAATTAAACATTGAGAGACCCTCTTCAGGGAATGAACCCCTCCTTTATTAGGTTCATAAATCATGTGAGAATGGACTTATCACATGAGAAGATACAATGACTGTTTGTTACTCTCTTTGAACTCGTAAAAATGAAAAGAGCCACTCATCAATCATGATGGGGGATGTAAGGGAAGGTAACCATATTTTCATTTGCAATAATGGCAGTTTGTAGTCACCTTTGAACATGGCACTTGTATGCATTTCATTCAATCAATTTGGTATTCAGCTTGCGTTCAACTTGATCCACTTTCATGATTCATATCACTCTGAGTTTGTCAAAGAATTCATCATCAATCATCGCATTGTGTCCTGGTATCTACCTCATCAAGTCAATGCTTCCAGGTCTTTGGTCGTACCTCCTTATGTTGAAAAGGAAATTGTATCGAGGATTTGCATATGCAATAAAAAAACTACCTTTATGTCAGTTACATTTGAGTAAGACCTATGGTTACGTCATACTCAATTTCTAGAAATTTGTTCCAAGTTTCGTGTCCAAGATGTGGGATTCATCATGGCCCTCCTTCGACAAGACTATTCTTGTCGACTTCAACTCATCGTCCGAGAATTACTCTTACTAAGTAGTACCTTGATATATGTATGTATCAATGACAAATTCTCTCTTTTTCGACAATATGTTTACATCATTGACATCTGATCGAAAGGTTCAACCGCGTGCTTTACATCAAAACATCTATTCACATTCGAAAGGATGTACTAGGGTACCTTGGGGATCATTGACGTCAACACTGATCTCCCTTGCACTTTTTAATGGTTTTCATCATTGACCGGTAATCAAGTGGTTTCTACCATGTTCAATATCAAGAAATTGTAATCACATCGATATAATTGTACTTTGTTGAAGACGAGACAAATACACTGGGTATTTTTTAATCTCTCATTGCGTTCCCCAGGTTGTGATGGAGTATTTGTATGAGTCCTAGTATGGATCCACATTTGCATGGTCGTGGGTATGCTCAAATTTGTGTATGTATGACATAGATCCACATTGTATGTCTTGTAGCTATGTACAATTTTGAGTCTTCTTCGCATGGATCTATGATGTATTCTAGTAGCCATGATTCTTTGTACTCCACATGGATATACGTTGTATTTGTAAGAATCCATGATGAAATTCATATAGACATGAATAAAAGTGTTGATGTACTCCAGAATAAAATGGGTTTTTGAAGAATTATGATCAGTGACCTCTTTCCTCGAAGTGATAACTTGTTCTTGCAAAGCATTCACCTATCCTATCCCTCTGGCCTGATTTTTTAGGGGGGATTCGGTTACACACTCTTCATCATCATATAATGAGAGTCAACCATCAATATTTTCCTCAAATCCCCAAGTTGTGAACTTGAAAGTGGGATAGGATCAGTGATTTCATGCCTTTGACCACCACCGCAATTTTCTTATTTTCAATGTGTGTTACCCCTATGCATAACACCTATTTTCCTTGAAAAACAAGTGGTTCCACTGCCACTTTCCTTCATACAATGAACAATGCACTTTGGGTAACACTTTGTATCAGTTGACAAAGAGCGGTGCTTTTTTTTTAAAGGTAAAAAAAAATCTTCGAGAAGCTTCTTGAAGCTTGTCTTCATGGTAGCCTCATCCCTAGACTTTTGGACCACCTCGATTCGAGATCCATCCTTATAGGATCTTCCCTCCACCTCACCTATGAGATCCTCAACCTACCTTATCCTTCCATGGCTATAAGTATGGGCTCACCCCCCATGGGTTAAGGGAGGAATATTATGTTACAACTTCAAAACTCTGGCCAAATCTAGCCAAGGAGAGTGAGCATTTCGTAGACAAGTTTGAAGCTTTGGAGGAAAGGTTTACTTCAGAAGAGACTTCTCAAGACTAAGTCTTGCGTTGTAATTTCTCTCTCTATTTCATTTTTTCAAATAAAGTTTCCTTTCCCATGAATGATATTGTGTATGAATCACTTCTTTCATTGTTGAACTCCTTAGTCATCAACATATGATCATAGGTTGAACTTGGTACTTTGATCTTGTATATGCTTTGTTGTGTGTTTCTTGTGGGTTAATATGTGGAGATCAAACTCTCGAAAGGACAACATATTATAGTGTATGACAAGTAAAAGAGTCCATTCCAAGAATCTACTTGATCTTAGGGCAAGTACTTTTATTTTTTGTGACTCCTTTGTTCTAGCTTCAAATGTTTCAGGTTAGGTGAACAACTTCTGTCTACAAAAGGTGAGTATTTCTTGTAATATATTGGTTTGGAACCAAGAAATTTGATGTCATGGAAAAGTCCATAGCATGTGGGTAGAGACCCTATATGTCTATAGGGTATTCTGGTCTGGGACGAGACAGTTTCTTGGACATGATGTCAAAGTAGATTCTACAAGGTGAGAAAGAGACTTTCTAGTATGGAACCAAGCAGATCCAACTTCCACAAAGGCTAGCAGAGAATACAAAACTTGAAATGTGTGGTCAAAGGTAAAATATTTGATATTTCTAAGGTTAAATGTTATAGCTATAATAAAATGGGACACTTTGCAAAGGACCATCAGTCCAAAAGAAAAACTTAGAAGAGGGGGAAGCATCATGCCTCAACAATAAAAGAAATTGCAAACTGGATCTCCTAGTGAAAAGTAGAGAAGAAATTAGTTCTATTTGGTATCAGCATTATCCAACACAATTATTACAAGTCCAAATATTTGGTTGGTTTACACTGGTCATTTTCAGACTTCTTAGCTTGGGTCGTGACCTTCTTAATGGTTGTTCGTTTTGGGTTGTAATCTTGTTGACCTTCTTGGAGCAGGGTTGTAGTCTTGCTCATGTTGATAATCTTGAGCCATGAACTTACTGAACCTTCTCAGGATGATCTGTGACTGTATTGTTGATTCTATGCGGGGTCGTCACATTTGTGGCATTGCTTTACCTAGTGAGCTACTATAGATAGGGTCGTGACTTTGTGGGATGCCGAATTTGGTTTTTGAACCTTGTTAGTTGTTAGATTTGCACCATGAACCCTTGTTGGATTGTTAAACTCATATGTGATTGTTTAAGGCTATTTGGATTAAGTTGTGACCATTGGGAGACCTCTAAGGATGATCCATAAATGTTATGAGGTTTTTTCAGTATGTTAGAAAGGGTTGTGATTATTTGAATCCTATTTGGACTAGGATGTGACCACTGTGGGTTGTCTCGATAGATTCATGAATCTTGTGGGTTGTTAGGACTTAGAATTTAACTTTTTGGGATGTTAGGATCTAAGTTTTGGCCTTTGTTAATTTTCTTGGTTTAGTTGTGATCTTTCTCATTCCTATTGTGACCTTTATTGAGAAATCTAGGTTGTTGTTGCTATGGATGAAAGTGTTTTTTTGTCTTTGAGAAAGTGATGCTACAATTTGGGGTGATAGTATATGGCTTAAGGATACTTCTCAAGATCTGATAAGTGTTGTTATTTAAGTTATATATGTTTGTCTTGAAGCTTGCAAATTATTGCGGCAAGGGTTTGAAGGTTCTTCCTCACTTATGGACTATTTTTGGTTAACACTCCAAGGTATGTACTTGTATAACCTTGTCCTACAACTACCCATCTTCTCTCTCTTAGTTATGTCCATTTTTCATTCGATACTTTTCTTCAAAAGACAAGGTATGATCTCAAAAATATAGTTGAGTATAAGGAAGGTCTGAACCAATATTATTTCCTCTTTTACTGATGTTGTTTGCTAGCTTTGTCTACCTTGTTCATTAGCCTATTTTATTACTACTGCTGCTATTTATTGCTTCTATATGTTTCAACTTTAACACATGGACCTTTGGGAGTGTTAAATTTGAAAGAGGTAAAAATTAAGTTTGAATTTATCCTGCATTGTCAATGCTATACTTTTACTTTATCCTTAAAAGTACTGAGTTTAAATTGTTGCACAAGTTAGTTAAAATTTTCAAAAAATCCTAAAACCTAAACATAATAAAATTATCTTATCTTATCTTATTAACTTATCTTGCAATGAAGATGTCTTTCTAGTATTTCATATGTTCTTGACTAAAATTATGAACCTGTAATTTTCTAGTCTACCATATCCTAAATCATACAATAATCTTACCTCAAATATGTTGTCATACTCCTATAAGAGAATTGTAACAATCACCTGATCATTATTAGCTACAGCAACCAGTGAAAGACGTTCAACAACATTTTCCACACTATTGTCATATTCATCCTGAAGTTCACATTCACCTGCTAAAAGTGGTCTTAGAAGCAAGGGTGCCATACAAAGCTGCAACTACTGATGATGTCATTTGATTCTCTAAAGTATGTGATGCTACATCATGAATCATCTTATGAACCATGTATTCAAACATCAATTTTCTTATGAACATTTGAGGAAAAATCTGAAAATCAGTGCATCTATTCATAAAAGAATAGAACATAACAAAGGCCTTAGGCTAAATACTATAACATGCAGAAAATAACCTTTAGTAACAAATAACCTTTAGTAACACTACAAAAACATTTTAAAGGGTAATACAAGTGAGTTACACCATCCCAATATAAAATAAAATTAAATTAATAAGTTTGCTCATCACATGGACATTGTAGTCATTCCACTTTGGAGTTTGTTTTTAAAAACAATCTTTAATTTAAAAATCAGTACAAGGTCCAACATCAAAATAATCATTTCCTAATAGTATGTAGATAACTTCAACCTAAAGATCTGTCCACTTCTACCCACATTTCAATACCCACTAAGAAATGTAACACAAAGTAACGCTCTCATCGGCTCCCTGAAAACAGATGAAGCTACAAACATTCTTCATTAATTGTAAAGTGTTTGATATAAACTTCTACTATTCACAATACCATAATAATAAAAAAATGGCAGATTAAGACTTCTATAAAATTGAGTTTGTTGGATCATGAAAGTCAAGATAGAATTGTGGACGATATCATGAAAGTCAATATAGCAATGATATAAACGTACATGTATTTTTACAGTTTGTTAGCTCATATTCTGGTCTACAGTATACTAAAATGTGACACAAGAGACATGAGGAAGGTTGTGAATGGAAATTGAAATGTAGTTCAGAAAAAATGATGAAACCAAAGCATAGCCACCTGATTTGGATTTATTAATAAAATAGATACTTCTATGCATGCAAAATATATTGTAGAAGCTTGGCCCACTCGGAGATAGACTCGACTGTATTTCTCTCATAAAGACTAGGAAAATATTATCTTGTTTCAAATTCATCTGAAAATGTTTTCTACCCATAGAATCATTTGTAGACATTGCCTATCCCAAAACAACATGTTCATATTCTTTTAGTTTAACTACGACACGCCTGCCACTAAATGAATATAGGTTGTTGCCAAGGTTTTTTTTTTCCCTCCTATTCATACATTTATTTAAATTATGACCGTATTGGGGTGAAAATTTTATATGTGAAATAGTGTACTCCATAGCTAGGGACGTTACACTTTAAGTGTTTAAAATTTTGAAAATAATGAATATTTTTGTATTTTTCACCAATGTTTATCATTAAGTTGTTCTCTAGACTCTATGATATTTTAGAATTCATGATGTTTTCAACATTGATTTAAAGCACATTAAACATTGTCAACATCAAAGCAAGATCAGGTGAATGATATACTTCCAATATTATAAAGAAAAAATAAAGCAGAAAATATGGAAGAGAAAAACAAAATTAGATATCATAGGTAGACTAGACCAAGACAATCAAGAACACAATTTTGTGTGGGAATGATCATTTCCTTAAAATGATGGTATGTATATGTCATGACAAATTTTCTAGTTAGTGTCTATATGTCGAACTTACATTTTAGTTAAGCAAGCCTTTTAAGGAATATAATTTCGCTCTCTGTTTTGCTTGATGGTAATTGCAAAGTTGGAGGCCCCATATTCTGACATCTCAGGGTGGAAAAAGACAAAATGAACCATGAATTCCATTCTCTATTGCATCAATGCTTAGCACTATCATATTGCTTATTGCTAACCAACTTTCGATGAAATTGAACCTACCCACCCTTTCTACAAATGTAAAAAACTTGATTGAAAAAAAAATCAATAGTCTCATGATATGTCCTCTTCAACTAAAACACTAAGTCATGATAGCTTCTAAATCAATACTATTGCTACAAGATCAAAGAAAACAGATGAAGATGGTAGTTTTTTTTAGTTCTTACGATTTGGACAACTAAGACTATATTCAAGTATTTGAAGATGCCTAATAACAAGAAATGCATTGTAACTCTTATATATCGTGACACTTATTAGTTCTCATGGTATACTACAGCCTGTATAAAGCACTATTTAATATATCTGGAGTCTTGAAATATAACAGATGTAACCGAGTACTTCACACGACCTCGAGAGGAAAAACCATAAGAAAAATAAGGCATTCCAAAGCAATCTATAAACATAAATTTGGTTTAGTCCAATCATAAAAGTACAAAAACGTGCAACTATGATTACTTCCTTCAACAAAGTTCTTTATTGCGAGAGTTTATACAAGGAATGTCATTGTAATTTACTAGGGACACTATATCTATTGCAAATACATACTAACTGCTAGGCCAAGCCCATTTTAGATTGAATAAGTGGTGCATTTAATAAATATTCGATGCCCACTAAACACTAAACGAAATATCTTTTCATATGAAATAGCTGGTGCATTCCTATAAAAATTCCACATGTATCACTGCTATCAACTCAACCATTAAACATGTTTTAGATAGCTTTCCCGATGCATTATTATCAAAGTCACTTTGGCACTTCATCAATTGAAGTCTACTCCCTTACTAAATCTTGTTGGGCGCATTTCAACAATATTGTTATAGAAGTTGTTACTTGCAATTGAACATGTCACAACACCTACATCAAAGTTTCTTGAAGATCTCATGCAATATTCTATTGGAATTTTTGGGTGTTCTTTCATTGCATAGTGTATCCATGATGGTGGCATATGCAATCATATCAAGTACATTTTATGTTTCTTTCGTTTGTTTAAGTGTATATATTGTCTCCTTCATATTACCCACTTTGTAGAGTCCTTTCATCAATATGTTGTATGTAACAACATCAGGGCTTTGACCCTACTCTTGCAGTTTATAAAAGATCTGCTGTGATTCATCTATCCTATTATGCTTACAAAGCCCGTGTATTAATGTACTAGCATTAACTAACTTAGGCCTGGAACCTTTTCTTGTCATGTCTTGAAGAAGTTCCACTTCCTTTTCCAAACTACCCATGCTCCAAAATCCATTTATAAGTATGATGTATGTGATCTAATTGGGAGGGATGTCTATTTGCACAATAACATCTAACAACACAAGAGATTCTTGAATCTTTCCTTCTTTGCAAAGACCATACATAAAAACATCGTATGTGATAACTTGGTGTGTTTATGTGAGTGTATAGACACTAATTCCTTTCTTGAACGTATATATGTATTGTGTTTCCCTTGAATTCATTCGCACTTAGCAGTGATGGACATCTAATGATGCACATCTCATATTTATTGTTCAATGGTTAAAAGAAGGGAGTGGGATATTGTCTCGACGATTTGCACCAGTGTCATCGAGAGATCCCTCATAATGCTTCCTCTGTCATTCCAACAGCCATATCTGTCTCCGGCAGTCATCCCGACCACAGCCTCTGTCTCTAGTAGTCCACCCAATCACTCCATCGTTGACTCAGTCGTGGGTCCTCCTTCGCCGGCAATGCACTAATGAGATCGGTGGTTGGCGGCACAAAATATGGGCACCAAATATGTATTAAATTCATGGGATTTTGAACGTCCCCTCTTTCCCTACCTCATTCGTAGATCCCAGACGATCCCCTGCTCTCTCAGTGTCATCCTGTGATCTACACCTTCCTTGAAAAATAGTGACCAAATCACAGCATCTCAAACATTACTATAGGTAATTTTGAGCAACGAGATATTTTAAACAGTACTACTCCATATACACCAATCATGCGAAATTGTGTAGCTTCTGTGATCCATATTTTGCCACTGGTTGAAGCAAATACTTCTTCCTCCTGCAAATGCGTCGATGAGACGATCTGGAAAAATTATATTTGAACGTGTTGAAAGACCGCGATCATAGCTTGTGTTCCTTTCTCGAATTTGTCTGGAAATTTGGGGTTACAAACATAATTGATCCACTCTCGAAATCCAAGCACCACTAATAAAATAACGATAAACACGAAATCAGTATTGTGCTCAGATCCTAGATCGATCCCCTATGTCCTGTGACCTACGCCTTTTCTCTCGAACATGAGTGAGAACTATGCTTGTGTCCTCCGATCTACACCTTATCTTTCAAACATGACTGATAACTATCTTTGGGTCCTATGACTTGCACCTTCTCTCTTGAACATGTCTGAGAAATTTTCCTCCCCTGCGAGTGAACACTCTGCATTGATTGTACTTGGGTAATGCACACTGTAGACTGTAATATAGTCTACACTCTCTGCTACTAATGGAATTATTTTTTTCAAAAGTTTTGCTAATTTAAAAACTTGCTTTGACATGGAAGTCTAAAGGTAATGCATTGATACAGTTTACACTCTCAGGTAGAATCAATACAAGTGATGGGAAACCCCTGTGATATCTTATTTGTTTAAATCCTTTGATGTAACTACACAAGCCATCTTTCTCAATCATCATGCAGTATGGTACCTTTGATAAGGTGCAAATAAATCTAATTCAAACATGAAAAAAAAATTAGGGTGGAGAAGTAGAAGAGGATGAACAATGCTTTGATGGATGAAGATAATAATGAGTCGATGGATGGCAGCTATATGAACGTGGCTTCATACTAAAACACATTTTTTCACAAAATCCCTACTTTTTCTAGACATGTATGTTTATATCATTGTTATCTTGAATTTCATGATATGGCCGTACATTTTGGTTTATGGAAACCCTTTTGTTTGCTACACTCATAAGTGATTACAATTACTGTTATAGATTAAACGAAATCAGACAGGATTTCATTCTATGGAGGCTTGATAGAAGAGCCATAATTAGGACATCCATGTTATTTCTTCTATCAAATAATTTCCAACAAAAAGGAAAAAGGGAAAATATCAAAGAAACCTCTAAAAATGCTATAATGGATGGAAACTTAGCTGTGTTTCCTCTCATCCACGTCAATATTATAATTTAATATGCAGAGAAAACGAAAAATTATTTTGCCTGATTCCTAAATTAAGTTTCTTACAAGCTTATACAAAGAAGTGATTCTTTTCATTGCAGAATTGTGGAGAGGAAGAGCTAGGAATTTATGGTTTTGCATATTACAATGATGATCCCTCTTAAGGGAAACCATCTTCACCAAGGATCTCGTGATGGTCAGATCCCTAGGGAAAGTCAAGGTAACTTTGTTGTGTGGTGGTGAAAATGGTCGATATGGAAACTTATACAATTATACTAAACTATCTGCCCCTGTGATAGATAATCCAAAGACAACCAATTATGGGGGTAAGGTCAGTTCTGATAGAACTTTTCAGGGAGTAGTAAAGTCATTGAAAGAAACATTAGGTGAAAATATGCTTAATTCGTTAAGTATTAACTCCTCCTTGGGCCTTGTATCATTTCCTTCATCTCTATCAACAAAGGGGGTTGTAGACACAAGTGATGATAGACCATGCTACATGTATGGAATTCCTAGTTCTCTAGTTGGTCTTTAGAAGATCAATTTTGATAATTAAGTTCATGGTATACAGGGAAATTTTGCTACCTCCCTATCCTGTACCTTCTATGACCAATCAAGCAAGCAAGTTTTGTAATTTGTAAAATACTCTCTCCATACTTTATTTTTTATAAAACAATTACTGCAGATTGTTCATGTAAATTGAGACCAACACCTAGTATATAAGCAGTGCTCTGCTTTCATATCCAAAGGTTTGTCAAAGTTCATACCATGGAAAGTTTATGTTTATATGAAGATGAGGTTGGGTTTTTTGGGGTGGTAGTGGAATATTATCTTTACTGTCAAATGTACAAAATTGTCCATGATATTTCCATCATGTAGAACTTCTTTTTTAATTCTTATCAAATCGTAGAAATTAGCTTTGTATTACTTTCATTCCTAATGGATATTTTTGTGATTTGAATAGCTCAAATGAAAATTATTCATGCAAATAAAAGAACTCGTGGATCAAGAAAGAAATAGATAATTCATTTGATGAATTCATACTGACAGTGTTCATCAGTCTGTAATACTTTTCTATAAAATGAAGGTGATTCTAGAACACCTACCTGATGCAATTGCCAAGATGTTAGAACAACGAAAGTCCAATGCTCCATAATTTCTCATAAGAGACCCATAACACAAACTTCCATTGCCACAACCTCGACCAAGTGGAGAAAACTCCCTTCCAAAGGGCCATTACTGCTTCCTTCCTCATAGTCTTCACCAAGAAATCCACAGAGCCTTTGCAGTCCGTTTCGAACTGGTTCATCATCCTGGTCTTCACCACATCAGAAAGAAATCTCAACGTAGTTTCTGAAATTTTAGACAACATGGATGCCAATGTGTGCATGAGTATATTTTCTCTCCAATTAACATGCTCGATGATGGCCCTCTTGACCTAGTCATAGAAATCCATCTCCCCCATGTTCACCAAGAAATCCCTCTGCACATTTGGAAAAACACAACTCCAGAGGCCAGCCATGCCCTCCGCCCTAAATATCTTCACAAATGTGTATGCCAATCCACTGTACATGGGTTTAACCAAGTGACCATCTGCCTTTATCCTAACATTAATGAGATCCACAGGGCTCACGACGACCTGCATGGAGGAAAGGAGAGGAAAGGAGGAGGTTTTACGGTCATAGAAAACAAATCTAATATACCACAATATAGGCATATCGAATGGTTGTTTCACACACAAAATCATTAGGGAAATAGGCTAAGAATGGGTCCAGTATTCAAACTATGGACCTAGTGGGTTTAAATTATAAGGGATTTTGTTGGGATTTTCCGTACCTAGCTGATAATTCCTAAGAGACCTCTGATGAGGACCTTGATGAGAAGGGGAAGAGGGTTTTCTTGATAGCCTGAAGCTTCTATGCTGGGGAGTTGCTCGGAATAGAAGATGTCGATCGTAGTGTGGAATGTGTGGTTGATAAGTCCGGGTGGTAGGCTGTGTAGAAGCGATTTACATTTCTTCACATGTGGAAAAATGATGTGAGCAAGATGAAGGGACATCTTGTGAAGAAAATATCATTTATAGTGTTTGTATTAGTTGTCCATTATTTTGAAGAAGACTTTCCTTATGATTGAACTAGTATATCTTTGAGCTAAATGGAGTCACCAAGTACATTTAAGGCATCATAATTCTTGTTATCCAACTTTTTGTACCATAAGTTGGGTTACCTGAGGAGCCGGTTGACAGACTTGTTCAAAGTATGATTCCAGTGTATCAGTTGATCCGTCTGCTTGTCTAGCCAATACTGGCTAGTCACTTTTTTATTTGAATAATTTTGACCATGGCCCCGTGGGGTTTGTAATAAAATGTGCTAGTAGGATATTTTTGAGTGGGTCGGTCTTCTGAGACGTAGAATCTCAAATAGGGTATTCCAGGGAGTTTTTTTCCCTTGACAATTATGCTTTGCCTTCAGCCGAGTATAATTGACGAGGGTTTCTCCCGCTTCCTCCAAAGCTGGAATGCTGATGTTGAATTCTGGGCCTTGGGGGGTTATTAGAGCCCAAATGAGTGTTATAAGCCTACTAGACATTATTTAGATAGATCATGGTCATGTCCTAAGTCATCTGGACACATAAAAAAAAATTCGAAAAAATCTTTTTTTCGAAGAGTGAAATTTTTTTTAAAATTTTTAATTAATTTTCCCAAGTTTTTTGGGTTAATTTTTCCATAAATTAAATGGAAAAAACCCATTCATGATCCGAAATTAGAATTCAGTGATTGAAGGCTCCAACCTTAAGCCAAAAATCATTCTTGATTAGCCAGCCAGTCAGAACCAACTTTCAGATCAGCAATCGAACACATAGTGCCTTTTTACTCAAAAACGTCAGTTTTGAGTAAAAACTGATTTTTAGTAAAAAAATGATTTTTATTAAAAAAAAATGATTATTTTGGAAAAAACTAATACTCTCCAAGTTAATCCAAATTTAATAAAATAAAAGGCTAAATGACATCTCATGGAACACTTATGATGATTGGAGTTATCATAACTCAGCTTCAGTCATCATTAAGAATTAATTTATTATTAGTTATCAGACATGTCATCTCCAGCTAAAGATGAGATGGAGAGCTCTCATTGGTCCGGTGATTTGATCAAGGTAAATACTGAAGCTTACACCATCAGTGGGCTTCCCAAACCTAGCTCAGGCTCTTGCCAGAGCTAAAGGATGAGCTTACCTATATCCAGACTCACACATGTGGCCTCATCCTTGGCTTGTTTTCAGTGCACAGGTTTGGAGTGGGGGCGCCTTGCCTGGGTGGACGCCTCCCCTAACTCCCGGTTCTCTAGTTTAGGTATGGGCTCTTTGTTAGGTGGCTAAGCTGGTTAGGGTTGGTTTTTTGGTTTTAGGGTTTTAGCACTCTCTCATTTGTTAAAAAGAGGCTCTTTCAGCTCTATTTGGATGGACTTTTGTAGCAGATTTTCTCTGAGAAATTGTATCGAGCATTTGCTTTAATTTGTTAATAAAGATCAGAATTTAGAGGTCCATGAGCTCTTGGATGTGGTAGTTTCTTGCAACTGGTTGAGGTGATATTGTCTCTAACCCCTATTTTCTTTAATGCTTATGTGGGATTAAATTGTTTATTTGTTAGCTCAAGAGGGCCATTGTTGGCACAGTAGAACAATCATTTGCAGTTCAACTTGATTGTTTATGCGAAGTAGATTAATATTTTGATGGACATGAGTAATCAGTATATACATAATGTTTATCATGATTCAATTTTCTTAGCATACTAGCATGTATTTTGATCTCACGTTTTGTGTTGAGTTGTAGTGTGTTTTCAGGCTTCACAGGTTGAAGAAGGGTGTGAGCTCAGCTGCTTCTATCCCAGGCTTCAAGCAACCTTTTTAATCTAACACTTTCATTGCAGGACCTACAAAGATCTTCTTCTTCAAAATACAAAAAGAAAGTTGGGAGTCTAGCTTTCTCTCTTGGGTTCCATACATAATTTCAAATACTTTCTTGGTTACCGATCTTCCCTCTTCTAGTTCTCTCTTTGCTCCTTGATCCCCTTGTTTTTCTTGCTTGCTAGTCTTTTCCTCCTTGTTTGGTTTTTCTCCTTTTTATCGTTCCTTCATCGCTGCCCTCTTTTCACTCAGCTTTGCAGCCCTCTTTCTTCTCTTTGGACAGCCCTCATTTTACCTAGTTTTCACCCCTTTTTTCATGCTTTGGACAGCTCTCTTTTTCCTCCTTGTGGACAGCCCTCTTTTGATTGTTCGCTGCCATTTTTTTTACTGTTTTACAGCCCCCTTTTCTTCATTTTTGACAGCCCTAGCATGCCCTAGTTTTCCTTCCTTTTTGCCCCTTTTTTGCCCTAGTTTTTGGGCCCTCTTCAACCTTGTTTGTGGCCTTTTTGTCCACTTTTGTTCTCTATCCTGTTTTTCATTTTTTATGACAGCCATTTGTTTTCTCTTTCGCTGTCCCGTTTTCTTAAATTTTTGTCTTCCTTTAGCTTCATAGTTGGCTGCCCCTTTTTTCCCCTTCTTTGGTTTTGATCCTCCTTTCATTTTCTTTCCTTCTTTCCCTCAGCTTCCTTTGTTTTAGCCCTCTTTTCGCTTTGCTCTTTCTCTCTCTTTCAAACTTCCTCTTCCCCTTTTTTTTTTTTGAAAAGTTTTGAGAAAAGTTAAAAGTAAAAGTAAAAGTACTCTCCTTTTTTACACAAGTCCTAATATTAAGTAGAGTAATTTTTCTTTCATTTGAAAAGTCCTTTCAAGGATTAAAATCCTTAAGGCACTTTGTATAAAGTTTAATAAAAAATATTGTGTTTGAGTGGGGTTTTTAAGTCCCCACTCTCATCCTCCCCCATTTGGGGAGGCTTGTGTTGTGTGTATGCTTAGATTAGTGCTTCTTTTCATCATTGATTATATCTCATGTTTAGACCACTAATTTTTGATTCATCACTTCTAGATCATTAATTAAGTTTATTACTCTATTTTAAATTGTCTACCATTCTAAGTAAATCAACTGTGCAAATCTCTTGAATCACACCATAAGGTAGATCAAGAGTGCTCTCTATCGGAGAGTTGTCTTTTCATTGTTTAATAAGTTAATCAATTAATCTTGAAAGTCTCTTGAATTTGCTGTAATCCAAGTCAAAAGCACTCTCTATCAGAGAGCATTCCCACTGCATATCCTTGCATCAAGCATATAGATTAACTAAGTCTCTTGAACCACTGTCATAATACGAGGTCAAGAGCGCTCTCTGTCGGAGAGTTTTAATTAATTAACTTAATAAAATTCACAACTCACATTCCTTTAAATTAACCCCCTTCCCCCTTTTGCGGGAGTATGCTCTGACCGATCTTCAATCGGAATACCCAGAAACGACATTGTATCTTTAAACCCCACAAGAGGAACTTAACTAAAACTTTTTCCCATAACCAACGCACCAGCGTTGTTCGATAAATACTGAGGCATGTGGGAAATTTCCAAGTGTGGGCGCTGGGCTACCTAATCTGGGCACTGGTAGTTAAGTTATTGAACACTTACCTTTCAGCCCAGACAGGTCCATCATGTCTTCGAACGGAGCCACTAAAGGTATTACTGGTTAGGACATCCAGCCACCATAAGTGAAGATCACAAACAAAAAACTCTTAAAACTTACCAAGAGCACTTGCAAAACCTAACATTCACTGGCATCTTTTTGGGATTCACATGTTTACACTCAAAGCATCTCTGATAAGTTGACTCCATAGGCACTGGTCCCATCTTTTAGAATTGTTGATAATCTGGGCCATTTGTCCATCGAATGTTTGATTATAAATCATATCTATGAATGCTTTATCTATTTCGTGAATCTCTCAAATATTTGTCTATATTTCAATTCCGGTGATAGCAACATGGATTGCTTTGTCTTTTGTTAAATTCATCACAATAACTCCTAAACATCACCCATCCGCATCTAAAACATCTAAAAATTAACTTAAACATTAAGCCATAGAAAAATCTTTGTTAGGGACTACCTGCCTTGGCTTCGTTAGGAGTTAGCCTAAATGGAGGAGATAGGAGTAGGTGACAGTACCTAGCTCTGTGCTTTCCCCCAAGGTCACACCTCTCCCACTTTCTCAAGTGAGGAGACAAATTTTAGAAGATTTCTGTTGTTGGTGTGTAATCGGCAGACAACAATTCTCATACTCACATTCGGCATCATCATTCTCATACTCACATTCCTATGTGTTGGTAAATGTCTTATTTTTTAATGGAGAAGTCTCCAAATCCATTAATGACCCACTTCCAATCAAATGTGATCCAAGAGAGTGTTGGTAAAATTTAGGCCTTGTTTGTAGATTTAATAGACTCTGGTAATCAATTAATTCTTATCATGGATTGGTTGAAGCCAAATAGGGGAGAGATTTCATCATTCAATTTTATGATAGAGGTTTTTTCATTAATTTTTTTTTCAAGTCAAGAAACGCATCCATGGATCACAAAAGTGGGCCCTTTGTTTTGGGTGTATAGAAGCCTCCTCGTGTGTTGTTGGAGTCTAGGTTTACCCTAATATCAACCTCAAATTTTTCAACTCTAGTATGGGTTTAATTCCTAAATCTCCCCATGCACTTTTGGGAGGATGAAATCGTACCCCAAATCAGGAATTCCCTATGATCGTTCATTAGTTTTATCTAAGAAAGGAGGAGGGCATTTTATTTTCCTTCCAAAGAATCTCTGTAGAAGTGAACCTATGTAAGGATCTCTCCAAAGAGATTTCACTAACATGGGAAGGATACCTATGAACCCAAGTTATGTTCTATTAAACCACAACATATAATTGCAAAGTAGGTAGGAATCATCGTGACTTAATGGTTTCTTAATGGTTTCTTGCTTTAAGAAGTTTGTAATCTTAGTTATTTTCCAAGGGGGATTTTTATGAAGCAAGAGAGCTCATAGAGTCCCTCAATTGTTTCCAATTCATAAAGAGGAAGTAGTATATCTATAGGAGGGGAAATTAAATTACACCTCCTCAAAACCACTGGGATTGGATGTTGACACACTTCTATTGACAGGGGTTCACTCCATAGGTATGTCGACACCCTTCAATGCAATCTCCCTAAACATCGGCCCGAACATGTTTAACCCTATCCAACAACACCTATGAAGCAGATACACTCTCAGTCGAGATGTCTAAGGAAGGGATGAAGGAACCACGTTTCCACAGAAGGAAGAGGACTTTCTCACTTTCTCTTACTCTATCGCAGCATTACCCATAGATCCATGGTTTGAACATATCATCCATAAGATCTACTTATCATTCACAATAGAATAATACATCACATAATTCAGATTCATTTAACTCATAATTGCTTTAACCAAAACATCAACATGTATTAACCCAATAAACCCTCCAATATTTCGCATCATTCAAATTAAAGCATGTAAATGCATAGATCATACCATCGTTAAGTTCACAAATTATGTAGACAATAACAGATATTTCATCATCAACATCATCCTTGTATTATTTCCATAAACACCTTGCAAAAGACGAGCATTCCTTGGTCAAATGGCCTCAGACCAGACAATAAATTCATTCACAGATCGACTCACTTACAACATGACCAATCGCATCATCTATTAAGTAGATGATTATATAATGAAGCTACTCCTAAATATACTTATAGGATTGATACGTTACAAAATGGCCCACATAGCTAACTTCCTAACTACTTTTGACCAAAACGTCTCAGTAAGTCAACCATAATGACCACTCTTATTGGTATCTTCTCCTACACAGTTGGCTCTTTCTCCTGTCAATGTCTTCCTTGTCGATGGAGGAAACACACCTTTCAAATCTTATCCCCTATCCAACAAGTCCCCAACAAAAACTTGTGGCTCTTCCTAGAGCCACGTCAGCTGGAAATTACTTGTGCATCCAACTTTGTCTTGAATTCATTGTATACAGTTTTTACTTCATTGACAGATGATTTGACCTTCACTTTGATTGTTGCGCACTGCTCCACTTCTTTCTCTGTTGGGTGGTCCTTGTTCATATGTTGTATTTTGGTTAAGAACTCCTTTGTCTTGGTGATATGTTTCATCGCTTTGACCACCACTTCCTCTGTTGCAGCATGTAATTCATCTAACTTTGTCGACATCCTCATCATTGATGGGCCAACTTCTACCTCTGCTACCCTTATTGAACTACGAGTTGATTTGATCGATCGTTCCAGATATATTGGGTGATTTGTACCACTCTTCTGTCTAGGTGGCTTCGTTGATACGGTATCAATTTTGGATGATGTTACATGATTGGATTGTGTAGTGGCGATCCATATGTGTTGGTTCTTGAAATCATTTGTTCCATGGCTACTGTTTAACTTCTCTGCTCCTTTACTCTTCATTGCTATCCTATAATTTTATTTTCTCTAATTCGTCTTCTCAATGCACAAAATGGTTTGACCAATACCTCATGGTTGATTCTTATAGCCTTCGTTTTTTTTGTACAGAGGATTTTATCCATCATTGCCAAATCCCTCGAACATTAACCAAATACGACATCGATTCTGCAAATCTAATGATCTGATTTATCCATAAATGCATGTCTTTCCCACTTGAACAATTTCTCGTCACGTTTAATTGTTTCATTTATTGTCTGATTTGACCATGTCTCACTTTGTTCGATTTTTCCAAGCTTCAACCTTTGTTGTGTTTTGATTTTCCTTTTATGTCGAGACATTTTGCTGCGATTTTCTTTTCCTTTTTTTCTTTTTTTTCTTTTTTCATTTGCACGGTTTCTAGCATTTGTGTTGCACCTGGCTATCCCAATAGGGATTTATCCAACTTCCATTTATAATTTCTCTAGTAATCATCCGTCTAACTCGTGTAGTTGTACAACACCTCCGTCGATGATAAAATGAATAACATAGGTTCCTAACCAATGCATCTGTAGGTTACCTAGGTTCTTTGGTAACTTGTTTTCGTATAGGAGAAAAATATCTATGTGTTGGAAGTACTTTTCTTTTACATGCTGATCGTGCCCTGCCTTCTGGCCGATCCTTCTCTACTTGTTGGTGGAAACCTGTGATGAACCGATCCTCTTTGACCTACAACAATTGCATCAACCTTTCTTCAACTGCTCCTTCGTCACTCATGCCTATCACTGCCACCATGCATAGTCTAGGAACAATGTACTACATCGCCATTACCGCTTCTTGTCCATAAACAAGTTTGAATGGATTTTTCCCATCAATATTTTTTATCTTGTCATGTACGCCCATAATATCGCATGGATTTTCAAATCCCAATCGTCGCGATTTGCACTGCATACATTTGTTAGAGCATGTTCCAATACTTTGTTGAATGCTTCAACTACTCCATTCACTTGTGGGTGATATAAAGTACTCTTCTTATGTTGAATCATTTTGTCGCTCATCAGTATCTTGGGACAACCAAACCGAGTAACCACATTCTTGAATAAGAACCTAGTTTTTTCCGCAGGTATACAATTCATCATTGGTGTTTCCTTGCCCATTGTTTCAATTAGTCTATCACAGTGATGATATATCACACAACCTTCCATTTTCTTGGAGGATTGATGGGTCCCACAAAATCCACCACCCATTTACCAAATGGTTGTAGAATTATTTATGGTATTAGCATTATCTAGTCCTGTCATGATAGCTTCCATGTCCTTTGACATACGTCGCATATTTTGGCATAATATGCGGCATCACTGTTCATTGTCGGCCACCATAAACAAACTTAGAGTGTCTTTCTAGAGGTTTTGCGACCTCCATAATGTCCTCATGCAATTCCGTTGTGTGCTTCTACCAATATTGTCTCCTTCTCATTCGATAGAACATATCGATGTAGAATTTCATTTAGCTCCATTTTGTAGAGATGTCCTACAATTAGCTGGAAATCTACAGCTCTGAAAACTAGTTGCTTCTTCTAACTTGTGGTGAATTCCTTCGATTCTTTTCCTATCATAAAAAATGGGTAATTTCCTCATAATGGTCATCCACCATTTTGATTCTAATCAGTTGTGCATTAGGTAAGCCGTCCTCGATGCTACTTCATTATTTACCTGTCTCTATCCTTTATAGATGATTAGGTAATCCATTCAACCACCTTGACTTCACAATGATATCAAAATCAAAATCTTAGAATAGTAATAACCATTGAAAAATATTCTCCCCCACCATAGGCTTGTTAACCAGGTACTTCAGTGTTGAGTGATTCGTAAGCATTTTGAAATGTTCTCCTAATAGGTATTGGTGGAATTTTTGTAATGCAAACACCATCACCAATCCCTCTCTTTCTATTGTTATGTAGTTTCTTTCTATAGTATATAACTTCCAACTTGCGAATGTGATTGGGTGATCAATCCCTACTTCCCATGGTTGAGCCAAAACCACTCCTAATGTAATTGATGAAGCATCAACATGGACATTCAACTCCTTCATCCAATCCCAAAAAGATAATATCAGTGTTGCGACCATTTTTTCTTTAGTATCGATACTTCTCTAACATTCGTAGTTCCATTTGAACTTCACATCCTTCTTCATCAGTTTCTTTATTGGTGTCATGATCTTTGCGTATCCCATTATGAACTGTCAATAATATCATGTGTGACCCAACATCGCGCTTACCTTTTTTACAATCTTTGGTGTTGGAAGGTCAAAAATTACCGTAATATTGGTGGGATCAACCAACATACCTTCCTTGCATACAATATGTCCCAACAAAATCCCAAAGGGAGTACAAAATAGAGACTTCTTTATATTCAACGAGACCTGATGTTGTCAACATATTTCTAACATCAATCAAAAGTTCACAATGTGGTGTTTTACCAACCCATAGATGGTCAAGTCATCCATGTAAAATTCCAAGAATTTATGAATGAAGACCTTAAACGCAGTGACAAGTGTCCTTGAAAAACTTACGGGTGCATTCTTTAGAACAAATGGCATTGCCGTGTACTAGAAAAATCCCCATTCCGTTACAAATGTGGTATTTTTCCTATCCTCCTTCGCAATCGTTATCTAGTGGTATCCTGAAAATATATCTATGAACGAATAGATCTCTTGTCCTCCAAATACTTCCAATAGTTCATCAATGAATGGTGTTGGGAACAGATCATGAAGAATTGTGTCATTCATCTTCATTAGGTCGACATAGATATGGATTTCCTGTGTACTTTTTTCTTGTATAACTATCGAACAGATCCATTATGACTCTTCAATAGGCTCGATAATTCTAGCATCCATTATCTGCTCTAATTATTCTTTAACACGTTCCTTTTATCTTGGGTTCAATCAGTATGGTCATTGCTTCACTGGTTTCACATATGGCTTTAGAGGAATATTCATTTCACCCAAGTCACCTTAAATCCCTTTCATCTTAGAAAGTTTTGTCAAAAATAAATCATGGAATTCATGCAACAGGTAAGTGATATTTTTCATGGTTATCTCATCTGAATAATCCCCAATATTAGCGAATTTTGGGTCCTCTGTCGTCCCAATATTGACCTTTCTTATCTCAAGCAGTTGTTTGATTTTATTGTATGGTGTTTCTAGTGATTTGATACCTTGACTTCCCTCTAATTCTGAGATGTTGACAGCTCTTGGATCATCCTCGTCATCAGGTTCGTTTGTCACATTCTAGCATTCTGACATTAACTATGTTACTGATATATTTTACGATTCCCTTGGTAACTTAGCTAAAACTATTTCCAATATTCTATTGTGGATTTCTGGAAGTGTGCTATGTATGAACGGATTGTCATTCGCAAAGCTAAAAGTACTAGTTAAGCTGATAATCAATTCTTCCCACGGTGTAGTTTCCTTTTGTAGTACTACTGAAACATACCACCTCTATGTTACTTTGTTCAAAGTATGGACAAATGAATGGACCCATTCTTCCTTTTGCTTCAATACCCATGCAGTTTGGCATGCTACCAGATGATCATTGGGATGATTTATTCCATCATATTTCTCTCCTTGGTAGTGCTCTTCTTCCCCAAATCGAACTTCCATTAATCAATGAAATATATTCCAGTCTCTTATCCAGGTCTTGTGTGTATCCCACCAGCTTTCTGGAGTAGCCTTCGGTGCTTTTTCCAACCCCAAAAGTCATTGAGGCTCTAATACCTTGTCCTCAAATTCATCAATAAAACCAACCATGGTAGGGATCCCTTCATACATCGGCAGTTCGATGACTTCTCTTGCTACCCAGCACAATGATTCAGTGACTCACACCCATTTTTTGATTGATAATTCATGTAATCGATTCTTCTAGATCTCTAGCGCATTGTCAGAGTTCGGTGATGCATAGATAGAACTTCACCATCCTAGATCTTTGTTTGTAGTTGGATTGATGTAGTGTTCATAAATATTATAGGAATTATCCCATCCTCCCAAAACTTCCTCTTTCATTGATTTTACATATCTTCAGCCTTCAGTGTTATCTAATGGTGCAATGATCCAAATGTCGTAATTCTCAAAATCCATTACTCGTTTCTTAAAATTGATAACCACAAAATTGTTGTTTTCCAAGACAATCCCTAACAATGCAGGTTATATGTTTCTTTCGTTGACTATCTCAATAAAGTTGAATTCTACATATGTATTCAGTCCCTCCACTTTGACATGTAGGTGGGGTACTCTACTGATTGGAGAAAGCCTAGCTTGAGTTTCTAGTCATGGTTGTACAAGAGACCAAACCAACTGTGGTTTCCCCATCATTTCCCATGTTTTCTTCATTAGGATATTTATATCTAATCCTAGATCCAATATGATTGAATGCACATCATAATCATCAATCTCGACATTCATCCTCATTTCCTTCCCATTTTCTTCTTATGCAAATAATTCATTCAGTGGTCTTGTGGCCCTTTCTCTTGACGGTACAACAAGCTCATTATTTATGCTAATGCATTAGGATCTTTTGCTAGCAATAGAAAACTTTCTAAGAAAAATTGCAAAGTACTAAACTTCCTTGATGATCCAAACATAGCTGTCGAATAAAAATTTGGTGGCATCTCATAGAAAAATAACTTATCGGTTTTCCTGTTCAGTATGTCTCTCATGTCGAAGAAGGTTTCATTTTCAATGTTTACAATGAATTGTACATTCTTTCAAGAGGCCAACTAGATATTTATTAGTGGTCCATCAACTCTTGTCATTTCTCCTCCTCGAGTTACCACTACGACATTTGTTGGTTGATTTTTGGGTTTCACCAATATTTTTCGTACAATTGGTCCCTGGTTTTGATTCCGAGTCTAGTTCGCATTCTATTTTTGTTGGGGTTGTGGTTGGTTCTCGGCTTGCCACTTCACAATCAACTCTATACATTATTCAACAATATGATCTGCAATACTATAAAAAGTGCATTGTGGCTGTAGATTCAATTTGTCTCTCTCGTAATGTTCCAACATGCCATGATTATAACACATTATAGGTTTGGAAACTTGAACCATAGCTCCTCCATGACCAAAGCCTCCATTGCGACCTCCATGAAATCCTTTGCGGAATTCTTCTTGTGGCTGATATTCTGGTTGGTTGAATTTATGTTGTTGATTAGGATACAACTAAGCGTACTATAATTGAGTATACTCGGACTCAATATGCTACAGTTTTTGTTGGTTATAATGCATCTAGTTGTACTGCGGTTGCGATTGCAATCTTTCTGTTGGTCGATGTTATTCTCCTTTCATAAAATATGCATCCATGGTTATTTATTGGAGCAATTCATATGATTTGCATTCCTTTTCTTCATGGACAACCAATCGACAAAAGTTGTAGAATAGATTGGATGCCTTCGACACAACCTTCTGAAGGTATACACATTCCTCATATCGATTTCCTTTAGTATGACAAATATGACACCATTGTATTCCACCTTGACTTAGTGGATTCAGATATCCATACTATAGATATATGAAGAAGTCTGGGAATTGATCCTTATGATGCCTTTCTGTCTGACAAGGAGTGCACCATACTTATTTTCGGACTTCTTTTCCCTTATGCATATTGTGCAATGAAATAATAAGGTTCGCTAATTATGACTGAATGTTGATATTTTCAACCCTTATTTCTCCAACTCGTGAAGCTTCCAACTTCATTGCGATTTTTAGAGATTCTGTCTAGGATGTAATCTTCTAATGCATCAATAGCATGCGGATCTGTTGTACCAAAGCCGCGATAAATCATTCTTTCTTTTGTACATCACTCATTTCTAAGTTGAGCTTAGCCATAATATTTTTGAACCGCTAATCAAAATCCCATACAGACACATTCATATATTTCTTTATTTCCTTCAACTCAGTAATATAATGCTATTCATATTTTGTTTTTTTAAATTCCTTGATTAGTCCACTCCTTATCTGCATTAGGGTCATCTGAGGATTCCCTTTTGGTACTTGCACAAATCTCATGTACCAATCCAACACTCAACCTCGAAAGGTTTATGTTAGTTTTTCTTTCCTGATATCTTTGTCTTGTACTTTTTTTACTATCCATACTGCTTCAGATAGGAACCAATACTACTCAGGATCTTCAGTACCATTACCCTGGAACAGGGGTAGCTTCACATTTTCCCCTTCCATTCTAGGTATTCTTCCAGTATTCATTCCACTACTATTACTACTACAATGACACACAGGATAGTATTACGATGACCTTGTGTTTCTTGCTGCTGAATTTGGCATAGTGCACTGAGGTGTAGGTACATCGTTTCTTTGGTTCGGCCTTTCCTCAAACTCAAACTTACCCTAGTCATTTTCTTCTTCACTATAGAGTCACTAAGTCCCTTGTCGTACATTCTCATAATTTTTTGTTCCTGTTGCACCAAGACTCTCCTCATTCCTTTGACTCTTCTCTTTCCAAAACTTCACCCCACTTTGTAGGATACCACAATCTTCCTTCGATTCCCTCACACTATCATTGTAACTTCCATCCATATAACCCATATCACTCCATCCAACCTTTTCCTTCGTAGTACCCACAACCTCAGCACACCATAGCTTTACTCATCAGAATTCATCTTCACTATTCCCCTTTCATAGATGACCATCTTAATCCAAAGTTTTAATGACAGTAGAAATATCCCTCTCAATCCCTTAAAGAATTCCCTCTTTTTATTGTTGTAGGACTTAATTGTGTCGACAACAAAATCAATGATATATCCTTCCAAAATGCTTTCTATACACACCTGGACAACTCTCAAAGCTTTGTTGTTTACCCTTCGCATGTGATGGATTAGTCCAGGGGTCCACTGATTAGGTTCGCCTCCTTGGAATTTCCTCTTCTAGAAAGTAAGTTGTGCCAACCAATCATACAGTACTATTGGAAACTCAATGAAGAATATTTCATGAATATTAGTGTAAATATATCTCCCCAACAACTCTTCTGCCATTAATCTGGAGTTGTTATTCTCTTCTTCTGCGAACTCTCGGTCCTTCTGATCGAACCGGTCCTAGATATTCAATTTCATCAGATGCCACGACACGCCATTTACTTCCCTTTATTATTCTCTTAGAAACAAAACCATTTGTTGACACACTTCTGTCGACAAGGGTTCACTCCATAGGTCTTTTGACACCCATCAACGCAAGCTCCCTAAACATTGGCCGATATAGGTTTTACCCTATCCATCAACACGTGCAAAGAAGATGCAGTCTCACCTGATATGTCTAAGGGAGGGCTGCGAGAACCACATTTCCACAGAACGAATAGGACTTTCACACTTTCTCTTACTATATCGCAGTGTTACTGAGAGATCCAGGGTTTAAGCATATCATTCATAAGATCTACTTATCATTTGCAATAGACTTATACATCACATAATTCAGATTCATTTAACTCGAAATTTCTTTAACGAAAATATCAACATGTATTAAACCAATGAACCATGCAAGACTTCACATCATTCAAATTCGAGCAAATTCATAGATCACACCATCATTAAGTTCACAAATTATGTATATAATAAAAAATATTTCATCATCAACATCATCCTTATATTATTTCCAAAAAAACCTTGCAAAAGACAATAATTCCTTGGTCAAATAGCCTCATACCAGAAAATACATTCATTCACATATCGACTCACTTACAACATGACCAATCACATGATCATCAAGAAGATGATGATCTAATGACTCTACACCTAAATATTCTTATAGACTTGATCTGTTACAAAAGGGTCCACATAGCCAACTTCCTTACTTTGACCAAAAATTCTAAATAACTCAACCATAGTGACCACTCTTGTCGGTATCTTCTTCCCCATAGTTGACTCTTTCTCCTATCGATGTCTTCCTTGTCGATGGTGGAAACACACCTTGCGCATCTTATCCCCTTGCCAACATTGGACCATGATCATGATTGTGGGAAGCAAGGAACCCCACAAGGAGAGGTGATTTATGAGATCACTTACCCACTCATTTTAAAGGAAAAAGTGACACTCATGAAAGCTCAAGAGCTAGTAGTTCCCTCCTTTAAGGGGGGTCTATAAGAGGAGCATAAGCATCACTCAAAGCAAGGAAGGATGAAACCTTAGAATCCAAAGAAACTCCACAGAAGGAATAATGATCATGGCTAGTTTCAAGTTAGATATAATAAAATACAATCCCTTAGGTAGAGAGTGGGAATACCATCATATCTCCTCACAAAGTAAGCTCAATCAGAATCTAGATGGAAAAATACCAATGGGAAAAAAACCATCCAAATTTTAATTATTGAAGTACATTATGAAATCCTCAAGTTTGGGTTTTAAGAGATCAAATATTGTATGCACTAAATTGGATTAATGAATATCCATTTTTAATTTCAAAGTTGATGACATATCATAAGGATGATGCTAATGATGCTAATGATAATGAGGACAATGATGTTGATATTGGTGATCATCATGAGATTGATCATGCTGATTGCAATGATAATGATGATGGTGACTATGGAAATGATGATAATAATAATGAGATTTGGTTTATTAGAGTCAAACCATCATCTTGGATAGTGTAATACTAGTTTGGGAAGGCATAGAACGAATCTTCCCCATTTTACTAGATGCTTTGTTTGTTACAATTCACTGTGAGAAATCATATGTTCAAGTGGAGTGATGATGTTGATGATCATGATGACAATGACAATGATGACAATGATGGCGATAATCATAGTTATGATGTTTAAGATGAGGAAGAGGAGGACCATGATCATGATGATGATCAGGACAAGGATGATGATGATGGTGATGAAGAAAATGATTACAAAAATGACGAAAATCATCATAAAAACAATGATAGTGATAATTATGAAAATTGGTAACATACTAGTGGCTCCACATACATCCATTGTGAATATTTTGTGCTCCTCTTGGACAACATTCTTCGATGCATGGGACATAATGGAACAAAGTAGAGAACCATGGGACATGAAGAAATCTAATCCATGTTAAGTTGAGAAAACATGAGTTATTTATAAATTAAATTCAATAACTTGGGAAAATCATATAAGAATATGGGTTCAAATTAGATCCCGAGAATATCAAATCCATATATCCAATTGGTCAACTCTAAAGAATGCAACTAGTTTGAGGAGAATCCTTGGATTTCTATGTTATCATGGAATATTCATCAATGCTTTCTCTAATGTTGAATATCATCTCCCATGGGGAAAATCATCTAATTTGACTATTATTGTGATAACTAAGAACAATGGGAAATCTAGTATTTAAAACCCTAAACTTCATTGGTTGATATGACTGAAAGTATAAAAACAATTGGACCAAATTCCAACTCTAATATCCTATTCAAATGCGCTCGAGAATAGATTCATTATCTTTGCAAAAGTAGCTCTAGTTGAAAGATTTGCAAGTAATTGGATAAAACCAAAAATCATGGATAGCTAACTCCATGAGTAGTGGATCCCTCGCATGAATGGGGTTAGACCCTCTACTATTTCTATGCAAATGGATTCTACACCTTATTTTTTGAGATAAACCTCGGTTAAGGAAAATATTTTAAAAAATGAACTATAGTTTGTGGGGACACGTTAAATGTATTTTAGTAAGTGGATGATTGATTTCAAATAACAATACTAAATCCCAACCACATTACAAGGTCAGGTAACACTTCCACACTTGTCTCTATTTGTTTGGATGATGAAACATTCAAAACCATTGGAAATATATTTGGTAAATACATAGACATAGTCAAAGCTCATGCTTGACAATAGATCTATGTGATTGAATATAGGTGGAGGTTGATTAAGGTAAAGGCCTGCAACTATTGAAGGAAATAATGGAAATATGATGTTGATATTCTGTTGTTGGAGAAGCTTTAATTGGCAGATCAAATAGATAGGTTCAATGTATATCTTATAATTTTTCAATATTATATTTGAAGAAGATATATCGGTGTGGTTTAAAAACCCTACTAATGGAAGCTATATAGTGTGTTTTGGGAATACTGGCATGTTTTAAAAAATTGAGAGATTGATGGAAATTCGTGTTGGTTAAAGTTTACATATCATTCTTGAAGGCCATAATATTCATGTTGGTGGACCTATAAAACAAACTAATCGCATGGGATTTTTTAATGAGATGCACATGGAAGGGTGCTAGTATGTGTCTTCTCTGTAAGGGTAAATCAAATAAAATATAACAGTAATGAAATATAACAGTAATGAAAATATAACAATAATTAAATATTTCATAACAATTTACATTATTGTAAATTGAAATATAACAATAATCAAAGGAAACTCAAATGGATATTAAGCTCACAAAACCTAGTTGGATGAAAAGGTGGTTGCTACACATAATATTGTCCCTCTTAGAATTTTTTAAGCAACATGGTTAGCTAGGAACAATATGATATTTTAATACCAATTCGCATATCCCTTGCAAGTTTTCTAGAAGATTTAGCATGTGTATGATGGACTTATGAACATTTTGAGAATAAATTTACCAATGCAGGTTGAGAATTTGTAAATTGACAAAACATTTCCATAGCATTATCTTAATGAATATTTCATGGTAAATTTGGACCTATTTATAGTGTGGGGAATTCATCTACTTGACCAAGGATCACCAATTTACCTTCAACCGATAGCATGGAAATGCGTGTAACAATATGCACACGATAAGGCCTTACTTATATATATGGGTATAGCTACAGGAAAAATAAGATTAGATCCATAAACGATGATGATCAAAATAATTACAATGATGATAATGATGAAAAATATTATGATGATGATGGATATTAAAATGATAAGCCCTAAAATCTTATAAAACCCATAACCCTAAATCTCCTAACCACTTAACCCCTTAAACCATAATCCCTAAGGCCCATAGCCGTTAAATGTGAACACATTAACCATAATGACCATAACCCCATTAAACCCTAATCCTAACTCTTTATAAGCCCCCTAAATTACCCAAATCCATTAACCGCTTAATGCACTAAACCCTAACCCCTAAGTGACATAAACCCTAAGGCCCCTAAGCACTAAATGTGACCATAGTGAGCATAGTGACTATGTATATTATGTAATGAATTCATTTGAAATAATTTTACCATGACACCCCTAACGACTAAAACCCCTAATAGTTAATCCCTTGACCCCTTAAACCTAAACCTCCTTATACACCTAACTCCTAAGCCTCCTAATGTGACATTAATGACCATAGTGGCCATAACCCCATTGTAGTGTAACCCTAAATCCTTATAAATCCCATAATCCCAAACCCCCTAACACATTAACCAACCAATCCCTAACCCCTAAATCCCTTAAGTGCTAATTAATGTGACCATTGTGACCATAGTGTGACCATAGTGACTATTTATTTTGCACAATGCACACATCGTAACATGACCATAAGGAACCTAACCACTAAAACCCCTAACAACTAAGCATTGAATTATGCAGAACCTTCTATCCCAAACTATCAAGATAGGTAAAGAAAAGTCCAATCCTAATGAATTTTGGAGGTGGTTTTTTAAACCCACCAACTCCATAACCCCCTGATGTGACCATAATGACCATAGTGACCATAACCTCATTAAAACATAACCATGACTCCTTATAAACTCCCTATCAATAAACTCCCTAACTAATTAACTAATTAAACCCTAACCAAAATAAAAATTTAATCCTCGTCATAATAATTGTCATTGACAACATCCTAAATTTTGTGCATGAATGATTGCTCAAGCCATGAGAATCATTCTTGGTGCCCATGAAGAGACTTAGAGTACACTAAATGTTTTACGCAACAACCTACATTTTTGGCATTGAACTAACTTGGTGTAACAAAATTTAAATGGACACCATATCCTACTCACATGACAAAGTTCCCATTTATAAGGCCTATGTAGTGTCTAATGACCCCACAAATTATGGCTCATGAAATATTTACGTAGATATAATTTGTAACTATCCATGTTTTTCTAAACATCAAAATGGCCATGACCATATCCAACTTACATGCCACATATTCCTTGTGGAGGGCTTGTGGTGGTAATTTGTGGCCCCACGCATGGAGCATGATATTTAAAGGAAAATTTTATAGCCTCAAACCATAGTTTTGACTATATGTTAAGTCAAGCATCAATAACCATCCCCTATGCTCAATTTTTAAAAATGATGATCATATCTCACATGTAGACTAGCTATTTTCTATGAATATTCATGTTATGTGATGGTCAAGGTAATCGTGATGGTCCATGACCTCATAAACAAATGGTGTGAACTTACACCATAAATTTAAACCCCATACCATGGTGTGGGCCAAGTGATCGATTATTGATGTTACAAATATCAAAATACAAACAGATCCCACTTGTAGTTAAAATAATATTCTCTCCATAGGGATTATATTTTGTCTGAAGGCCTTACCATGCATCACTCATGAGCCACATTATTACATGTAGGCTATAGTTTACATATGTAGTTATTATGGGCTAGTCTAGGTTAAAATGCATGGACCATTAACCACATAGAAAATTAGTATGGCATAAGACCGTAAATTTATTTAATGAGGCATGCTATAGGAAAAAATAATCATTCTTATCAATATTACAAATATTTAAATGGCCGCCATATCTCACTTGTAAGGTAAAGTAATTATGTGTAGATCCCTACACAAGGACAGTGACAACATAAGGTCCTATATTTTTTCTTATACCATGGAATGGTCCTAAATATTCGTCTATAATGTGTGCTTCCTCAATGTGGTGGCCACACATCACATGTAGGAAGTTAAGGATTCCCTACATAGGCCCTATGCAATGACGTGTGTTACAATGCAAAGACCACAGGCCCCATTAACAAATGTTTTATCCCAACAAAATGAGTTTTGGTATCAAATGATGGATTAATGAACAATAGGTTTCCATAATGTGGCAAACATAAAAATGGACACGATATCCATGTCATAGGGAAAAAATTGGCTAGGGCCTCATGGATGGCCTATGTATAACCAAAAAGCCACATGTTATGGACTAAAAATATGTATCGTTACCTTGGGTCATGAATTGGGTTGTGAGAACAATCCTTGGTGTATTAAACCTAGCTTAAAATGTCACACAAAATCTTACTCACATGCCATATATTTCCTATGCATGTCCTATGTTTTGGCTTAAGGCCCCACACATGACATGTAAGGGTTAGAGATAGATTACATGGATTAGAACCTATGATTTTGCACCAACTATGCCCTAGTTATCCCCAAGAAACATATCAAGTATTTCAAACCTTGAAATCACCACCATACCAAATGCGTAGGATGTAAACGTTATGTATTAACAACATGCATGATGCCACAAGCGATGAAACATGGCATGTAAGCTTGTTAGAAATAGATGGTATGGTCCAGTACCTCATATTTTATCCCTATACCATGTCATGGGAATTGAAAACCATCCTTGTTATGTTAATTATCAAAATTATTGACATATCTCACTCATATGTTAAAATTTTCCTATGCAATGCATGTGTATTTTTTCAGGGAACTACATGACTTATGGGACCTAGAAGAAGCAATAAGAACTTAGGCCCTAAATGTTAATTTCAAAATATGACCTAGTTATAAAAAACCCTTAATGATGTTATACATCCCAAATAGGCCACCATATCCCACTAACAAGCTAAAAACTCCTTGATCTATAAGGCATATTTGATTGACTTGATCCCCGCGCATAGTTAGGGGCCATTTATGGGTACATTAAGGGTAATTACAGGTTAATTAGTGATAATTTAGGGGTAATTTCTTGTCGATTATGGGTAATTAAGGGTCATTTAGGGGTAGTTATTGGGTAATTAGGGGTTACTAAGGGGCCAATTAGGGCATAATTAGGGGTTAATTAGTGGTAATTAGGGGTCAATTAAGGGTTAACCAAGGGTAATTCTTGTGATGGTTTGAGACCCCACACATGGACCATCAGATCCATACTAAAATTCTATTGTATAAGATCCTATATTTTTCCTTATACTGTGGAATGGTCCTCAAGATACTTTAGTCACAATCCCGACTTCAAGTGTGTATGGTGATTTGATTATCTTCTCAAGAGAACTTATCAATATACATAATTCAATTAAGTTCTATGGAACTTATCTTTTCAATGAAATATTTCCCAAAATAATTGTGGGAGAGATACTCATCACCCAACCTTAAGAAATATTGCAATCAATAATCTGTCAATGTATATTCCATCCCTAATTAATGGTATGAAATGACAATGACACAGGTTCAGTCTCACACTTCGGTCCATTATCAAGGCAGTCATCCTAGTATAAAAATGTCAATATCCATAAGGTTGTACCCTCCGTAAGGTATCTCCTCTCTCTCCCCCTTTATATTTTGTTCTAGTGAATAATAATCCCCTCCATGAGGAAACCCCCACCAAGTCTAATGAACCCCCTCACATATGGAAATGATATATCCTTCGATTTAGGTTTCCTTGCATAGTAAATTTTGGGGTTTTTCTCACTTTTACTTAACTATTACAAAATCTTCATGATTTGACATGCCTTTCAAGCACATGAATGATAAAACATTCTTTACTTATGATAATACAAACTATTTCACTAGTGGCGAGTTGGATTGAGCTCCACACTATGAATATTTGTTATATATTTACATCAAATATGATAACACAAGTCCAGAATAAATTGGAGGAACAAAAATGAATTATGTAAATTTAATAATCTTGTAGATTTAAAATCAAGGGAATAAATTGGTCATATCGTTAAAGCACATACACATGTTAGCCAAGAATCTATCCTTGAGAGTTAGCTCAATTTTTCAGGAGCTAAACATGAGATAATAATTTCCTAAAAGTTTGGAAGGTCACGAGTTAAAATCTCTTGATTCCCTTATGATTAGGCTCTATAGCCAGGACCATCGGTTTACCTCATTTACAATCCATGGATCATGAGAAATTACTCATAGGGTTTTCTATGATCCTTTCCTTAGAAAATAAATATTTTCCATGAAGCTAAATCACCTGTACATCTAGATAACGATTAGGAAATGTCCATGCACCAATGAAAAAAAATGCCACCAAGGATGTGAAGTATAATGGTTTTTGGAATTATACATAAGACAAATAATAATACAAGTATAGTGGATTGAACAATATTTTTAAGGGTGGTTATTATAAAATCACCCCTAAAAACATATTTCACATTTGTGCCCTTTCCACTACATCCCAAAAAAATATAAAATGAAAAGTAGAAATTGGTCACTCCTTGAAACCATGTGGACAAGAAAGAAAAAAGGAATCCCTACACTTTCTAAATGATGCATAGTGGTACTATGGGATTTTTATCACACTTCATAAAATGAGAATGAAGGATTAGCCACCAACAATTAACTCCAATATTTGAATCAAAAAGTTGAGGACATTTCACATCACAATGAAGATGATAATAATTAAGATCGCCAAATGCACACACTAAACTCAATCACATAATATATTCACCTAACTCATATACACAAGTGACACACCAAACTCATGCACATAATAGATGCACCAATTCTATTCCAATTTGAATTTCACTAGATTAGTGCCAATTCTATTTCAATAATTTTACAAAAAAACAATTAGTTTTTTATGATGAAGATAAAGGATTGCAAATAATAGTTTTGTATGATTATAACCTTTAAGACTAACTACTTGGATCAAATATTTGATTTTTGATCTTATAAAATATCATTGCGAATAAAGATGGGAAAAGAAAAACTCAAAGCAATGGTTTCTATACTTATGACTTAGATAAATTTAAAAATCATTACAAGACAAAAATGTAAGGATAGGATACACCCTTGGAGAGAAGTGGAAGTCCTAAAGAATCCATATTTGACCAATTCTAGATGATACTAAAGGAGAGATTAGTTGGACAGATATTTTCATCCATAGACAAATAAGCTTCCTCTACTACAAATATATGAGAGGGACCCTGTATATGTTTTTTGTTGTTGATAGAGGTTCATACAATCAATTTAAAATAAGTCTTTTGAATCTTGGAATCCTAATCACATTCAAAAGGTTTCCTATGCATGGTATATGTTGTGGCTTAAGTCCCCACACATGGCATGTAAGGATTAGATATAGATTCCATGTAGTTAGAACCTAGGTGTTTGCACCAAAATATGCCTGTATCCCCAAGAAACATATCAAGTTGTTTAAACGTTGAAATCACCACAATATCAAACTTGGAGGCCAAATATTATGTATTATGGGCATGTGCGATTCCATGAGTTACAAAACATGGCATGTGAGTCCCATAGAAATATATTATAACTCCTATTACCTTTCCTTTTATCCCTACACCATGGCATGGGAATCAAGAATCAACCTTGGTATGTTAATTCTCAAAATTCATACATATTTCACTCATATGACAAATATTTCCTTTGTATGGTACGTGTGGTAGTTTGGGGTGCTACATATGACCCATGAATCCTAGAGGAAACTATATGAACTTAGGCCCTATATGTTAACCTCAAACCATGGTTTGGTTTAAAAAAAAAATCATGGTATTATACATCCAAAAATTGCCGCCATATACTACTCATAAGCCAAAAATTCCCTCTATAGGACCTATGTGATGGACAGATGCCCTACGCAAAGTAAGGGGCCATTTATGGGTAATTATGGGTAAATGAAGGGTAGTTGGGGATTGATTAGTGATGATTTAGGGGTAATTTGTGTTCAATTATGGGTAATTAAGATTCATTTAGGGATAATTATTGGGTAATTAGTCGTGATAATTAGGGGTTAATAAGGGGTGAATTATGTGATAATTAAGGGTTAATTAGTGGTAATTAGGGGTCAATTATGGGTTAACAAGGGGAAATTAATGGTACCTATGAATAAATTATAGGTAAGTAGGGGCCATTTACACCTAAGGGGTTAGGTAAACTAGTGTTTTTCCATGGTGTTGGGCATTTAGTTAGGTTCATGGCGGCATGCACCCATTTTGAATCCTTGTGTGTGAAGTACACTAGTCTACATCAATGGGTTTACTAGGGAATATGCCATCTATGAATGTTTGGAAAGACACATTGGGTTTCTCCACAAGGTTTTCCTTGGAAAAATGTAGTGGTCATTTAGAGCTTATCAAGGGTTCATTACTCTTAAGCATGGATTATTTAGGGGTAATTACTAGCTAATAAGGGGTGAACTATGGGGTAATTGGGAGTCAATTAATGGTAATTAGGGGTCAATTATTGGTTAAATAAGGGAAATTAATGGTACCTATGGGTCAATTATGGGTAACTAAGGTTCATTTAATCCCAAGAGATTAGCTAAAGTAGTGGGTGTCCATGATGTTGGTCATTTAGTTAGGTTCATGGTGGCATGTGCCCATTTTCAATCCTTTTCTATGAGGCACACTAGTATACATTGATGGATTTACCAGGTAATATACCATCTATGAATGTTTGGAAAAATACAATAGGTTTCTCCATGAGGATTTCCTTGGAAAAAAGTAGGGGTGATTTATAGGTTATCAAGGCTCAATTACTAGTAAGCATGGATTATTTAGGGGTAATTAGTGATCAAGTAGGGCTCTTTTTTGTGCAATGAGTGATAATTGGGGTAGTTAGTGGTCAATTATGAGGTTAAATAGGGTTCAATTATACAATAATTGGTGGTAAATTTCAGTAGTATTTGAGAGGATGGATATTGAGAACATAGCTCAAAAATATATGTAGCTGTGGTCCTTCTAACCTCCTCCCCACTTCCCTCAAAGTCATGAGAATTGAATTTTTGTCAGCAGCCTTTAAAAAAACACCTCCAAAGTAAAATTATCTGATTCTTATGGGGATTTTCAAAAAACCTCCTTCAAACATATATTTAGGATTAGCCATTCTAACTGCCCCCCTCCCCTAAATGTCATCAGAATTCAACATTTGGAGGTTTGTTTTTACAAAACATCACTAAAATTTGAATTCTCAAGACTTTTAGAGGGATAATTTTTTAAAATATACCTTGAAAGTGTCTTTAGGGGTCTTAAGAAAAACCCTCCAAAATTCATGAGAATGGAACTTTTGGGGGCAATTTTAAAACAACCGCCTCCAAATGTCTAATTCCCATGATTTTTTTTTCGGGGGGGGTTTCTAAAAACCACCTTTAAAAGCTCCTTTAGGGGGGTTATTTTTAA